>CM076673.1:20577820-20947820 GCA_038501925.1 Xenopus petersii | reverse complement strand
TTAAAACACTCCATTATAATAAGACAAAATGGTTTCTTCACTATTTGTACTTGCAGAGAATTAAAAGTAATTAATTGGCGATTAATGTCTTGACGTTTCATTGATTGCACTTAATTATATCTAACGAAGGTTATATTTGTAGGATGGTTTTGGTTTCTTCAGTATTTAACTTAATTGAAATAGATGTCCTGAAGTATATTATTTTATGCTACACGTGTCATTATTAAATTAACGACCTTCTGTTTAAATTAATTCCCAGTACTGACATTTAGTCAGCACTTTGCTTATATTGCAGATGATTTACATCAGTCCCTGCCCAGGTAGAGCTTACAATCTGATGTCCCTATCACATTCAAACTAGGGTCAAAGTCATCAGGAGCCAATTTACCTGCCTGTATGTTTTTGGAGTGTGGGAGCCAATTGGAGTATCTGGAGAAAACCCACACCAGCACTAGGGGTCCTATCACATTCACACTAGGGTTAGTTTTATCAGAAACCAATTAACCTGCCTGGGTGTATTGAGTACTGAGTGTAGGAGGCAACTGGAATACCTGGAGGAAACCCATGCAGGCCCTGGGAGAACATACAAACTCATATAGTGACCTGGGTCAAATTGAAAATCAAGACTGGATTATTAAAAAAAATAACGACCTCAGTTTTGCTTGATGCTACTGTTCCGCTGGTGATTAGTATCAGCCAATGAAGCAACAGATGCACTAAATCTATCCCAGAATGCTCTATAAAGTAGAGTTAACTCAGGCTAAAAGCCAATGCAGGACTGATTAGAGTTGGAGTGAGCTCTCTCTGTCCAGGAAGAGAGTTGAGTTGGTGCATCTTGAAGAACAGAGGAGAAATGACAAAAATCTGTGATATGCAAACTAGGGGTCAAATAGGTGGTGGTCAGAAAGCTGATGCACTGCATTAATGGGAGATGGACATATGTGGCTTTTCATCTAGGGTGGAAGGTAGAATTTGTGTCCATTTTTGCACTTTGCACCCTGTAATGTCTGCACTGAATAAAATACCGGCACATACCTGCTTGAAATTACATTGGGTGTCGCTGTCTCTTACTTTGCAAAAGCCACTCCTGCCAAGTGAACCCTGTTTTGCTCTCGGTGGAGAGTGGTACAGGAGGCAGGGTAATCAGGCTCATATTACTTAAATGTCCTGGTGCTTATCAGGACTGTCAAAAAAGCTAATAAGCTTGTAACTGGGGGCTTTCTATGACCTGTGCCTTACCCGTTTCTGTGTGGTTTGACCTTTCAGCAGGGGGATCTTTCAGTAAATTACACCAAGCGAAGAGTTGTAGTCAACCATGATCTCTTTATTGCCATGGACTTCCAGTATAACAGCGACACTATCACAGGGCTCAATCCCCTGGCTTTTCATGACACACTGCCAGGTGGGACATAACACACACACAGCACCCCTCTTGGGCTCTGGCCAGCTCTTTCTCCGGATCTAGTCTAACCACTTACAGTATGCCCTGACTGGCGGCTTTCCCTCTGGGAACACTATGCCCACTTACTCCTGTTGGGACCATAGCTGCCCATGCTAATTACTCACCTTACACTCCTAGAGAATACTATGAGATCCACTAAGCCTCAAGCTACCTTGACTCAGTCCCTCTCCCAGGAGATGACTCTATTGCTGCTGTATCTGACTGCTCGTCTTTCTTCCCATAACACATCTCATCTCTCTTACTGAAACCTTCCCTTTTATAACTTAATATTCTCCACCCTCTAGGGACTTCCAATCACAACTGTTATGCTCTAGCTCCCCTAGTGGCAAACCTGAACATACATATTTACCATTGATTACACACTTAGGGGGTTATTTATCAAGGTCTGAATATCAGAACCTTGAATAATTCGTAGTTTTTGGAGGAAAAAAAACTACACATTTTTCAAGATTTATTAAAGTCCGATGTTTTAAAAACTCTGAATCTGAAACCCCGGCATCTAAAAGCTCTCAAGGTCCTGTATTAGTCAATGAGGAAGATCCCCATGTCTGATGTCCGTACCGATATACAATGAGCTTGGGGATTCTGTGCAAAAACTCAGAAAACTCAGATTTTTTTCCATAGATTTCAGAGTTTTTTGCGCAGAAACCACTAACAATTCGGGGTTTTCGAGGAAAGCTCCTAAGTTTGACCAACCCAATTTTTTCGGGCTTTTTTCTTCATAAATAAGGTCCATTCGGGCAATTGGAGTTGCTCGGATTTCTAGTTTAGAAATACTCGGAGCTTGATAAATAACCCCCTACAATTAACCAATTAACATTCCACTCAATTCCAAGCTTGTAACTCTATGGCCTAAAAGTCAAACAAATCTCTTTAGTGGCTACTATTGAAAGTTTGACTGGTCACTAAGTAAAAGTTATGAACATTAATCTAAATATTGATTTAATTCAATTCTACAGAAAATGTTTCAAGCCCTTAAAGGAGAAGGAAAGGCTTTGTGCACTTGGGGGTGCCAAATGTAAGGCACACCCAAGTGATTGTATTGACTTACCTGAAACCCCAGGCCGGTGCTCCTATCAGCAGAAAACTGCACCGGCCCGGGGTTATACCAGTGAGCACCACGGAGAGATCCTCTTGTCTTCCTCCTTCATCAAATTTCCCAGGGGAGACGCATGCACAGTTGAACGAAATAGCAGACATTTTAGTTAAAATTCAGCTTTTCGTTCTACTGCGCATGCACAGCCGCGAGAAGAAAGCAGAAGACGGAATATATAAAAGTCTATGGTTATTTTCTTTTTTTGTGCTGCTTTATTTGGGGACAAAATACTTTGATGTCAATGGGCATTTTTTATTGCAGCATCACGCAAAATGCATTAAGACAAAAATTTTACTACTCACAAAAATTTTCACCACTGTTTCAGCAAAATTTTTTGAAAGAATTTCACTGCAAATCCATACCTGCTAAAATCATTACTCGTTCACTACTCGCTTATCACTACTGACAATACAGTAACAGCACAGGCAGCGGAAAAAAATCATATTTGTTATGGATAATGGGCCAAGTGTTGAGACACAGACACAGCTAGCAGCCTAATCAGTAAATTATTATTGCATTAAGCACCAAAATCTTATATGGTGCTGCGGAACAGAAGGGTGTATACATCACACATACAAATTACACACAGACACTGACCAAGACATAGCACAATAGTTACATGATTGAGGATATTTCATCATCTTGTGAATATTTATGATATGATTCCAGCCTAATTCTGAATATTTAGTTTTCCCTTTTCTACTTGTTTTTCAAGTACACAATAATAGTAGAACCTCAATTAGGATCTCTCAGGGGATGAGGGAACTGTATAAATCATGTAAATTACAGGACAACATACTGTATAGAATGAAGGTACAACTGTATTCGACTGTATGGATTTACAACGAAGTATGAAATTAGAAGTAACCTACAGAGACCAGACACCAGTGACTTTGGGATCAACAGCGTCAATTATTTTCAAAGATTTTCAAGCGACCTGCCCTGTGGCCAGAAATTGAACATTAGGGAAATGTGATGAAAGAAAAACTTCTATCTGTAATGTAATATTCTCCAACATGCAAGTGTAACATAGCCATTCTTTCTTACACATTTTTTAAGACTTGCTTTAAGGAATTTTGCACACACACGAAGCAAACTACACAACACACAATCTTTTTTTTTCTGCTGGATATTAAAGTGATACTGACCCGAAAACAAAACTACTTTGCAAAATATTAATGTACATAAACTAGAGTTGCCACCTGTCTGGTTTTGACCTGAACAGCCCGGTTTTTTGAAGGGCTGCATGGGTCAAAACTGCCTGCCTGGTTTTCCAAACTAGAAAACGGGGCAGGATTCCCTATGATTGACTCAGTGATCGGCCAATCGCCAGGTGCCTCTGATGTCACAACATGCTCCCAGCATCACAACTTAATGAAGTCGTTTGCACATGGATAGGAAACTGGCTACAGGATCGGGTACAGAGGGTGGTTGTTAATGGGACATTCTCTGCTTGGAGTAAGGTTCTTAGTGGGGTCCCTCAGGGCTCAGCATTGGGTCCACTTTTATTTAACTTGTTCATTAATGACTTAGGGGAGGGTGTTGTAAGTAATGTATCAGTGTTTGCAGATGACACAAAATTATCCAGCCCAATTAATTCCATCCAGGATGTGGCATCCTTGCAACAGGATCTTGACAAACTGGCAATCTGGGCAGCTAAGTGGCAAATGAGATTCAATGTTGATAAATGTAAAGTCATGCACCTGGGATGTAAAAATATCCACTTATACCCTTAATGGGACTGCACTAGGCAAATCCATTATGGAAAAGGACCTTGGAGTCCTTGTAGATGATAAACTTGGCTGTAGCAAGCAATGCCAGTCAGCAGCATTAAGGGCAAATAAGATTTTGAGATGTATTAAAAGGGGTATAGATTCGCAGGAGGAGGGGCTTATTCTTCTACTTTATAGAGCACTGGTAAGGCCCCATCTAGAATATGCCGTACAGTTTTGGTCTCCATCACTCAAACAGGACATTATTGAATTAGAGAGGGTACAGAGAAGGGCAACTAAGCTTGTTACCCTTTCCGATTAGAAGAAAAGAGGTTGAGTCTAAATACATGGAAGGTCTTTTTTTACAGTGAGAGCTGTGAAGATGTAGAATTCTCTCTATGAATCAGTTGTACAGGCTGATACATTGGATAGCTTAAAAAAATGGGTTGGGTGGTGTTTAGAAAGTGATGGAATACAGGGTTATGGAAGATAGCTCATAGTACAAGTTGATCCAGGGACTAGTCCAATTGTCATCTTGGAATCAGGAAGGATTTTTTTCCCCCCTCTGAGGCAAATTGGAGAGGCTTCAAATGGGTTTTTTGCCTTCCTCTGGATCAACTGGCAGTTAGGCACATCTCTTTACAGTGGAGATCAGGACCAGATGTGGGAGGTTAGGAGGCACGCAGGTCTTATCTCAGGGACTTACTTGGTCTGGCTTGGTGGGGCCCTCTTGTTTTTTTTCCCAGTGTCCCTTGATGTCACTTTCTCTCACTTTAGCACCTGATACTCCCACCTCTGCCACCAGATTTTGTGGGTAAGTATGAAAGCCCCGTCATAGAGGATTGTATGCAAACTGTTTTCAATTAACAAATTAAACTACAAGCCATATCCGGTTTAAAATGTGCCTATCAAAGTCCTTAGATATAAATATGAATGTATAGATCTGTGAAATGCCTGACAGCTGTAAACAGCAATCTGCTGAGCTGAGAAAGTTCCTCTCCAGTACTTTGTGCAGTGTTTGTCAGGTTAATTACTGCTTGCATTAGCTTATCCTGTATGCTCATTTCATGCAAAGATCCAAGCCCCTTAAGAAATATCATTAAAATAGTCATACACTAATCAAATACATGAAACACTGGAAAAAAAAATGTACGATCTTTTTCAGTCTATCACCCTTTAAATAAAAAAAAAACTCCAGCGTTTTTTGGGACTTAGAAAAATGTTCAACTTTTTTTTGAGGAACTCCTATCTACTCTATTGCACTTCGCCTGGTCTGAGGTGGCGAAGGCGAGTCTGGCGATAGAGGTAACGGTCAGTAAAATCAACAACTTAGTGAATTTGCATAGTAATGCTCTTTTGCCAGACTGGCGTTAGAGTGCTAAATTGCTCCAGAGTCTATCTCACCAGCGAATTTACGCCAGCTCCATTAGTAAATCAGCAAATTGCCGAAATGAAGTCACGCTGGTGAATTTTCGCCAGCTTTAGCCACTTCGCCCTTTAGTAAATTTCCCCCCTAGTTTGTGTGAGTGTATGAGGGATCTGTATCTTATGAATGCTGGGTTTCATTTGGATGGGTTGAACTTTTTTCAACACTATCTAACTATGTAACTAACTATGTAATTTACTGAATTGTGGGTACCAAGCAATTAAAAAATAGAAAATAATCACATTAATTATGTGTCCATCACTGACAGTAACTGAGTAATGCATGGAGGAAAGTTCTATTCAGCCATCTCCCACTCCAATACCATTTGTCATCCAACTAACCAATAGGTATTCTCTGTTACAAAATACTATGCAAGTCCATTAACACAGACTGTCTCCTTGAGAAATTCTCAGAAAGAGGCCCATAAGAATATACAAAGAATTTTTCCTTTTCCAACTTCCCTTTTCCATATTTCATGTGCATCACGCAACAGCCATATGTCTTGGCACTGAAATATGGAGCATGAAATAAATACATAAATACAAACATATGTTTTGCTATAAACTATGCATTTTTTTGTATTTGTGTGTGCACTTTTGGTAATGTTTATATAATAATTCAAGCTGTAAATCAGAAATTTGAGAAGCAGTCTTCTACAGAAATCTTCTTACTTACCATAAATTACTGATCTGCCCATTTCCCTGGGTCGGAACTACAGTAGAGGGCCCAATGTGGCCCTAAATAGTATTTAGAAAGGTACTTGCAGCAATACACGGTCCTCTATACTTGTGCTGTGCGCTGAAATGTTGGTCTAATTTTTTTTTAATAAGGTGCAAAGTGCAGGGCCCACGTTGGAAAAGGAGCATTGAAATTAACACCTGCCTTGGGAGGAGGGCCAACAGGTTGAGCAGGGGCAGGACTAGGTGGCTCATTGATTCTGCATATAGGAGTACCCCTTTAAAGGGCATGTAAAGTCTAAATAGAATAAGGCTAGAAATGCTGTATTTTGTATACTAAATATAAACATGAACTTACTGCACCACAAGCCTAATCAAACAAATAATTTATGCTTTCAAAGTTGGCCACAGGGGGTCACCATCTTGTAACTTTGTTAAACATCTTTGCAAGACCAAGACTGTGCACATGCTCAGTGTGGTCTGGGCTGCTTACTGGTTAAACAGAAGTGGCGACTGTGAGAATAGTCAAATAACTGTGATAAACTATAAGGGTAATGGCAGCGATAAATCTCAGTTTATGCAAGTGACTTATCTCCTATAAACGCTTTCCCACCGGCAATAATGTGAATTACTGGTGGTAAAACCCATGTGTCTCTTCAGTTTCCCAAAGAGTCTGCCTCAAGAGGAAACTTCAAGGGATTTTGGAAGACTGAAGCAACACATGGGTTTTACCCCTAACGATTCACATTACTGCCAGTGGGAAAGCTTTTTTTTTTTTAATAAAAACAGTGGCGTAACTAGATAGTATTGGGCCCCACAGCAGATTCCGGCCCTCAGGTTGACCAGATTTACCAATATTCATTTTAATTAGATATATAAATTAGGACCTCATGGAGCCCCTATAGCTCCTGGGCCCCCTTGCAGCATCAGGGTCTGCTTCCTCTATAGTAACACCCCACAATGTCATAAAGATGTGGGCGTTAAAGGGAACTGTAGAAATCAAGGAAAGATCTGGACGAGTAAGAGAACTTTCAGAGAGAGAGAGAGAGAGAGAGAGAAGTGCCTGTATGTTAGCCAGAATGGATCTGGTAAACCCTCATATGACACTGAAATAAAAAAGCCAGCGCCAAAGGCATGGGAGACAGACAAACAGGCAAATAGGGTAATATTGTTTTGTGATGTTGCCACCTCTTATGTGAGAAACAGACCACTTGTTTCACCATATATGTGTTGCCCTCATTTACTATTGACCTCCACCAGAGGGTTAAAAAACTTTCCTTAAAAACTTGTTTAGGTGGGTACTCACAAACAGGGAATATCAACTTGCACGTAAAATCATGAAGCGCTTCTCCTTGTGTAAACTGTGAATCAACATGCAGCAGCGAATAGTGTAAAAATACCTTTTTAATATTTTTTAAAACAAAGCTTAAAATGCACTCACATGGCAAAAGTTTCTAGAAAGCATCTCTGCACCGTCCTCCTGGAGGCTCCCCCTGTATGCACCAGTCCGTACAAAGAAAGTCCCAAGAGGGTCAAAGATAACTTGGGAAGATGTGTAAGCGGTTCTTTGCGTTCGTTCCTCGTGTGCGATGCTGGGCGCCTTCCAGTGACATCACCTGCCTTACGCGTTTCGTCTTGTGACTTCAGAGGCGCGCATTAGTGAATTTGCGTAGTTACGTCGCTAGCGAAACTTCGCCAGGCGTAAGGGTGCGAAGTAACACTAGCGAAACTACGCCAGCGTTCGTTAGTGAATTTGCGCAGTAACGAAAATGCCAAACGCTAGCAAAGTAACGCTAGCGTTCAGCGCTTCGGCGCTTAGTGAATTTGCCCCATAGAGAAAGGCTTGGACACTCATAGGCGCAAATTCACTAAGCGTTAATTCGCTAGCGTTTGGCATTTTCGGTACTTCGCAAATTCACTAACGAACGCTGGCGTAAATTCGCTAGTGTTACTTCGCACACTTACGCCAGGCGAATTTTCGCTAGCGATGTAACTACGCAAATTCACTAACTTGCGCAGTGTACTGAACGCTACCTTTTATGCTAGACTTCCTTCGCCACCTCAGATCTGGCGAAGCGCAATAGAGTAGATAGGGATTGTTTCCAAAAAAGTCAAATTTTTTTCTAAGTCCCAAAAAACGCTGGCGTGTTTTCTACATGATGGGTGATAGGCTGAAAAAGATCGAAACATTTTTTGGGGCTCCCCTCCTTCCCCCCTACATTTCCTGACTCATGGCAACTTACCTAGACAGTGGGCACATGTGTAGGGCAAAATAACATTTATATTTGCTGATTTGAAGGTTTTCTAGGCATTTGAAGTGGTGATACGTGTTCCTCCATTGAAATTTGAATTTCACGCCGTATGCAAATGAACCATCGCTAGCGAAACTTTGCTTCGCTTGGCGAATTAACGCTAGCGCAACTTTGAAAACTTACGCTACCCCTGTGCGCAACTTCGGATTTTAGTGAATTTGCGGAGCGCTGGTGAAAATACGCCTGGAGAAGTGTGGCGAAGTGCATTGAAGTGCGGCAAAGTTGCACCTGGCGCAACTTCGCATCTTAGTGAATTTGCCCCATAGTGTATCCAAACACTTTAAAACAACACACGGGAAGAATCCAAAAGGTCTAAAATTTTGGGGTATAGAACAGATAAAGAGAGGATGGAGAGGGGGTGATTTAGTGAAAAAAACGTTACAGATAGAAAGTAAATGGATATATCAAATGGAAACATCGGTACCAAATGGCCTCAATATAGATATAAATTTGAGAGCATTCCTGTAAGAACCAGAATGCCTAAATATGTAGAATCAAAGGAAACAGGATCATCCATCCAGAAATGAGTGAAAATATAGAAGTGCGAATGGTTAATAGAATGCCTTTTTAAAAAAATTTGTGTTGTTTAACATTTTTTATAACATTTTTTATTCTATTTTTAATTTTTCCATTTTATTTTATTTTATAGATAGATATAATTTTTAAAATTTATATATTTTTTATTTTTTTGTTAGGAGTGGTTTTTGTTAATATATTAATTAAAATGTGTAATAGTGGTTTCACATATATGTACTCTATAAGAGTTTTTTAAACTAATTATTGATACTACCAGTCTTTTTAAAAGAAAGTTTTGCCAAATAGCTACAAAGAGAACTTTGAATACTATAAGCGTGAGTGAAGTCTAAATATTTACAACCGCGCGTCCCCATGGCAATATCAGACTCAGGAACCAGAGAGCGACGCGTCCCCATGGCAACAAAAGACCCAGGAGGAGGAACCGGCAAGTGACGCAGAGAGAGACGGAATAAAAGATTCACACATGCGCAGCTGAAATCAAGCCTCTGAAGAAGTCACAAGACGAAACGCGTAAGGCAGGTGACGTCACTGGAAGGCGCCCAGCATCGCACACGAGGAACGAACGCAAAGAACCGCTTTCACATCTTCCCAAGTTATCTTTGACCCTCTTGGGACTTTCTTTGTGCGGACTGGTGCATACAGGGGGAGCCTCCAGGAGGACGGTGCATAGATATGCTTTCTAGAAACTTTTGCCATGTGAGTGCATTTTAAGCTTTGTTTTAAAAAAATATTAAAAAGGTATTTTTCCACTATTCACTGCTGCATGTTGATTCACAGTTTACACAAGGAGAAGCGCTTCATGATTTTACGTGCAAGTTGATATTCCCTGTTTGTGAGTACCCACCTAAACAAGTTTTTAAGGAAAGTTTTTTAACCCTCTGGTGGAGGTCAATAGTAAATGAGGGTAACACATATATGGTGAAACAAGTGGTCTGTTTCTCACACAAGAGGTGGCAACATCACAAAACAATATTACCCTATTTGCCTGTTTGTCTGTCTCCCGTGACTTTGGCGCTGGCTTTTTTATTTCAGTGCCAAATTTGCGGACTTGGAGGGATACAAGTGGGAGCCGGCTGGGATTTGTGGACACAATTGAACCTTGGGCCTATCTTTCTTTTAACAAACCCTCATATGAATCAGATGCAAAAAAAATAACAAAAATATGGTAAAAAGGTGATCCCTTTATTGGCAAACTGAGATCCGCAAGTGACAGAACCCCTATTCTGAAAACAATAGGTGCGTCTTGCACTCTGTAAACATCATTCATTTACTTTTACCTACATTTACTCTTTCTACCATTTGTTTGCTAGAATACAACTTCTTCTCCAGCCATTGACTTACTCTGTAGCCAGCAGAGTGCAGCAGTGACATGTTCATTAATTATCACATCACCGTTTCATTCTACCAGCTGCGTCGAATATCATTTATTACAATATGTCCCGTAAAAATCACAGCTTAAACTGAAAATTCAATCAGAGCCTGTACCTTCTTCTTCTCAGACTCGTGTCCTCACATTCTGAAAAGAACAGAGATCTAGAGCTATTAGCGCTTGTGTGATGGTCTTTCTGGTGAAGCCGGGAACCTCTTTTTCCACATCCCTCTTATATTTTATCATTACTTCCTGCGCTGAATGGAGACACACAGCCAAAAATGGATTTGATGTTCCTTGAAATTGAAATTCCGTCAAAACCGGAAAAATCATACGACTTCGATTTTTTTTTTCACGGTTTTATAGTCTTTTCCCGCACCAGATTTTTTTTTTATTTGATTGATAAATGTGGATGGGAGTTTGGTTGAAGTAGTTTTAAGAAAAATAGTTTTTCTAGTAAATTAGGATTTTAGTAAATAATCCCCATTGTGGTTATGATTAAAGGATGGATGTTTAGGTATATCCTGGGATATAACAGAAGTCGGAATGAACAAAATATTTTGCCACATTTCACAGAGAAAAAAATGCCCATATACTCTAATGAATAGCAAAAAAAAATGTTGCATGGTTTGAAAATTGTTGCACAAAAAATGCCCATTGACTTTTTTTTTTTTTTTAGGTGGTTTTAAATACACATATCTTTGAAATCAATACCTTTACAAGCATCACTTTCTCAGGTTTAGCCCCAATGATTAACATACAAACTAGGGATGCACAGAATCCACTTTTTTGGATTCGGCCGAACCCTCGAATCCTTCGTGAAAGATTCGGCCGAATACCGAACCGAATCCGAACCCTAATTTGCATATGCAAATTAGGAGTGGGAAGGGGAAAACATTTTTTACTTCCTTGTTCTCTGCCAAAAAGTCACGCAATTTCCCTCCCCGCTCCTAATTTGCATATGCAAATTAGGATTCGGATTCGGTTCGGCCGGGTAGAAAGATTCGTCCGAATCTGAATCCTGCTGAAAAAGGCCGAATCCCGAACCGAATCCTGGATTCGGTGCATCCCTAATACAAACACATGGTCCAGGGTCAGCTCATGCACTCCTGGCACAACTAAAGAAATCGAAGGCACCCAGGAAGTGGTGTGGATAGAGATGGTTGTCACCAACACTGTTCGGCAGATTTGGATGCTCTGTGGGATCTCAGTAGGGACCAAAGAGGAGGCTCAGAAACAAACAAAGCAGGGAAAAATCATAGGCACAGAACAGCAAGGGTTAATAAAACACAAAGTCCAATGTTTAACAGCAGCTTATTTCAGCTAGGTCAGGGCAGACTATGGTCAAATGGGAATAACAGGAATGCATGCAGCAAAAACTCGAAATTCGAATTTTGAAATGTATCATGTACTATCCCTTTAATAATTGGAATTCGATTATTCGCCATCTAAAACCTGTTTTTACTTGCACATTTTTTATGTGCATCGCAATTTTTTCTCACTCCAAATGCATTAAAGTCATTGGGCGTTTTTTCTTATGGCGACTCTTTTGTCTCTGCAAAATTTTCAGGGGCGAATTTTTTGCAGCAGTTTAGTGAAAAAGATTGCAGGTCGCGAAGTGTGAAATTTTAATGCAAATCCATTCCTGCCGTTATCCCTCCCCAGGGGGAACTAACACCCATAGACTGAAGAGAAAAGCATTAGTACATGTGTGGGACCTGTTATCCAGAATGTCCTACAAGAAAATCATGTAAACATTAAATAAACCCAATAGGTTGGTTTTGCTTCCAATACGGATTCATTTTATCTTAGTTTGGATCTTACAGAGAAAAAGGGATTCATTTGTAAAAATGTGGATTCTTTGGATAAAATGGAGTCTATAGGAGATTATCTTTTTGTAGTTCGGAGCTTTCTCGACAATGAGTTTGAGAATAACAGATCCCATACTTGTATACAGGAATGAGATCAATTATCCAGAGACCTGTTATCCAGAAAGCTCTAAGTTATGGAAAGGCCGTCTCCCATAGACTCCATTATAATCAAATAATCCAAATTTTTAAAATGTATTTCCCCTTTCTCTAATAAAACAGTTCCTTGTATTTGATCCAAACTAAGATCTAATTAACCCTTATTGGAATCAAAACCAGCCTGTTGGGTTTATTTAATATTTACATGATTTTCTAGTAGACTTAAGATATGAAGATCGAAATTATGGAAAGATCCATTATCCAGAAAACCCCTGGTCCCAAGCATTCTGGATAACAGGTCCCATACCTGTACATAGACTGACATTAATATACAGAATCACTGGTGTCTAGTGTGGTCCCCAGCTCAAACTCAATTGTGATGTTGCCACCTTGACCCAGGCAGTGACATCATAGAGCAGAGACTGGAAGCACCAACTGTCATTATATTAAAGGAAAACTATACCCCCCAAACAATGTAGGTCTCTATTAAAAGATACTGAGTAAAACAGCTCATGTGTAAAACCCTGCTTCATGTAAATGAACCATTATCATAATAATATACTTTTTTAGTAGTATGTGCCATTGGGTAATCATAAATAGAAAATTGCCATTTTAAAAAATAAGGGCCGCCCCCTGAGATCGTAAGATTCACTGTGCACACATACAAACCACATGTAAGGTCACATGAGCCAATTAACAGACAGAGTTCTGCCTTTTGCTTCCTCACTTCTTCCTGTTACAGTTAGTGTTGTAGTATTTCTGGTCAGGTGATCTCTGAGGCAGCACAGATAGAGTCACGAAATGGTGGTTCAAGGCAAGAGATGTAAAAGGGCAATATTTATGTAAATATATATTCCAGTTTGGTAAGATTCTTTAATATGTCATTCAATTTTATATAAACTACCTGTTGCTTAAGTATTCATTTTGGGGGTATAGTTTTCCTTTAAGGGGGTTGGAAAATATTTATGAGGGAGGGTTTAGACTTTAGGCATAATGGCTTTGCAACAATAATTGTTTCCCCTCAGCTTTTATATTTTAATATATTTGTTTCTTCCTAACTAGACAGATCATGTCTGTCAGACCATGATGAATGTACAGTTATTAGATGTTACTCTAGTAACATTGGTTTCATATCATGTGTGTGATTCTTCCTGTCCCTAAATGGCCACTTCTACATTGATACACTGAACACAAACAAAGTGGTATTTATTTAATGTCAGCCTAAAGAAAGCCATTGCCATCCACTTAACCTTACACTGCAGATTCCCTTCATTCTATTTAATAAGAAAGATAAATATTTCAGTGTTTCCATGAGTGTGTTACTATCACTAGGGTTCAAATAATTCACATGGCCATATAAATTGGAGCACCTTTACTTTCTTGGAAAAAATATTATTTTTATTTCGAACCTTTATTTGCCATATGATTCGCTATTGGTTGCCTTTACATCATTCTCATGAGCGAGTAAGCAGATATTCGCCTGAGTTATTATTCACAGCAGCAAAAATAAGTCCCATCCCTTCTCAAAAGTGAAGATTAATTGACTCTAAGGGATGAACTCCACAAGCGTTTTTCGTTGGATCGGTCCACGGCGACGAAACGCAGACGGCAAGTCGAATGCAATCGCAGGCATCAAAATATAATTATCTGCGACAAAAAGTTGCAGGTAAAAAGACACAGTTAGGTTGTCGGATGAAGATGCTGCTCTCTGAGCTCACAGTCGCGTCTTGTCGCGTGAGATACCTGCGACTTTTCGTAGTGTCCTGCGATTGCAAGTCACTGGGGCAAATTCACTAAGCGCCGAAGCGCCTAACGCTAGCGTCAATTCGCTAGCGTCGGTCATTTTTGTTACTTCGAAAATTCACTACCGAATGTGGCGTAAATTCGCTATTGTTACTTCGCATCCTTACGCCTGGCGAATCTTCGCAACGGACGTAACTATGCAAATTCACTAACTTGCGCAGTGTACTGAACGATACCTTTTACGCCAGACTTCCTTCGCCACCTCAGACCAGGCAAAGCGCAATAGAGTAGATAGGGATTGCTTCAAAAAAGTTCAAATTTTTTCTAAGTCCCAAAAAACGCTGGCGTTTTTTCTATATTATGGGTGATAGGCTGAAAAAGATCGAAAACTTTTTTGGGGTCCCCTCCTTTCCCCCACATTTCCTGACTCATGGCAACTTAACTATACAGTGGGCACATGTGAAGGTTTCCCAGGCATTTGTAGTGATTGTACGTATTCCTCCATTGAAATTTGAATTTGGTGCCGTATGCAAATTAACCATCGCTAGCGTAACTTCACTTTGCTTAGCGAATCAACACTAGCGCAACTTCACAACCTTACGCTACCCCTGAGCGAAACTTCGGATTTTAGTGAATTTGCAGAGCGCTGGCGAAACTACGCCTGGCGAAGTGCGGCGAAGTTACGACTGGCGCAACTATGAATCTTAGTGCATTTGCCCCACTGACTTTTTGGACCCGAATAAACACAGCTCTTGATATTTTCCACATAGGCAGTGTCTTAGAGAGTATTCTGGGACAGATATACAGTACAAATTTCCACTCACCTACAATAATAACACTAGACAAAGATCCTTCTAAAAATGATTTATTGTAAAGTGCAGACTAGGGGGCATATTCATTACTGGTTAAAGATAATCAATAGTAGAAAATGTGTATTTTTTTTGACCTGCATGTATTTTCAGCATTTCATTTTTGGTTTTTCTTTATTCATGCTTTTTTTTAAGGAAAAAATCCAAACTCAATCATGCAAGAAAAAAAACCTGCAAAAAGAAAAAATGGCATTAACATTGAGCTATCATTCCATCTGATAATGCAATAAACACTATTAAGGGGCACATTTACTAAGGGTCGAATATCTAGGGTTAATTAACCCTCGATATTCGACCATCGAAGTAAAATCCTTCGACTTCAAAGGATTTTACCCCAAATACTTAGATCGATCGAAGGAAAATCGTTCGATCGAACGATTAAATCCTTCAAATTGAACGATTCGAAGGATTTTAATCCATCGATCGAACGATTTTCCTTCGATCACAAATTGCTTAGAAAACTTATGGGGAAGGTCCCCTTAGGCTAACATTGATGCTCGGTAGGTTTAAAGTGGCGAAGTATGTAGTCAAAGTTTTTTTTAAAGAGACAGTACTTCGACTATCGAATGGTCGAATAGTCAAACGATTTTTAGCTGTAGTCAAAGGTCGAAGTAGCCTATTCGATGGTCGAAGTAGCCAAAAAAAAACGTAGAAATTCGAAGTTTTTTATATTCGAATCCTTCCCTTGAGCTTATTAAATGTGCCCCCAAGTGTCCCAAAAGCATTTTCATAAATTTAGCATTATTCCTAAGGCTAATGGATAAAATAGGGGTAGTCGATTTGCCCTTATCTGCCTGTTAGCCCTTCCCGAAGAGAGCAATGGGAATCAGACTACTTAAAACATGTGTATGGGTCCGTGGTGGAGAAACACTCATTTTAGGCGCTCATTGTCACATTGATTCAAGCCACCATTGTTGGCTTAACTACCGTAGGTCCCTAGGCCCATACCCCCTTGGGGCACACGAACAGTATCACCGGCGAAATAAAAAGACATTTTTTAAAGTGTGTGCGTCCCGTGGGCCCAGAATGTGAGCCTGAAGGGTGGGTAGCAAGGTGCCTGCACATCCAGCGCCCAAACCCAGGAGACAATTCATATGCCCATTGTGTTGTAGCTCTGAAGAGCATGATATTTGTATTTCAAAATATCAGAAGTTTTCTAGTGGGGCTTTCGGGGACAGTTAATAAAAATCTATTATGTAATGTCCCATCGAACACATTAGACTGGGTGGGGCTCTGTTTAGATAAAACAACAGCAGTTATAGAAAACGCAATACAAACACATTTTATACAAAAAAAAAATTAATAAAATGAACAGGATAGTGAATTGTGTGTCAAATCCAATGAATATCATGTTTGGTGTTACTGGACCCTGAAGCAGTTTGTTTACTTCAGTTCGGCCTTTATAATCATTTCAGCTTCGGTTGGTTGGTTATATAGTGGATAATGTACCCCCTACTGTAATTTATAAAGATATTATGTTACCGAGGAGTTATGTGACCATATAAAAGCACGAGGCCGCAGGCCGAGTGCTTTTATACAGGTCACATAACTCCGAGGTGACTATTAATATCTTTATAAATTTTAAGTGGGGGGTACATTATCTATTATAATCTACAGTTTCTGGGTTCAGTTTTACTTTTTTTGAAGTGTCTCTACAAGTTGGTTTTTATCTTTAACTGCAGCTCTTTTAGGTACCTGTATTTTATTGTTGCTTTCTAAATGGCACACGTCTCCTGCAGCTGCCTCCCTGGTCTCGCTCTTTTCCTCACAGGATTCCTCTACATTTTCACTCCCCCTCCCGTCCACTATCTAAAGAATCGCTCCCCCTCTGTGTCACATCATTTTCTTTTACCGGTCATGCAGGGAAGGAGGGGGAGCGAGTGGACGGGAGGCAGAGCGAGACTTTGTAGTGTAAGGGAGGCAGAGCGAGATTTAGGCAGTGTAAGGGAGGGGGAGCGAGTGGACGGGAGGCAGAGCGAGATTTAGGCAGTGTAAGGGAGGCAGAGCGAGATTTAGGCAGTGTAAGGGAGGCGGAGCGAGAATTCAGACACTGGACGGGAGGGGGAGTGAAAATGGAGCCGAATCCTGTGAGGAAAGCGACACCAGGGAGGCAGCTGCAGGGAGACTTGTGACAGTAGTGAGAGATGCGATGAAGGAAAGAGAAGCCCTTCATCGCATAAAACGGGTAAATCCGTTGTGGGAAGTGATTAAATGGGGAGCCCCGAAAGCTATAGCGGTGGGAAGCAAGGCAGCAGCTGCGAGTGCTGTCTCTTTAAGCTTATAATCGGCGCGTTCTGACGCATGAACGCGCCGTTTATAAGGATATAATTTACAGTCTGGTCCCATAGGGAAATGACCAGACTGTAGATTATAAATGTATAATGGATTCTGGTTAAAGTAGAATGTCTGATGCAAATATACAAAAAAAAAATGCATGAAAGCTCAGGTCCTACATCTTGTGCTCAGCTCTATGTTTGGTGCAATAGGGGGGGACTGAGCAAGAGTTGATCCTCATCCTAAATGCTATGGACCAGAGGGTATTAAAAATAATTTTGGAATGTCCCAGGCTCATTCTTCTTACTGGAGGGATCATGCCCTTCACTCACCATTCACTACCCACTATTTTGCAGTTTTGGGTAAATAAACAATATGACTGAGATCCCTTCAGACTCCCTCATCCCAACCCTTACAGGACTGTGGGGGTCATTTATAAAGTTTGCGCAGCGCATATTTATTCGCAAATGGTTGTATTTCCCATGCTTTTTCTTGAACGCTAATATATTGCACTGCTGTGCCCGTCTTTCCGGTTTTTGCGAATTGCAAATAAATTTTCGCAAATGAGACGGGTGTTTGCGTGAGTGCACCCACTGTGCGAGGTTGTGTGCGAAAATAGTGTTCACAGTAACTTAAATTCGCAATTTGCAAAACAGTTTGCAAATATTTTCTCCGCCACCAAAGTTGTGGCATAATTCAAATGCAGAGTGTGAACATAAATATTAGTAATTTGCAATTTTTTTACATATTTAAAAAGCTCTTATAGACAAAAAAAAATTCACAATTCTGTTTGCACTAGGGATGCACCGAATCCACTATTTTGGATTTGGCCGAACCCCCGAATCCTTCTCGAAAGATTCGGCCGAATACTGAACCGAATCTGAATCCTAATTTGCATATGTAAATTAGGGGTGGAAAGGGAAAACATTTTTTACTTCCTTGTTTTGTGACAAAAAGTCATGCAATTTCCCTCCCCGTCCCTAATTTGCATATGCAAATTAGGGTTCGGATTCGGTTCGGCTGGGCAGAAGGATTCGGCCGAATCAGAATCCTGCTGAAAAAGGCCGAATCCTGCCCGAATACTGAACCGAATCCTGGATTATTCAGCTTTATAAATGGAACCATGCGCAGGGCAAATATATTCACTGTGCGAACCAATCTGCCCTGTGCAAAGTTTATAAATGCCCCTGTGTGTCATTCTAATGGATGAGTTTTTTGGAGCCTATATCCCCACCTCATTCTCAGTAAGGTAAATACAGTATAAACAAAAGTCGGACAGATCTCGATCGGATGGGACTAAAAATCCCGTCGGATCGCGGCCGCATCTGTTAGTGGATGCGGTCCCGCGATCTGACCGCCCGTTACCATTAGTTAGGATCCGATCGTTGGGCCCTAGGGCCCACGATCGGATCAGCCCAATATTGCCCACCTCAAGGTGGGCATATCGGGGAGAGATCCGCTCGTTTGGTGACATAGAATATGTTCCAAGCCATGGAACTTTAACTGTCTCCATGTATTTTAATCTGATTAATGTAAGAAATGTAAAATTGGCCCCAGAAGCCAAAGCATTAGGCAAAACAACTGCCACTAACTCTGCTCACAAACCAAATAAAGAATTTCCATGAGAAGAATTCTGTCTTTTAGAGCAGAGGCACACGGTCAGATTCAGGGAGATTAGTCGCCTGGGAGTCAAATCTCCTCTTCTTCTGGGCGACTAATCTCCCCAAACTGCCTTTCCGCTGGCTAGAATGTAAATCGCCGGCGGGATGGCACTCGGAGCTCTTCATTTTCCAAAGTTGCCCAAAGTTTCCTCGTGAAGCGATTTTGAATGGCTTCGGAAAATGAACCGCTCCGAGTGCCATCGCGCCGGCGATTTAGATTCTAGCCAGCGGGAAGGCAGTTTGGGGAGATTAGTTGCCCAGAAGAAGAGGAGATTTGACTCCCAGGCGACTAATCTCCCCGAATCTGACCGTTTGTCTCTGCCCTTATAGTTTTGTTAGCCCTGACCACAGTTTTGTGCTTTTTGTCCTTATATCGGAGAATTCTTTAAAATCAGTAACGTAACTGGAGGGGGCCCTGCCGGGACCTGCCCCCCTCCATACCAGATTATTCCGCCACTGTTTAAAAGTTTTATTCCGTTTAACATTTTCCAGCCTTCTGACACAAACACGCACACAGCAGTTATCAAACATATTTTATGTCGCTATTACACAACATCTAGAAGGAAAAAAGAGAAAAGTTGTGTCAGAAACGTTACTGGATAATGAGGAAAGCTGCACTAGTTGTTTCCTTCCTGCAGTAAAGGAGTTGACAATTTAAGTGTGGCTCCTAATTTAAAATACCTCGGGTTTTAACATCATTTGGAGACGACACAAGACGGTGACACATCTGATCAGATAAGCTGGCAGCGCCACTGAAAAGTATAAATTAATGGGGTAAAAATGTTACACACAGCTTTGAATACATCACAAGGCAAATTGCTGCAGCTTTATACTGAAAAACAATCTCAGTTCTTTACATGTAATGGGAAAATGATCCAGACTTGAAACAAAGAGTTCCACCTGCCGATATAATTAAATTTTTTTGAAAGAGCATTTTAATATTTATATATATATATATATATATATATATATATATATATATAGGGATGGAACCTATTTAAAATGCTTGAGACTAGGGTTATTTCAGATAAGGAATATTTCCATAATTTAGCTCTCCATACCTTAAGTCTACAAAAAATAATTTATATATTAAATAAATCCAATTAATTATATCTAAGTTGGGATCACGTAAAAGGAAATCATTTTTTTAAAAAAAAATTGACTGATACTGTATGAATGGGATCCGTTATCTGGAAACCCATTATCCAGAAAGCTCCGAATTACGGAAAGGCCGTCTCAGATAGACTCCATTATAATCACATAATCCAAATTTTAAAAATGATTTCCTTTTTCTCTGTAATAATAAAACAGTGGCTTGTAGTTGAGCCCAACTAAGATATAATTAATCCTTATTGGAGTCAAAACCAGCCTATTGGGTTTATTTAATGTTTATATGAATTTCTAGTAGACTTAAGGGCACACAGGCAGATTCAGGGAGATAAGTCACCCAGTGACAAATCTACTATTCTTTGGAGCAACTAATCTTCCCGAACTGCCTCCCTTGCCTTCCCGCAGGCTAAAATGTAAATTGCCGGCTGGATGGCACTCGGAGGGATTCGTTTTCCGAAGTCGCCTCACGAGGAAACTTTGGGTTACTTCAGAAAACCAATCGCTCCCATCCTGCCAGCGATTTACATTTTAGCCTGCGGGAAGGCAAGAGAGGCAGTTCGGGAAGATTAGTTGCCCTGAAAAGAGAAGATTTGTCGCTGGCCGACTAATCTCCCGAATCTGCCTGTGTGCCCTGACCTTTAATCTATGAAGATCCAAATTACGGAAAGATACGTTAACTGGAACATTCTAGATAAAATGTCCCATACCTGTAATGTAATTTAGAGGTTTCTGGATAACTGATTTTTAAATAACTTCTCAATGAAATGACATCCAAAGGTAGGGGCCACTTACCGGTAAGCTAGTCCCCAACTCTATTGGATGCTCACAGTGGTACCTTACTTAAAGCAACAGTAATAACTAAACTTGTTAAAATTAAATTAGTTAAAATATAATGTACTATTGCTCTGTACTGGTAAAAGTAGTGTATTTGCTTCAGAAAGACTACTATAGTTTATATAAACAAGCTGCTGTGTAATCACAAGGGGCCGCCATTCAAGCTAGAAAAAAGGAGAAATGGTGCAGTTTATATAGCAGACAGCAGGTTGTATTATATTCTATTGGGGTTATTTGTTATCTGCTATGTAACCTGTAAATTTTCTCCTATTTTCCAGCTTGAATGGCTGCCCCCATGGCTACACAACAGCTTGTTTATTTAAACTATGCAAGCATTACTGAAGCAAGCAGATCAGTTTTATCAGTGCAGGGTAACAGTAAAACATATTAATTACTTTAATGCACTTTAATTTTTTGCTGTTACTCCTCCTTTAAGGAATCTCGTATTCTTAAGCCTATTTCCTACACTGGGAGGCAGGACCGCCATCAGAAATTTCAGGGCCCCATACGACAAAATTTCCTGGGCCCCCTGGGCTGCGCCCATCGCAAGCCCCACTTACAGGTCCGCCCTCCCCACCACACAGTAAAAATACAAAAAAAAATATTGGTGGCTAGGGTTCCCACATGTTAATAAAAAATAAAAAGATATTGGTGGCCAGGCCCCCCCCCATTAAAAAATATTGGTGGCTAGGACCCCACATGAGAAAAATAATTGGTGGCCAAAATTGGTGGCCAGGCCCCCCACACATTATAAGAAAATTGGTGGCCAGGGCCCCTTATACGTCCATGCCTTCCCGAAGTCAGCAGCTCTCAGAAAGATGGGGGGGCCCAGCTAATCAAGTAAGTGTGGCGTGGCCAGGCCCCCCTTACCCTCGGGCCCCCTACAACTCTCCCCCCTGTCCCCCCTGATGGCTGCCCTCGTGGGAGGTGATAAACATGATGCTAACCCTTCTGGCTTCCTTGTTGGAGCCTCGGGCTGATCAACTAGCTACACTAATCCTGCCTCTCACTCCCAGAGTGAGCTATTACAAATCTTTTCTTACTTCTACTGGCACCAGCCACTCATTCCAGCAAGTGGGATCCACAGAAAGAGGCCAATCACATAACAGGCTAGATAACCCTGGCCAACTGCTTAACTACCAAGCAAATACTTTTTCTCTGGAATGAGTTACAGCTCTCCTCCCAACTGCAAAAGAGGAACTCTTTAACCCTTGTGGGAACTGCCTGTAAGTAAAGTTGAGCTAAATATTTACCCCCCTCCCAGCACACCTACCTAAAGAGAAGACACAGGAAAACAAACAAAAACAACAAAAAAAGCAAGCTAAAACTATTGCTGCATCTTAAAAAAAATAAATATCCATTTAGTGAAGAATAAATCTCTATCCGCAGAAGCATTTACCATTGCCTGCAATTTCCCAAACACACACGTGCGCATGTCGTCTCAGTTATTTTACAGCATGCACAAAAGGCAGTCATCTGACTCTGCAATACACTGCCCAAATAAAAATAGTTACAACTGGGAGCGAAACATTCATTGTAGTCAAAGACACAACATCAAGGACCTCAAAATGTCAACCCTGCACAGCAATTGCAGAAACGGAGAGATGCAAAGAAAAAAAGACATGTTTGTGCCTTGAAACTGATAACAACTGTTAATAAATGAAAGTGGCTAGAGATACGATTTCCACTGAGATATCTTCAGCCTAACATTGCACTTAATAAATGTATATATTGGTTGTTGTTAGAGTATAGTACTGCGCCAGTTTCTCACTGATATAATAACAATTGCAGATTAAGCACAAAGGGGTAATGCTCTATCCTTTTGCGCCTAAAACTGTGGCCCTGACTGCCAGGTGGTGCCAGTTAACTAACCCCTTCTTTACTTCTCAATGTTAAAAACCACAAAAAACTCTAAAAGCAGAGGTCATGTAGTAGTCAATGGGAGCTGTCCTTAGCAAATATTGAAATATTTTGTCACGTTGAGGTTTTAGAATTTTATTACTTGTAAAAGTATGAAAAACTTGGAGTTCACTATTATTTAAGGGGTTTAATATTCTTATTTGGATCTGTTCCACATTTTTATGCATTTTACATTCAAACTTTTTAAAGAATGAGTAGACATTTGTGCTTTTTTAAAATTTAGTTTAGTCGTGGTTGAAAAAAATGATAAAACTGCACAAATGCAAATTTTGATAAATAGGCCTCTAAGAACGTCACCCATAATTCCATACTCTTCAGCCCTCAATAGTAGATAATAATACATAAGTATGTAGGCAATCAGATACACTCTCTTGATGAAGTGATGAAGATTCCTACATGGTGTTATGATAAAGTAATTTGCTACGTAACTTATTGCCACTTCAGGCATAAGGGTCTTCTGGTTGCCTATATACTACTCTTATCATCTGACCTATATCAATTCATCTGACCAAGCTCAATGGTGATAGGACTCTCACAGTAGGCACTTCTCTGAGTTAATGGTCCTCAAGCATTTTCAGTTCTAGTTTTCATCAGCCAAAGAGACCAAGACCACTTCATTGGGTAATCCCCTCTTGATTGACACATCTATTTCTAGAACTTTCCATTAATTGGTTTCCCTGGCCCTTGCTGACCCCACTGTTTTCAGGCCGCTAGCTGGAAAAATTTACATGTAGGGGGGCCGGGGGGGGTTTGTGGCTGGAGCAGGGGCTTGAAGTGTCTTTGTGGCTGTAGTGGGGGGCAAAGGGAGGGTTGGGGATGGCCCCTGAAGCAGGACCCCCCGATACAATCCTGATTTTATACTTTCATAGAATTATAGATAAGTGAATGCCATTATTAGATCCTGCTTTAGATTATGCTTGTTTATGTTTAAGCTCTGACATGCTACTGTATATATCATATTCAACCAGAAACCTTGAAAGAAAACAAGCTTTAACAGTTTTATTTCCATTGACTGTCAGGAACCAGCGATCACTTGAGGTAAAAGACAAAAGTGTATTTGACACAAGCTCTGTGGATTCTGAGCTCACAAAGAGTCAGAACCCATTTCAAAGTGACAACGTTCTTATAGACTTGGGAATGTATGACATACACGTACAGGAGTGAAGGGGACTTACAAGTGAGAGAGCATAGAGATATCACTCCACAGCAAAGAAAACAAATAACTGCTCTTACATCCAAGCAGGTGGCTCTGCCCTCATGGACAGGATACAATTGACCAAGACCAGCTTGAGAAAAGAATCCATTCAAGTCAGGGGAGGCTCACGGGGGAATCTGCATACACAGAATTTTATTCTCTTTCAAACCCCAGGAATATCCAGCTTGTAGGCATCTCCAGCTTCTGTAGAACAACATCTTTCAGCTTTCTTTTTTTGGGATGTAAGGTCACTAGTTATGTCACAATTTAGAGGTCAACTATATGGCAAATTGGGCCTCAACTATATGACAAGGAAGAATTTTGTTGTTGAACTGATTTCTGGAACTTATTAAATATGTGGGCAGCCTCATTCACCAAGTGCAGGAGGAGCAAAAAGCCCCTGGTAGCCTCAAATTAATACCTTCTATCCTATGGCACATCTGCATCACCCATTCTGATTAGAAAAGGAGGTTCTGCCTAAATATTCAGAAGGGTTTTTTTACAGTGAGAGCTGTGAAGATGTGGAATTCTTGCTTGGAGGGTGTTTAGCAAGTGAGAAAATACAAGTTGATCCAGAGACTGGTCCGAGAGACTGGCCATCTTGGAGTCAGGAAGGAATTTTTCCCCATCTGAGGCAAATTGGAGAGGCTTCAACTGTTTTTTTTTTTTTTTGCCCTCCTCTTGATCAACTGGCAGTTAGGCTGATTATATACAGCCTTAAAAGTTTGAACTTGATGGATGTGTGTCTTTCTCACCCTTACTTACTATGTTACTATGTTACTTGGACAGTCAGATGGGCAGCACATAATGAATAGCGCTCTAAGGGGCCCAATTTTGCTTAAAGGGTATGTAAAGGCAAAAAAATAAAATCCCATTTTTACTTTCTTTAATGAAAAAGAAACCTATCTCCAATATACTTTAATTAAAAAATGTGTACCGTTTTTATAAGAAACCTGACTGTATGCAGTGGAATTCTCCCTTCATTTACTGCTGTGGATAGGAATTGTCAGATGGTCCCTAACTGCTGAGCAGTGAAACAATCATACTTATGAACAGCAGGGGGAGCCCCCGCCTTACTTCCCAGCCATGCAGAATTCATGCAGCTTTGTTTATGACGATCCCTAAGCAGCCCAGACCACACTGAGCATGTGCACAGTCTTAGTCTTGCAAAGATGTATAACAAAGTTACAAGATGGTGACCCCCTGTAGCAACTTTGAAAGCATAAATTATTTGTTTGATTAGGCTTGTGGTGCAGTAAGTTCATGTTTATATTTAGTATACAAAATACAGCATTTCTAGCCTTATTCTATTTTAGACTTTACGTGATATTTAAACCTTCCTTTTGTAAATAATCACCAATTGGCTCATTTTATTCATCACAGGCACACAGTACAAGTAATTTGCAATCAATTTGTCAATCAATCAGCAAAGGAATATTTTATGGCTCTGTTACCAACGTAGGTCCTAAATTGCACTTGTGTCTCTTGAGAGAGAAAAAATGCCCCTCACAAAGGGATATGTGACCACTACATTATAGGCAAGGAGCCCATTTGTGGGGTATCACTTGACTAAGTGGACAAATGACACCCTGTGTTGCAATAGTTCATACACTTGTTATACTGTCTCAAGTATTCTATAGCTTTATATTTGTATCTGAAAAAATGGTTCACAATGAAGAGAGAGCCAGTGAATTTGATATTCACCTTTTTAGAATCTAGGTTTCTTCAGACTCAAAGCTCTTATTCCAATAGTTCAGAATCTGTGTTGGAGTGAAAAAAACAGTTTTGCCTTTAGATCTCTCAATACATGAAAATAAATAAAATAAATAAAAAGTGTCGCTAGGCCTAACAATTACTCTAAGAAATCTATATCCTTGATGCACAAAAAAATAAGGAAATCTTAATTAAACTGTAGCAATGATCGAATCTGTCCTGTATTGCTTCCCTGAAAAATCACGAAAACCACTGAAAAGTTTGCAAAATAACAATGTTGTTTTTTTCCCACAGCATTTAGTGCTAAATGCATTGAAGTTAACTGTCATTTTGCTCACGCATTTTTTTTAAACATCAAAAATGTTTGAGGTGAAATTTTTGTTTACAAAATTTTGCCATGGTTTCACAAAAAATGGTAGCAGGCATGTGTATTCATGCCTGCTGTAAATTCTGCTCTTTAGTAACCAACAAAAAATTACTTTTACAGTTTTGGATTTTTATAATAATTATTTGGACTGTGTCTGCAGTGGTCTGGGTTGGACAAGCGTCGAGTTCAAAGGATATGATAAAATGTATTTATTTTTTGTTTTTTGTTATTTCTGGCAATTGTAGCAACTAAATATAACTCCATAGATTAGTCAGAACACAACCAATAACATGAGCAACAATGCAATGTAGGTCAGTTGTCATAAGGAACAGATACTGAATGTTGTTTTAAATCAAACTGAAAGGGAAAAAATAGCCCTGTCACCAATAGGGTTCTCTTGTAGAGCAGCACAAACAGAAATGATATCCCTAACATAGAAATGAATGTGCTTTGAATCAGTTGGACATGGGCGGTGGCAATGTGGAAACATGGATGAAAAAAAGCCTGCGTTCCCCCTAAATTAACAGCACAATTCAGAAACCTCTGTCCGCTACATTCTGGCATTGCTTCTCGAAGCAGCTAATCACTACAAAAAAGAGTCTGGTCAGAGTTCCGAACTACATAAATAAAATAGTATCTATAAGTAGTATCTATAAGTAGTATATATAAGTTGTACAGTATCTGTAAGTAGTATCTATAGGTAGCATCTATAAGTAGTATCTATAAGTTGTATCTGTAAGTAGTATCTATATGTATTATCTATAAGTTGTATCTGTAAGTAGTATCTATATGTAGTATCTATAAGTTGTATTTGTAAGTAGTATCTATAAGTAGTATCTATAAGTAGTATCTTTAAGTTGTATCTGTAAGTAGTATCTATAATTTGTATCTGTAAGTAGTATCTATAAGTTGTATCTGTAAGTAGTATCTGTAAGTTGTATCTGTAAGTCGTATCTATAAGTTGTATCTATAAGTTGTATCTGTAAGTAGTATCTGTAAGTTGTATCTGTAAGTAGTATCTATAAGTAGTATCTATATGTATTATCTATAAGTTGTATCTGTAAGTAGTATCTATAAGTTGTATCTGTAAGTAGTATCTGTAAGTAGTATCTGTAAGTTGTATCTGTAAGTTGTATCTGTAAGTAGTATCTATAAGTTGTATCTGTAAGTAGTATCTGTAAGTTGTATCTGTAAGTTGTATCTGTAAGTAGTATCTATAAGTAGTATCTGTAAGTAGTATCTATAAGTTGTTTTGGTAAGTAGTATCTATAAGTTGTATCTGTAAGTAGTATCTATAAGTTGTATCTGTAAGTAGTATCTGTAAGTAGTATCTGTAAGTTGTATCTGTAAGTAGTATCTATAAGTAGTATCTATATGTATTATCTATAAGTTGTATCTGTAAGTTGTATCTATAAGTTGTATCTGTAAGTAGTATCTGTAAGTAGTATCTATATGTATTATTTATAAGTTGTATCTGTAAGTTGTATCTATAAGTAGGTCATTGATGGTCCAATCTTAGAGCCTTTCTATTAAGGTATCAGTACATGGGCTGAATTATCTAACCAATTGGTTGGATGTTGTTTGCTCAGATAATATACAATATCTACCTGTCTGACTGATTTGAAGTGAGATCGTTAAGGTGGCCATACACAATAACATCCACTGGTTTGGCGAGATCCCCACATGAGCCAAACCAGTGGATCGATCTAAAGGACTGATATCTAGGGATGAGTGAATTTTTTCACCTTGTTTTGCTGCGGAAATTACGCCCATAGACTTGTATGTCGGCGTGCAACAAAATAATTTCGCCACACGTCAAACAATTTTTGCTGCCCATAGACTTTAATGAGCGTCAGCGACATTTCGCCGGCGGCAAATTTTTGCCACTGTATGGCCACCTTTATAGTTATCTTCTTTTCCAGATCTAGCGATGGCTCATAAATACACCAAAAACAGGCACTGACAAATCAGATTTTTTTGTTTGGACAGACCAACAGCAAACTGATAAGGCTGAAGTAAAGTCCATGCAGATGGCCACGTCTTGTTGTTCATACTGTATATGGGGCTAATGGTTAAAGTCATCCAAATTGCCAAAACATAATGTTTCCTGTTTGACCAACAGAACTCAGAGCTGAGAACAAATTTGCTCCACATGCAAAAATATTTTCTTCAATGTTTCCTGTTAATTAGCAGACCTCTGTGCTGCTGTGATTATTTATTGCTTTTCATAAAGTACTAAGCCTCCTTACTTATAATTACTCAATGGTCTCCACAATAGAGCTCCGACTAAAGACTTCAGGAAATCATTTTTTATCTTCATGAAACCCCCTGAAGCACCATGTCTTGTTTCTAGTGGCTGTGGTTGTTGCCAGTGTTTTATTTTGAAGTCGCCTGAGCTTGCCAATGGATGTCTGAGAGCAATCATGTCAGAAGAAGAGCAAAGCGATTCATGCAGTTTAATATAATTAAACGTTCCCTGCTGCAGGAGCAATGGTTCAGGATAGCAGGTGGCATTTTGCTTGGTGCAGAGAGAAATTGGACTCGCTAGCTTGTCAGTTAACGTGGCTATGAATGAAACATGAGCGCCGCGCATTCCAAAACAATATGAATGTCTTGAGACATTGAGATATTTCTACGTGATTGGAACAAGGCATTTTTGCACCTGCCTCTTTGTACAAGTCTCTTGACCCGATTATCTTTCTTTTGCCACTTTTGTATGTAAATGCACAGAAATCCTAGTGGTTTCTAGAGGTACAAAGTGAAACTTCTAGTGAAGATGAAGTATAAGCATATTAAATAATTAGCCTCGAGGAGTATATATTTTATTTAAAAAAGGGCTTTAATTTTTTACTTTATGTATAGTTGTATCCCTATACTCTGATGGCAGTAAATATTGAGAATAGGGCACTTGCTTTAAATTGTTGACATGGATGACCTACATTATGCTGCATGACGATAGACTTCCAACCCCCACTGCTGAGAGGTGACCATAGAGACTTAGGGGCAAATACACTAACTTACAAAAATTCCCCAGCGATGGCTTTGCTCACAGTGCAACACTTCGCCAGGTATAGATTCGCCAGGACAATGATAATTAACTAAAATCAGAAGTTGCTTCCATGGCACTGAACATTGGCAAAATTGTGCAAGCGTTACTGCGCCAAGAAAAGCGAAGTTGCGCTAGCGTTGGCTAATTTGCATACGGCAGGAAGATAAAGTTGAATTGACGTATATGTTGCAGCAAATACATTACATTACACAAGCCCGGGAAACCTTAATAAAATTAAAGGAAAACTATACCCCCAAAATGAACACTTAAGCAACAGATAGTTCATATCATATTAAGTGGCATAATAAAGAATCTTACCAAACTGGAATATATATTTAAGTAAATATTGCCCTTTTACATCTCTTGCCTTGAGCCACCATTTTGTGATGGTCTGTGTGCTGCCTCAGAGATCACCTGACCAGAAATACTACAACTCTAACTGTAACAGGAAGAAGTGTTCAAGCAAAAGACACAACTCTGTCTGTTAATTGGCTCATGTGACCTAACATGTATGCTTTGTTGGTATGTTTGTGAGTACAGTGAATCCTACGATCCCAGGGGGCGGCCCTTATTTTTTAAAATGGCAATTTTCTATTTATGATTACCCAATGGCACATACTACTAGAAAAGTATATTATTATGAAAATGGTTTATTTACATGAAGCAGGGTTTTACATATAAGCTGTTTTATGCAATATCTTTTTATAGAGACCTACATTGTTTGGGGGGTATAGTTTTCCTTTAAATAAAGTTGTTATAATGCCCTACACATGAGCCCAGTGTATCGTTTATGTGCCATATGTTAGGAAATGTAGGGGGGAAGTCGTTAACCCCAAAATTAATTTACGCTTTTTTTTCAGCCTATCACACCGAAAAAAGGAAAAGACGCTAGCGTTTTTTGGGAAGTCCTATCTACTCTATTGCACTTTGCCTGGTCTGAGGTGGTGAAGGCAAGTCTCGCGCAAGAGGAAACGTTCAGTCCACATCTTAGTGAATTTGCGTAGTTCTGTCCATTCGCCAGAGCGAAGTACCGTTAGAGTCTATATCCTTCGCTAGCGAAGTTACGCCAGAGACGCCATAAATCAGCGAAGTTCCCAAATGATAAGCATTAGTCACTTCCCCCTTTAGTAAATTTGCACCTTAGCCTTGCTGAGACGTGAATCAAAATGGATATACCGCTTGGACACTGTCACCCGCTGTGGACTAAATGAGACACTGCACTGGGTTGCTTTATTTAATATGCTCTACTCATTTGATTGCCTAACCTGCTTCATCTAATGCTCCTTATAGGCACTGGAGCATTATTATGCACAGGTTGTTCACTAGCTCACTCCTTGCTTATTATGCCCTCCCTGTTGAATTAAATGTATCAATGTCTTTATTTGTGCTAACTTGACACATAAACGCTGCATTATTGCAACACTGTTGAGCAGTATGGCAACATTAATTGCCACTTATATAATTGATACATTGTAGAGCATCGATTTCCCTTTTCTGTCCTCGGTTGCTCCGTTTTTATTATAAATTTTTCTCTTTTTTTCCATTTTCTCTGTACTTACCGTACATGCCAATGGCTACCTGGACCTAAATCTGTGTGCAATTTCAATATAAATATATATATATATATATATATATATATATATATATATATATATATATATATATATATATATATATATATTTATATATATACTCTTGGGGCACTAATATATGGGTCTAGAGCAAAGTATCCGTCCCAGACCGTAACCTAATACTTAACAGTGCCTTCTCACGGTGGTTACAAAGGGCTGACTACTGGCAAGGGTGTCATCCAAACTTTTAAACTCATTCCCCGCAAAACTTGTTCCGCATAAACAAAATACTTTGAACTTGATAACTCACTGGAGGTGCTCCATGTAGGCCCTGCTGCAAACAAAAAGCCTTCTTATACTCAAAACAACATAGAACATAGGCACACTCCACCTACGGCTTCTGCAAAAATTTTGAAAAAATCTTCTTTTATTTGTGAGATCCCAGCAAACGTTTTGGGGACATGCCCCGTCATCCAGTACTGGCAAGGGTGCCCCGAAACACTTGATAATGTTAAAGGGCTGGTTCACCTTCAAACAACTAGTTGTTTTCAGATAGATCACCAGAAATAATGATTATCCAATGACTTTCCATTTTCTATGTGTGACCGTTTTTCTAATATTGAAGTGTCACGTGTCTTTTTTCACCTTCTGAAGCAGCCCTGGGAGGGGGGTCGCCGACCCTGTAAACTGTTTTTACATTTAGTTGATACATTTCTTATCTTTGTCCCAGCTGAGCAGAATCTCTGGGTTTTATTACAGGCAGCTGTAAGAATTGATACAATAAGTTGCTAATATTCCACAGATACTGCTGAGAAATGTATCAACTAAATGTTGTAAAATTGTAACAGTTCAGAGTCTGAGCCTGAATTACTGAGCTGCCAGACTCAAACACCAGAGACCCGAACATTCAACTTTAAAAACTTAGATTTTGGGAAAACAGTAAAAAATAAAAGATGGAAAGTGATTGAAAAAATTCTTTATTTCTGGGGAACAATCTAAAAAGAACTGAACTAAAAAAAGTGTTTAAGGCGATTGGATGGCCCCCCCATTAGCTTGGAATCATGACTTAGAAGCTGGGGTGCCCAGCCTAAAGATGACTGCCTCTTATAGCAGTTGAAAGTCAGACTCGCAGCACAGGAGCCGCGTCTTGTTCTGTCACTCACCAGTTGTTTATGCGGGTTACCTAGCAACAGCCCCCGCTACAAACGCGTGCACACCCACCTCTATTCTGCTCTATGATTGGGTAATAGGGCCACCGCTGCTTCCAAGATAGAATGCTGGGTAATGGTCTGTAAAGGGGGTAGTAATTATTTGGCACGGTAACGTTTTTCACTCTCACCCGGACTCTATTCCTGGGATCTATATTATTGAAAATTTCTTATTCCCTAATGTCCTTTTCTACCTCGCATTCCTCTACACTTATACCTGATTCAGCACAGTTTGACACTAGGGGGCAGATTTATCAAGGGTCGAATTTCGAAGTGGAAAATACTGCGAAATTCGACCATCGAATAGAATCCTCCGACATTCGAAGTCGGAGGATTTTATTCATCGTACGATGGTATTCCGATCGTAGTACGATCGTACTCCAATTCAAACGATTTTATTGTACGAACGTATGATTTTCCTTTGAATATAAAAAACTTCGAAAATTGCTCTGGAAGGTCCCCATAGGCTAACATAGCAGGTTTAAGTTGGCGAAGTATTGAAGTCAAAGTTTTTTTAAAGAGACAGTACTTCAGTTATCGAATGGTCGAATAGGCAAATGATTTTTACTTCGAATCAAAGTAAATTTGAAGTCGTAGTATCCTATTCGATGGTCGAAGTATTCAAAAAATGACTTTGAATTTCTAATTTTTTAACTACGAAAATTCCCTCAAATTAACTTCGACCCTTGATAAATCTGCCCCTAACTGTGGTTGCCTAGCAACAGATTAGGCATCAAAAAATGGCTGTTGGTTTAAATGCTGTGGGGCCATGGGGTTTCTGGTTGTTCGTTTTGTATTCTCCTGACAAAGATCCCTATGAGAGATCGAAACGTTGAGTTCCAATAAATAATAGTTTTTTGCTTGCATCAGAAAAGTCCTGTGAGTGTCGATATTTTTCACATATATACTGTTACATTTTTGCCGGCACCCGGGCATCTCTGCAGTAAACGGAGTGCACTATATATATATATATATATATATATATATATATATATATATATTTACTTGTGCATCTTCCACACTCCTTCCACTTTTTTGGTAGAGACAATTTGAGGTGTAACAAGTTAAGTTGAGGGTTGGCTTAGTGACAGGAATTGCAACTGTGGTGAATGAGGGGGTGGATGGAAAACAGTTTGTTGTGTCGCTGGAGTCAGACCTGGGTCCAAAGTGACTTAATTGAAAACTATATCCCTCAATGTGAGTCTCTATAAAAATATGGAAAACCCTCATATAATGAAACCACTTTTATAACAATATAATGACTTTACGTAAGCCATCTTCCTGTTACAGTTAGAGCTGCAGTATTTCTGGTCAGGTGATCTCTGAGGCAGCACACAGACCATCATGAAATGGTGGCTCCAGGAAAGAGATGTAAAAGGACAATATTTACTTAAATATATATACTAGTTTGGTAAGATTCTTTAATATGCCTCTTAAGATATAAACTATCTGTTGTTTAAGTATTCTTTTTTTAGGGTATAGTTTTCCTTTAGGGCAGAGACACACACTCAGATTCGGGGAGATTTGTCGTCCATCAACAAATCTCCTCTTCTTCGGGGCGACCAAACTCCCCTAACTGCCTCCCGCCGGCTACAATGTACCGTATATACTAGAGTATAAGCCGAGTTTTTCAGCCCCCAAAATATGCTGAAAAACTCTACCTCTGCTTATACCCGGGTCAAGCACAAAAACGGTAGCCGGCGTCTAAGAATAGTCGCCAGTGTCCAAGAATAGTCGCCGGCATCCAAGAATAATCTTCAAGAATATTCGCTGGGATCCAAGAATGGTCCCCGGCATCCAAAAACAAGACGCCGGCACCTCCAATGGGAGCAGAAACCCTCAATTTTTTGATTGAAACTTACCAGAAGCTGCTGCATTTCTCACCCTAGGCTTATACTCGAGTCAATAAGCTTTCCCAGTTTTGGAGGTAAAATTAGGTACCTCGGCTTATACTCGGGATGGCTTATACTCGAGTATATACGGTAAATGTAAAGCCATGGACATGCGTGAACTCTGCTGGGACTTGAACTGCCATTGAAATGTGCAATAAGGGCAGACATACAACCTAAACCAGGGCAGTGTGTTTTATTTTCCAGTAAAATCTTATTACATACTGTTACCATTACAATAAATCTTTATGCAAAATGAACAAATAGGGTGGTTACAGTTCTTGGAAAATGAATATTTAATATTGCATTGATTTTGTACTTTTTTAACATTATCATTTTTCAAGTTAAAAATCATGTTTCTCTCTGTTATCTAAGCAATAATTGAACAATAAATAGAACTCAGGCTAAATATAGTAGCCTGCCCTAGGTCATTGAATAGACCACATCATTTCATTGTACTGAGCAGAGCACAAAGTCTCCTGACATTCTCTATATGCCAATGGCTCAGATAAGGTTAGATGCATTTAAAGGACATAAACAGCAAGACACTGACAGGTGCCCAAAGTTTCAGCAAATGAATGACACTGAATTCGATGTTCACCGCTTATAAATAAACTGCAGCTTAGCTTAGATAAAGTATAGATACACTGATAACAGGATATAATACACCTCAATGTAGCTGGCAGTGAGGATAAAGTAGTCGTCCTTTATCTGGCATCACTCAAGCCATCAATACTGTATATAAGTGCCAAATTGTAAGTAGTAATTACCTTTATAATATATATGGTCTGTGGGTATCATTTGTATATGTGCCCGACATACACCATTTCTTAGGTCACCTTGAAAACTGATAACAGCTACAGATACGGACACTCAATCACCTAACATTCAGCCGTTTGTGCTTTACATTGTGTCTGTTTCTTGAGGGCATTTATGAAGTGCAAAAGAAAAAAAAAATAACTGTTCCTTGAGTATTTACGAATGCAGGCGCAAGTGCTGTCCCGCTAAAATGGATGCAAATATGGTGTTTAGGGATGAAATGAAATATTTCGCTGCATTTTGCCATAAAAAAATGCCCATAGACTCTAATGTATAGAAAAAAAAGTTGCGTGGTTTCAAAAATGCTGCATTAAAAAAAAACTGGCCTTGAATTCAATGCATATTTTTTTGCATTTTAAAAATTGTTGGATGGCATTGCTTATGTTCACTCCAAGTGACACTTCCTGCAATCAATAATTTATTTAAGAGAAATGCAAAGTAGAGAGAAGGGGTCAGCTGGGGCCTTCAAATTCCAGTCTGACTCTTCTAGAACATTCTAAAGCATTGGTGGGACTGGCACCCTAAGGGAAAGGCCATTTTGATAAATGGGAAAAATTGGTATTTGCCCAGGGACTACAGGACTATGCCTCACCTTCAGACCTTTCACCTGCTGCATCTAATGACTGAGGAACACTTCAAACATGGCAGGGAGAGCTAAAGAAGCACATAAGCATTTGTTTTCATTTACTTCAACTTTCTAACAGAACAAATGTTCCTATGGCATATTTTAATTTTAAAATGTAGTATTTGTGATTGTGGTTTATCTCTTCCCACCACTATTGGTGCTTCTGGACCTCACACATGCTTCAGTGAGCACTACAGTTGCCACCTGTCCAGATTTCACCCAGACAGTATTTGGAGGGGATTTCCAAAATAGGTAATCCAGACATGACATTGAAAATAATGACATTGCGATCAGCCAATCGACATTAGTCCTACCCCAATGTAACTGGCCCCGCCCTCTACATCACTGCCTCTGTCCCCAACGTCACTGGTCCTGCCCCACCTCCAATGTCATCTGTCCCACCCCCTGCCTGTATTCCGCCCCTAAAAAAGGTGTCAACCCAAGTGAGCACAGATCATTCCCTGCCTTATCAAGTTCTCCTGCTTTTGGTAGTCGTCTTACAAATTTCTTGGGGCCCACCAATGAGATCTATGCTCAGTCCCTGGTACCCTAAAGCGGAACTACCTTAGGGGACCCAAACCAGGGCCAGAGGTTCCCATGTACATATATACAAATATAAACTTTATTTTGTATGCTTATTGGTTTGTTTTATGGTGTAGTGATGTGGGTTTACCCGCGGGTCAGGCGGATTTTGGGCAAACGTCCACACATGCAGGTTCAGATTGAACTCTTCCTTCTGCTCTTCCCGCCAGCGACCTTCTGATTCCTGTATCGTCTATTTGTAGGCGCATTCCTGCCCCGTCCCTTTTTGGGATATCAGTGATGGTCATGTCAGGAGCGGGTCTGTTAGGTTAGGGTGTGGGATGGGAGTGGCCGGGTTAGAGTCGGGTGCAGGTTGACCCACACATGACTAGCATGGTGGCCTGCTGATCCCCACTGATATCTATGTACTATGAATATCAGTCAATTCAAGAATCAGGCAGCTTTGTAAACTACACCCATTTCAGCCTGGCGACCATTTAGTGGTAGATTGGGGGTAAATGCCGTTTTGCAGTTATAGGTAATCCTGAAAACCAAGCTTGGAGGTTAAATAATAATGTTGAACATCTTATTACTTCCCTAGCTGTATCTTCAAACTGACTGTATGGCTGAAACAGACATTTTATATGTCATGAAAAAGAGCTTTAACCAGTTGAATGTCAAATTCTGAGCCGGAAAAGTTTGAAGATCTCTGTTCTAATGACATGTTGTCAACACTGCGCATAATTAAGGATATAGTACTGGTCAAAAGACATGAGGGACCCCATGTCTATACATAATATATGCTTATTTATACAGTATATCACCTAAAGTTAATAATGTAAAAACGGAATAAGCTATTGTGCAATATCCAGATAACACCGTGCCATTGTCCTTTCTGTGTCTCCATTGGACAGAACACAAGATAGTGCTTCCCAATCCAACTAAACACACAGATATATTTGGATTTGAAAGGCCTTTTATAGTTATCTCTCGCTTTCCAGTAGTGTCTCACATGACAATAGACTGCTCAATAAATTTTACTGGAAAAAGGGCAACTCTGGCACATCTGGATCTTTTACATATTCTTTCAGGGGAATGGATGTGCTCTGCATCTAAATGTCTGTTGTATTATTGTTTTTATGTTAGTTCCTACTGTGAGTAAAGGAAGGGCAAATGTGGAGTTATAAAGCATTGCTTAAGTTAAACTGACAATATATGATCCCAGAAAACATTATAAATGCTGTTATCACTGTCGATAAATGTTTAAAAGGAGCAGCCGCAGTCTGGCAGCAGCCTAAAGGCAAGCATGAGGGAAACTGGAAGGATAGGAGTATTCTTGAATGACATTTAAAATGCATATAAACAAAACTTTAAAGGGAAACTATCACTATAGTCCCTCATTCTTGTTAAAAAAAAACAGTCTGTTTTTGTTGTCTCAGGGTGAATTGATTCCTAGGCCATACCCCGCTGACTGTAAACACAACGGCAAATGACACTAGCAACAATACACTGATTTTTATGAGAGACTGGAATGTGAATAGGAGAGGGGCTTAATATAAAAAGTGAGTAATAAAAAGTAGCAATAACAATACATTTGTTGCCTTACAGAGCAATTGTTTTTTTTAGATTGGGTAAGTGACCCCCTTTGAAAGCTGGAAAGAGACAAAAGAAAAAGGCAAGTAATTAAAAAACTATAAAAAAAATTAGGGATGCACCAAATCCAGGATTCGGTTTCGGCATTTGTCCACGATTCGGCCTTTTTCAACAGGATTCAAATTCGGCCAAATCCTTCTGCCCGGCTGAACTAAATCCGAATCCTAACTTGCATATGCAAATCAGAGGCGAGGAGGGAAACCTTGTGACTTTTTTTCACAAAACATGGAAGTAAAACATTTTTTCCCCTTCCCCTAATTTGTCCAGGATTCTGCCTTTTTCAGCAGGCCGAATCCTCCTTCACTCCTTCAAGAAAGAATCCTAATATACAATATGCAAATCCTAATTGTTGCCAATTCAGGCCATCAGGGGGAGGATCACAGTCTTTGATAATCTTATGGTCATTATTAGACAGAGATTAACTGCAGGATGCTGGTTGGGCATAGGATACGTGGAGAAACTGGTAAGCACTTCTATCTATTATGCTTTAAACAGAGTGTGGCAGGCCCCCCTGCAAAAATATCTTCAGAGGGGCCCAGTGAACTCTGATCCCATCATCCCGCCCACTTTCCGCCTTTGTCCACTCCCCACACAGACCCCGCCCATTCCCCACCCAGGCCCCACCCATACTCGTCCAGACTTATCCCACAATCCACCCCATGTCGGCAGGCTCTCATTCCCCGCAGCAGGTAAGAGAGCGGCTGGGGAAGGGGTGGGTTTCTTGTCAGCTATAGAGGAAGCAAACCCCCCCAGACTACGGGATCTGCTTCCTACGGGATCTGCCACTATCTTTAAATATGATTAAATCTGGCATACTAAAAGAAAAAAAACAACATAAAAGTTAAAAATAAAATAAGTATAAACAGGTATGGGATCCTTTATCAGGAATCTGGTTATCCAGAAAGCTCTGAGTTAGACTCAGTTTTACTTAAATAAATCAATTTTTTTAAATTGATTTCCTTTTTATCTGTAATAATAAATCAGTACCTTGTACTTGATCCCAACTAAGATATCCTTACTGGAGACAATATTTTGGTAGATGGGGAGATCCAAACTACTGAAAGATCATTATCTGGATTCTTCATTCTGGATAAAAGTTCCCATACCTGTACCATAGCAATGGTAACAACATATTTGCAGCATTTCCTTCCTTATGTTTACAGCAGTTTTAGAGGAGAACTAAGTGCAGCCCTTCTCTGGCACAGGCAGCTTATTGATATTTATCTGAGCCAATCAATTGACCATGTCTTCTTCTCTGCCCGTGCAGTATCTGCAGCTTAGCATACTTTGCTTGTGTGCTCGGTGCTGCAGGGTTTAACTTCTCCCTGTACTTGTTGCCATGTAAGCTAATATTTCCAGGTCTTCAATAACAATGTGAAGACACCACTGGAAATGTCTATAACAGAGATGGGCAATTTTCAGTGCATCAGATTTTGTAGGCAGGGCCACCATCCATAATCATGAAGCCCATACCATTAATTAAGCCTAGTTACCTGGGTCCCTGGAACAATAGGTGCACAGCCCCAAGTGAGGGGTGGTCATAGGAAAAGGATTGATTTCAACAGTAGACACAGATTGCATAGTACATTTTCAGTCACCGGTGGTATCAGTATATGTATGAGGTCTATCCTACCAGTTCTGCCTCTGCAGCAGGAGACAAGCAAGTTCCCGATCGCACTATATTCATATTTAAACAACGTAGATCTGTTTTCTGTAGTACAGGGTATTTTTGTATTGTACTGTATGTCAGTACCTTTATTTCCATAAATTAAAATAATGAAAATAATAATACATATCCAAGTGCCTGCCTCCGCTATTGCTATAATTGAGGGGAATACTGCTGCTGATACTTGCCAAATACTGGGAATTATTCAACTGAATCGAACATTTTCACACCTTTTTTAAAGGGTGTATAAATTAATGTCAGTATAGTGTATTGCAGCTATCACAGGCTTTAATGTGCATTCCATTTGGAACAGAGCGCGCCCCTGCTGGCATTGCTTTCCATTAATAATACAGAGAAGGGTAAAGCTGATTGACGCTGCATACACTCTTGGAATAAAAAGAGGATTACTTGGGCCGGAGCCACCCCAGCAATTAATGTGTTATACTTGTACAGTGTAGATAGTGGACTAGGAAGGAAAGAGCAGAGCTCAGTCAAGGGTTAGAAACAAAAATGTGTTAGAGCAAGTGTTTTGCAATGAGTGCGTTGGCTGCGGTTGCAGATCCTATTGCTAAGGACTAACCTCAGAGCGACCCACTCTGGGGCAGGAGGCCACACTTGAGCAGATGGAAATAATATGAAATTCAGCACAGCCAGGGAAAAACAAACATTTCCAGGCAAAATTAAATAACAGTTGCTACAGGTATAGAGAAGAATGTATTTATTGTGTCTATTGCAAGCACTATATAGTTAGAACCTTAGTTATGGCCAAGAAACCTTTCACTTCTTTTGGAACTCTATAGTTCAAACAGTATTGTGCAAACAAAAAAGAGTTCAAATAATCATTGAATTGTAATGTAGCAGAAGAATGGCAGAGGTGTAATTGATCCCTGTCCAAAAAGGCCCCTTTGTTTCAGTTGATGTCTCTTTGGAACATGAACAAATCTTTAGTTTTCACACAGGGTTTAGCCCTATATAATAACTTTACATCTGAAGGAAACTATACATCCTTCCAGCTAACATGGGGTGTAGCAACCAACATTAAAAGAGAAGGAATACCATTATACACCATTATACACTTGGGGGTGCCAAAAGTTACCTGAAACCCCAGGCCGGTGCTCCTATCAGCAGAAAACGGCACCTGCCCGGGGTTCTTCTAGCGAGCACCACAGAGCGATCCTCTTCCTGATTCTTCAGGAGTAGTAAAGCCGAACTTAAACAAAAAAGCCAGCTATTTCGCTCTACTGCACATGGGTCTGCCCTGGTAAATTTGAAAACAGAAGAATCAGGAAGAGGATTGCTCCGTGGTGCTCGCTAGAAGAATCCTGGGCCGGTGCAGTTTTCTCCTGATAGGAGTAAGTAAAAGTCATCACTTTGGGGTGCCTAACTTTTGGCACGCCCAAAATGTAAAATGGTTTTCCCTCTTTTGATTTTCTTCACTATAAAGTAACATCATTTGGTTTGTGTGTCAGACAGCTCCAGCTGGTCTAGTTTCGGATTAAACAATCTGTTATGAAGTAGTGATGGGCGAATCTGGTTCGTTATATCCCATTGCCTCTGTATGCATTGATTATTTCTTCTTACTGGAGAATGAGGTGAGTTGATGTGATTTGTATTATTACTCCAGAGACTGCTCCTAAGGTCCTCCCCCCAGAGAGAGAAATGGTAAAAATTAATCTACAACTAAACAGCACCCTCTAGAATATTCATGACAGACATAAAATACCCTTAACACACATACTTCCGGCTACTCAGATCCTATATTTCCGCATTCTGTTCAAATCGATGAAAACGTTGCTTGGCACCAGAGCGATCAGCCGCCTTGCAGTCTAAGGGTCCAATTCAATGCCTGACAGCTATTCCCTAAAATATAATTGTTTAAAATATCAAGGGCATTTGTCATATGGAACACAATCCAGAGTAATCATTTCCTCAGCTCTTCTATATCAATGAGGCTTGAAGTATTCTATTTATAGTGAGTTTACATTCACTATGGATAATATGATACCCAGGCTAAGGTGACCTCATACAAGATATTCCTTTAAAATTATAACCATATAAATTCTCTCTCTCTCATCTATCCCAGTTTCTAAGTTTTAATACACCCAGAATGTTGGCTTCCTTGCACCTCACTCATTTGTTATAGCTCTTGTAAGGTGAGACAAAGGGGACTGCTGAGGGGAGACTGAGCTAGGATTTATCATGGGCTATTTCAGGGCACAAGTTGCATGGGGTGTGGGTTCCTCTTGGACATAAAAAGAGGTCCCAGTAGGAAAGATTGGGACCCCAACATGAATGCCCAAATATTTTAACATGTTGTCAAATGTATTCACTGAAAATTGTACATTTATACAAATAATACACAATGATGGATCAGGGATGCAACTCTCCATTAAGAAAGTCCACTTTGGTACCTCCAGCCACAACTACAACTCCAAGTCTCCCTCCTACTTGAAATGATGCAGCTCAAAAGCTTCTGAAGGGGCCACGGGTTGGACATCCCTGATCAATAGAGATATCAGTGCAGTTTAAAGGGTTGGTCTACTAAAAGAAAATGTAATTCTAAGCCACTTTGTAATAAACATTCATTCCAAATTTTCTACAAGTTATTTGGCAGCTGATTAACAGACTTACAGACCTGTCTTTGCTGGGGAACTATAGTTAGCCATACACGAAGAGATCCACTCGTCTGGCGACATCGCCAAATAAGCGGATCTTTCACCGATATGCCCACCAACGGCAGGGCTATATCGGGGTAATCCGAACATTCGGCCCTAGGGCAGAATGATCGGAATACAAAAGGCACAATGGGCTCAGACGGGTCGGTCGATGGAAGAATTAAACCTTCCCGATCGATATCGTTGCCAGATATCAATCAGGAAGAGCCATCGGAAGCCCCCATAAACGCGCAGCTAAATTGCCGAATTGGTCTAAAGGACCAATATCGGCAGCTGTATCTGACAGTTTATGGCCACCTTAAGATGGATTCAACATTATTTAAAACATAACAACCAATTGTTTTGCCAATTAACTTTAAAAGCACTGATTTATATTGGAAAGTTGCTTAGAATAATTTTTTCTTTTTTTAGGTATAATTTCATTTTGGGGCTCACTTGCCCTTTGGTGTGTGCATGTTTGATGGCAAGTACAATTATATCATGGAAAGAAAGACATTAAGAAAAAAAAGATCTCATTCAGTCCAGTGTTTTAAAACCAATTGGCCTAGCTGTCATTATTGGCATGGACTGTCATGTCGAGAAAAACAGGACAGTTGGGAGGTATGAATGAGCAGCTCCAGAAACAAGAGAATTAACAAGAATATCAGTATCAGATTGTAGCAGGAGGGAGGAAAGGTTGTCAGAAAGGGGAACAATTTAGCCACAGTGGATAATAATGACCTTTGTGCCAGGAGAAAAAGATCATGGAGTGACCTATTTTATGAGGCTGAGAATTGTTTCATCATTAGGGAATAGCTCTGATCACTGATGGAAACTTGCCTGAAATTGAATTCAGTAGGACAGCATCGCTTTTAACTCCAGCCTGCGGAATATCATTCTCAGATCCTGCTGAGCCTGCGACAAAACAGTGTGAACACTGAATGATGTGGAACGGAGAAGAATGCGGCACAGATGGGGTTAATATGGAGATGCGTTATAGTATTTAGTATTTACTTCATTATTATTAATTCATTTTAGGGATTTTACTTTTACATACCAAGTGCAGCTTGCTATAATGTAGATGTCTCTTTTTCATTATTTCGGTCAGTAAGGCAAAAAAGTATAGTATAGCGAATGAGTGAATTCCACAAATAAACAGGAAAAACAACATTATTATTGTACAGCAAAAAGGTCAATCTCTTGTGACTGTCGATAGTTGCAGCTGTAGGCTACTGTCACACCATAGGGCTCATTTATGAGGCACAATCAGAGTTGCGGTCCTGCAAAGATGGCCACAGTCATTTGAACTGGAGCCATTTAAAGATACAGGTGTGGGATCTGTTATCCGGAAACCCATTATCCAGAAAGCTCCAAATTACGGAAAAGCCGTCTCCCATAGACTCCATTTTATCCAAATAATCCAATTTTTCAAAAATGATTTCCTTTTTTCTGTAATGATAAAAGAGTAACTTGTACCTGATCCAAACTAAGATATAATTAGCCTATTGGGTTTATTAAATGTTTACATGATTTTCTAGTGGGCTTAGGGTATGAAGATACAATTTACAGAAAGATCGGTCATCCGGAAAACCCCAGGTCACAAGCATTGCGAATAACAGGTCCCATGCCTGTACTTGCATTCAAAGTCACTCCTTGAGCTTCCACATCTTTGCTCTTGGAACTGCTTATCCTTGTCACCCCCTGTGCTCAACTGCCGCCTCAATGACCTTTGAGGTGGCAGTAGCGTCAGGGTGTCCCACAGAGGCCTGCATCAATAGACGTACTTGCACCTAAACAATCACAAGCAGAAATTATTTTGACACCAGCATAACTGCGTACACCAGGGGTGCCCAAAAGGTAGATCAGGATCACCCAGTAGACCTTTAGCTGGTGATCAGGAGATCTCAAGATACTTGACAACAGCTTCTCTAAATCACCCTTCGGTTTCATACTTTTCATTCAGATATTTATTACGTTAAGGTTACATAAGAAACAGATGTTTAAATATAACAATGTACATTTTCTCTTAATCAATATTTTAGTAATATTTTCCATGGAACGTAATGTTTTACTTTTATGGATGTAGATCATAATGGGACATCACTAAAAGTAGACCCTGCATTAGTAAAGTGTGGGCACTCCTGACTTACACCAAGATGCAATGGACTAAACTGTGGCCACAGTTAACACTGCATGACTGTAAGCTCTATGGGGCAGGGAGCTCCTTCCCACTATGGGGCAGATTTACTAAAGGGTGAAGTGAAAATTTGCCAGTGTGACGTCATTACGCGCAGGTGTAACTTCGCTAGCGAAGGAGAAAGACTCTAGCGGTAATTCGCTCCCTTACGCCTGGCGAAGTTGCGATCTAGCGAATGGACGTAACTACGCAAATTCACTAAGATGCAGATTTAAGTGAACGTTACCTCTTGCGGCAGACTTGCCTTCACCACCTCAGACCAGTTGAAGTGCAATAGAGTAGATAGGAGTTCCTAAAAAAATAGTTGAAAATTTTTCTAAGTCCCAAAAAACGCTGACAACTTTTTATTTTTCAGGGCGATAGGCTGCAAAAGATTGTAAATTTTTTCTGGGGTACCCGGCTTCCCCCTCCATTCCTAACATATGGCACATAAACTATACACTGGGCTCATGTGTAGGGCAATATAAGAACTTTATTTTAATACATTAAGGTTTCCTGGGCTTGTGTAGTGTAATGTTTTTGCGGCAACATATACGTCCATTCAACTTTAACTTCCTGCCGTATGCAAATTAGACAACGCAAGCGCAACTGCGCTTTGCTTGCTGCAGTAACGATAGTGCAACTTCGCCAATGTTCGGCACCCTGGACACAACTTTGGATTTTAGTGAATTATATTTAGTGTTGTCCTGGGGAAATCTACGCCTGGCGAAGTGTTGCGATGTGAGCAAATCCGTCGCTGGTGAATTTCCGTAGGTTAGTGAATTTGCCCCTTAAACGCTTTGTCCTATGATTTTTGTGTATATTTATTATGTAATTTGTCTCCCCTGTATTTATGCACTGTACATCGCTGCGTCTCCTTATCAGCGCTTTACAAATAGTTATACATACAAACATACATACTATACATTGTGGATAAAATACAGGGCAATTTACAAACTGCACTTTGCACACTGCACTTGAACTCCTAAATGAGCCCTTGTGTGTTTTCTGTGCCAGTGTTTTTCTGCGTTTAGAGAAAATCCCTATACACCTACATACTGCCCAGTTTGTGTCGCCAGAAGTTTCATTATGTGCATTCTCTGGCCCCTTGTGTACAGGGGTTGGCATTTCTTTGCTGCTGTTTTATGCATAGTGTGACATTCATGGAGACTCGGAAAGCAAATTAGCAGCCGCTTAATTGATGTACTGAACGTTATTTCTATTCCAGCATGTGCACCTTCCAAACACTTTTTTCAGTTCAGTTGTTTTCAGATTGTTCCCCAGAAATAAGGTCTTTTTTCAATTACTTTCCATTATTTATGTTTTACAGTTTTTCCAAAATCTAAGTCTAGATTTAAATGTTCGTGTCTCTGGTGTTTGTCTGGCAGCTCAGTAATTCAGGCGCAGACTCTAAAGGGCAAATTCACTAAGATGAGAAGTTGCTCCAGGTGCAACTTCGCCGCACTTCGCCACACTTCGCCAGGCGTATTTTCGCCAGCGCTCCGCAAATTCACTAAAATCCGAAGTTGCGCACAGGGGTAGCGTAAGTTTTCGAAGTTGCGCTAGCGTTAATTCGCCAAGCGAAGTGAAGTTTCGCTAGCGATGGTTCATTTGCATACGGCGTGAAATTCAAATTTCAATGGAGGAACACGTATCACCACTTCAAATGCCTAGAAAACCTTCAAATCAGCAACTAAAAAATTTATTTTGCCCTACACATGTGCCCACTGTCTAGGTAAGTTGCCATGAGTCAGGAAATGTAGGGGGAAGGAGGGGAGCCCCAAAATTATTTTCGATCTTTTTCAGCCTATCACCCATCATGTAGAAAACACGCCAGCGTTTTTTGGGACTCAGAAAAAAATTTGACTTTTTTTGAAACAATCCCTAGCTACTGTATTGCGCTTCGCCAGGTCTGAGGTGGCGAAGGGAGTCTAGCGTAAAAGGTAGCGTTCAGTACAATGCGCGTTAGTGAATTTGCGCAGTTACGTCGCTAGCGAAAATTCGCCTGGCGTAAGGGTGCGAAGTAACACTAGCAAAACTACGCCAGCGTTCGTCAGTGAATTTGCGCAGTAACGAAAAATGCCAAACGCTAGCGAATTAACGCTAGCGTTCGGAGCTTAGTGAATTTGCGCCTAAGCTGTTACAATTTTGCAATATTTAGTTGATCCATTTCTCAGCAGCATCTCTGGAGTATTAGTAACTATTGTATCAATTCTAACAGCTGCCTGTGATGAAACCCAGAGATTCTGCACAGCAGGGACAAAGATAAGAAATGTATCAACTAAATGTATCAATTTAGAACAGTTTACAGGGTCAGCGACCAGAGCCGGACTAAGACAGGCAGGTGCCCTAGGCAACCTGGCCGACCACAGCACCAACTGGGAGTGGGCATATGTGAACCGACGCATGCACAGCGCATGCGCGAAAGGACGCTGGCATGCATGCACGAATAGGAGAGGAAGCGCATGCGTCAATAGGACAGGAAACACAAGTGCGAACTGATGCGCAGGCAAGCCTTCCAGAGAGGAGACCGGACCAGGGGTAGGTGCCAGAGAAGATACGTGCCTGGCGCCCCTCCAGCTTTGCGCCCTAGGTATGTGCCTACTCTGCCTACCATTGGCCTGGCACTGTTGGCAACTCCCTGTCCCCCTCCCTGAGCTGCTTTAGAATATGAAAAAAGACACTTTCCACTTCAATATTAGAAGAACAGTGACACATAGAAAATAAAAAAGTAATTTGTTATTTCTGGTGACCTATCGGAAATCAACTAGTTTGAAGGTGAAAAACCCCTTTAAAGGGAAAGGAAAGTTTGGAAAGCAGTTTATTGCCAATAGATTAGCTGCAATAGTGCAAGCTAGAATGCTATATTTATTCTATAGAATGTTTTACCATACCGGAGTAAACAGCTCTAGAAGCTCTCGGTTTGTTTAGGATAGCAGCTGGCATATTTTCTTGGTGTGACATCACTTCCTGCCTGAGTTTCCCTGCTCACTCATAGCTCTGAGCTCAGATTACAGCAGGGAGGGGGGAGGAGAGTGAGAGAGGAGCAAACTGAGCATGCTCAAGCCCTGCCCTGGAGGTTTATGCTGAAAACAGGAATTCTGATACAGAAGCCCATGTGTACACAATAGAAGGAAAGAAATGTGGTGTTTATTTTGGCAGAGGACTCAGAGCAGCATTACTTTGAGGGTTTACTGGTGTTTTTATATAGACCTTTCTGCTAAAACTGACATAATTTTAGCCTTTCCTTCTCCTTTAAGGACAAGTATGTCAGTTCTATGTAATACAGGTCCTTCCATGCTCCCACCTTCCTGATCCTGCACCTACTATAGCTCCATCCTTCTGGGGCACCCAGACAGCTTAGGATAATTAGCACTCAGCCCTAGAATCGGATATTGCATGAAAACTACAACAAAATTGCTGATTAAGTTATTAATTTGTGGCTAAAGCAGTTGATGGAGAGTCTAGCCTAAAGGTAAATATACAGATTTTTGTTTTGAATTCCCCTGAACTATAAGTCGGACCATACTGTGCATTAAATGGACCAGACCAAATGTTGGCCTGCAAAGGGGAGCACAAAACTAAATAGTCTGGAAAACATATTGGCAGTGATAGGTGTTATTATTATTCTCTGTTAATATAATTATCATTATTCATTTTTTTCTTGATCCATTTAGCCTATGGGATTTTTATCTTAACTCTTTGTAGGGGTCATTTAAAGAGACCCTGGGCGCAAGTGCAAGAGTAGTGATGGGCTAATTTGTCCCATTTCACTTCGCAGAAAAATTCGCAAAACAGAGAAAAATCTGCAAAATGCATTTAAGTCAATGGGCGTTATATAATTTTGATGTGTGACAAATTTAACGCGAGCGTCAATTTTTATACACGCAACTATTTTGTCCAAATGCACTAAAGTCAATGGGTGTTCGAATATTTTTTTACTGCAAAAAATTCACTGCAAATTTTCACCGGAGTGTTACGAAAACATTCGCGGGCGGCGAAGTGAGGAAATTCACCGCAAATCCATGTCTGGGGAGTAAATTTGCCCATCAATATGCAAGAGCCCTAGGGGGCTCATCTTAAAAGTACTTGTTATCTGTGGTCTATCTGCAAGGGGACATCTAGTTTCAGATTAGAAATCCATTACTAGGTGCAGAGTGCAGTGCTGACGGGTGCAGAGTCCAGTGCTGACGGGTGCAGAGCGCAGTGCTGACGGGTGCAGAGTCCAGTGCTGACGGGTGCAGAGCGCAGTGCTGACGGGTGCAGAGCGCAGTGCTGACGGGTGCAGAGTCCAGTGCTGACGGGTGCAGAGCGCAGTGCTGACGGGTGCAGAGCTGACGGGTGCAGAGTCCAGTGCTGACGGGTGCAGAGTCCAGTGCTGACGGGTGCAGAGTCCAGTGCTGACGGGTGCAGAGTCCAGTGCTGACGGGTGCAGAGTCCAGTGCTGACGGGTGCAGAGTCCAGTGCTGACGGGTGCAGAGTCCAGTGCTGACGGGTGCAGAGTGCAGTGCTGACGGGTGCAGAGTCCAGTTCTGATGGGTGCAGAGTCCAGTGCTGATGGGTGCAGAGTGCAGTGCTGACGGGTGCAGAGTGCAGTGCTGACGGGTGCAGAGTCCAGTGCTGACGGGTGCAGAGTCCAGTGCTGACGGGTGCAGAGTCCAGTGCTGACGGGTGCAGAGTGCAGTGCTGACGGGTGCAGAGTGCAGTGCTGATGGGTGCAGAGTGCAGTGCTGACGGGTGCAGAGTGCAGTGCTGACGGGTGCAGAGTCCAGTGCTGACGGGTGCAGAGTCCAGTGCTGACGGGTGCAGAGTCCAGTGCTGACGGGTGCAGAGTGCAGTGCTGACGGGTGCAGAGTGCAGTGCTGATGGGTGTGTCATTCAGACCTCCTGATGTGGAGGCTGCTAATTGCCCACTTTTACACTCACTTTACCATTTCAGCTATTGTTTTATTTTTTGGGTAGGGTTCACTCCTTGCCAACAGCTTTAGGAAGTGTTTTGATCATGCAAAGAATGTCATTTCCTGGTATAGCTAGAGGCAGCTTTTATCTCATCCTCAGAGATCTTCCTCATGGATTCACAAGTCATAGGAGCTCAATTAGTCACAGAGCGGCTCTGGTTTCTTCTCAATAAGTACAACTAGAAGTGATATCATAGGCTCATTGTTGTCAGAAGTGCGACTCTGCATCTATAAAACTCAAAATTAATGTTTAGGTTAATGTAAATTTATGTTGATCACTGTAACCCTTTACATGTGAAACCCAATCACCCGGAACTACAATTTATGTTCATCGGTGTAACCCTTTACATGCCAAACCCCATCACCCTGAATATTATTATTATTAACATGTATTTATATAGCGCCAACATATTGCGTAGCACTGTAAAGTAAATGTGATTATACAACTACATCACACGGATTACATATATAGAATATATGGAGTAACAAACGTCACAATCAATACAGGTACAAAAAGGTGAGGAAGGCCCAATGCATAGGCATACAGTCTAAAGGGAAGGGAGTAATACACAAGGTGTGGGAGTGGGCAAGATCGAAGTAAGAGGGTGAGAAATGTGGTACTGTATGTGGTGTTGCGTTTGGTAGTTAAACAGAGTGAGGGTAGGCTTCTCGAAAGAAGTGCGTTTTCAGAGATTTTTTGAAAGCAGAAAGGTTGGGAGAAAGTCGGACAGATCGTGGGAGAGAGTTCCAGAGGAGGGGTGCAGCCCTTGCAAAGTCTTGAATGCGAGCATGTGAGGAGGTAATGAGAGAAGAGTTGAGTAGGAGGTAATGTTTTTGTTTCTCATTGTTACCATTAACATACCAAACCCCATTATCCAGAACTCCAATTTTGATTGATCATTGTAACCCTTTACATATCAAACCCCATCACCCTGAACATCCGTTTTTGTTTCTCATTATAACCATTTACATGCCAAACCCCATTACCCCAAACTCCATTTTTTTGATCATTGTAACCCTTTAAATACCAAACCATCAAACTGATCAATTTTTGTTTCTCATTGTAACCCCTTACATACCAAACCCCATCACCATGAACATCAGTTTTTGTTTCTCATTGTAACCCTTTACATACCAAACTCTGTTTCCCTGAACTCCAATTTTTATTGATCATTGTAACCCTTTTCATACCAAACCCCATCACCCTGTTTGTTTTTCTTATTGTAACCCTTTACATACCAAACCATTAAACTGAGCTCCAATATTGTTTGATTATTGTAACCCTTTACATACCAAACCCCATCACCCCAAACTGCAAGTTTTGTTGAAAATTAACCCTTTGCATACAAAAGATCATTGCCCTAAACTATTTACATCACCCTAAACTTTAAAGGGCTTGAAGGAAGACTGCATAATACCACTTGGCTTAACACAACTAATAACTTAATCAATAGCGACTTAACGTCTTCACTGCTTGGGGCTGCACTGTAATGTGCTGTAATTTGGGGATGTGATTTACTGTAAATCTATAAATTATAAAAGTGCAATGATATAATAAGGGAGCTTGGGGTTATCAGTACTCACTTGTAAGGGGAGGGGGGAGATATAAAACTTGCTATAAGTTGCCAGAGGCTGATGTGGTATCAATATAACCCAAGAACACATTATCTCCCAGTGGTGATGTCAAACGAGAAGGGCTGGTGGTTAAGCCAGAGCCTCTGAGAAGGATTCAGAGCTAACACAAGGCAACACCGGGAAGCATGAACTGTGCAGCTATTCCACTTATTTGGCTTCAGTCGCAGTGGTCCTTTCCACTGCCAAGGGGAGACTGCCTTTTCTATTTTTTCACGACTGCAGCCATCTGATATGCTCCTTCTCCCTGGCTATTCCATCTAATCACCTGGAAAGTTCAAACAGGAATGATTTGCCAGCCTCAAGCATGATCACAGTCGAGTGGGAGTCGGAGGGACTGCAGACAGTGGGGATCGTTATGATTATCTGCGCATCCCTCAAGCTGCTGCATCTGTTGGGCTTGATCGACTTCTCTGAAGGTAAAGTTCTTTCTTCCACTCCGGCTGCTTTTAATTACCCCTTCCCTCATTGATTTGCAAATGGAATACTTATTTCTTTTCTACTTTTTATGGAAGCATTTTTGTGAAATCAGTAGTATGTCTTCTTGTGGTTATTATGTATTTGGATACATGCCATTGGGGATTTATTGTTATTTGTATATTTATCATAAAACAGTAATAAAAATAATAGCAGCTTTGGGGGTCAGGGGGAAACCCAGGCTAATTGATGATGAATTCCTATTAGTTTAAAAGTTGCAAATACTTTATGCTATACACATTATTATATGAATAGAAATATTTAATTTAGAATATAATGAGCATTAAGTCAGTTTTCCCCCTGTTGTACAGTGCATCATTTTATTAAAGGACCAGTAACAATGAATGGATCTTATTTTTCATTTAAATATATTGAACCGTTACGCTGCACTGTGAATTTGCATCTGAAACACTACAACATTAAATATATCATTAAGCTGTTGTGTAGCCATGGGGCAGTCATTCAAGCTACAGGAACGTGCAAAGCAACCGCACACCCTTACCTTACCCGGTAAGATTAGCTTGGTGCATGATGATGGAGGTTTCGGCCCTCCGAAGAAGCCAAAGAAGAAAATTCACCGGCACACAAGACTGCTTTGTGCAGGGTAAGGGCTCTTACACACGGCCGTTCCGACCTGCGCTCCCCTGCGTTCCGTTTTTTGGTGTTCAGCCGCAGGGGAGCGCAGGAATAGACGCAAGTAATTATTTGAAATGGGGCTGTACTCACTCAGGCGCGTGTAGGCGCCGAACGCAGGAAAAATGCAGCATGTTGCGTCTGAACCTGCGTTCGGGGCCTACACGCGCCTGAGTGAGTACAGCCCCATTTCAAATAATTACTTGCGTCTATTCCTGCGCTCCCCTGCGGCTGAACGCCAAAAAACGGAATGCAGGGGAGCGCAGGTCGGAACGGCCGTGTGTAAGAGCCCTTAGCCCTTGCCATTTATGAGTGCGGAAGTGCAATGTTTTTGGGGCCATGATATGCTTGATAAAGGGGCGTGGCCCAGAAACGTTGCACTTCCGCCCTAATAAATACCAAGGGCTTACCCTGCACAAAGCTTGTGTGCCGGTGAATTTTCTCCTGCAGCCATTTAAGCTGAAACAGGGCTGTAGGGCACACACTGAAATAGGCAACAGATCAGTTGAGAATGGTTATAGTTCTTAAGTTATAACAAACAAGGGAAAGTTGTACTCATCACTAATTTTTAAAACCATTAGGCGGGGGTGCAATGAGGCTGTGACCACAAAATACATATAGACAAATACAAGAGTCCTGTGCACTCAACCCATTATCAATATATTTAAGACAGACATTTTGTGCATACTGCTACTGAAAAATGCCTTACCCTTTAAACAAAACAGGGATTGTTTGTCCATATATTGCAACATATTTAAGCTGGCCAACTACGTCAAAGTCATCCCATATCTGGCCAGTCCTATGCTTAATTTTATCTGATTCATTAAGAATCCTATTGCTTCATTATACATTTTACAAAGCGACTAAGTTTAACCTGCAGTTCTTAAGTTACATTGTAAGATGAATAGGATTCTTGGCTCTCTGCATAATAAATAGCATTTGTTGCCAAGAAGTAGTTTCGATGTAGGTACTGAATGGACATATGCAAACTTTACATGTGTGTGTGTGTATATATATATATATATATATATATTTACATTTTAAGATGTTACTGGTCCTTTAAATATTTAAATTTTGCTCAAGGGTTTTATCCCAGAAGTCTGTAGAGCATCTGCACCTGCTAACTTGGCTGTGGTTGTGTTTCAAACCAGAAAATAGTAGAGCAGGCACTAGTAAAGGCAATCTTCCACTAGGCAGTAGATATAGATAAAATAGTTTATTATGTCACATATAGATACACAGCCTTTACGCGTTTCGTGTTTCAAACACTTATGCTGCCTATGGGATTTGCTTTGTGGGATTTACTTCCTCCAAAGCTGTCAACTCTCTATACATTTTTGGGAGTCTCTCTATTTTCCCACCCACCATCTCGGTGTCAAGATGCTACTGTGCATGCAAAACGAGCATTCAGTGACATCATACCACATTGTACTCTTCCCTAGTGATGACACAGAGGGGGCACACTCACAATTCCCCAGCTGTTCTCCTACCTGCGGGCATGCAGTGAGAGGCACCGTTGGGGAATGTGTAGGAGGTGGGCATGGAAAGCAGGATGGAATCGATTTGCACTGGTCCCTTCCAAAGATTTTTTTGCAGGGAGCAGGTGCTGATAAGTGATGGGTGACTTTATTCGCCAGGCGCAAATTCCTGTGATTCGCCGCTGGTGAATAAATTTGTGAAAATTCACCAGCGTCAAAAAAAAATGGACCCTGGTGTCCGTTTTATGGACGCCGGCGCATTTTCGCCAGCGAATTTGTGCTGAAAAAAAAATAGACACCGGCGTAAAAAAAAGGGTGCCGGTTAGTGCTGGGCGAATTCGCGCGATTCGCCGTCAGCTAATAAATTCGCGAAACGCCCGCGAAAATTAGCGGAAAAAAACGCCGCTGTTTTTGACGCCGGTGTCCGTTTTTTCGAAAAAAAATTTTGACGGCGGCAATTTTTACCGCGAATTTTCGCGGGCGTTTCGCAAATTTATTCGCTGACGGCGAATCGCGCAAATTCGCAGCGAATTCGCAGCGAATTCGCAGCGAATTCGCCCAGCACTAACCGGCACCCTTTTTTTTCAAAAACGAGACGCTGGCGCCGTTTCGCGAATTTTTCGCCGTTTTGCAAATTTCACGGCGAAGCGAACCGTGCAAATTCACCCATCACTAGTGCCGGTGTCAAAAACTGACGCCGGCATCAAAAACTGACGCCGGCATCAAAAACAAGACGCCGGCGAATTTTTCGCCATTTTGCGAATTTTCCTGCAAAGTGAAACTCCCCATATTTGCCCCTCACTAGTACTGATTAGTTCTGCCACTGTTTGTCACTAAACAGGTGCTGACTAGCAAAGGGAAGGTATTGGCTTAAAGGTTAACCCAATGCAGCAGAAGCATGATGGCCAAGGATTTACATTACAGCCTCATAGCACAGTCCTTGGTTCAGTCTCCATCTGGACTCCCTCTGTTTCAGCAGGGTTCCTCCCATACTCCAAAACATACCAATAATAGCAGTCTGATATAGAGCAGCTTAGCGTGTGATAGGGAAATTAGACTGTAAGCTTCATCGGAGCAGGGACAACTGTAATAGTGAAGAGCAAGTCAGACATGATTCTCTACTAAAGTTGATCGATTCTCACTATGCTGATCACAGACAGATTCAGCCCGTTGCACTTGTATTGAGATGAGGCAGCACAAAAAAGTTTCAACTTTTCTAAAACATTTGCAGTATGTACAGGAGCGTGTCTGTTTTATCATAAGAAAAGTAAGTAAGAAAAAGCTTTACTGATTTGCTACATGTGTAATGCTGGGATATACTTAATTCAGAATTACTGTCCGTTCTTCTTTCATTTTGCTCTTCTCTCTTTAATTATTGGGGGTAAATGATCTGTTTAAACCATATTTTTTTTCTGCGATAATCCTGCATAGGAAGTCATTTCCCAAGGTGCCGGGCTGACACTGACTCAACAGGTTTAGCAGTGCAAACTTTTAGGTTAGTGGAGTAGAAGGGCTTCAAGTTCAGATGAAGCAGAAGCTCCTGACTAAAGATCATGAGCCTAGGTGCAGGTTTTTCCAGGGCCTTTGGATCTTTTTCCTTTTTCTGTACCCCAAATACTGATGCCGTCAACCCCCACTACTACTGTAATTCTGTGTTTTTTGGAATATGTCCACCTACAGTTGTGTGCAGACTAATGAGTCTGGAAAGAAAAATGCAGACACTGTTGTTATTTTTTGGAACAGCCTAAAATTCCTTTTTATTCACTTTCTGTAAAGGAGATTTTTTGATTCTGACTTGGAATAGAATGTGCAGTGTTCCCAATGTATTTGTATGTATGAAAATAAAAGCTATGATTATGTATAAGAATTTTGAGTTTTATTAAGAATTTTGAGTTTTCTGTTCTTTGGCAAATTGTAAGCTCTTCAACACATCTTTTTTTCAACAATGGGACTTTGCGGGGGCTTCTTGCCGATAGCTTGGCTTCTCCTAGGCATCTGCTAATTGTATCACAGGTAACTTTACACCTTCTTTCATCTTCCCGGAGCTGATCATTGGCTGAGTCTTTGCCATTTTGACTATTCTTCTATCCATTCAAATGGTAGTTTTCAGTTTTCTTTCACGTCTTTCAGCTTTTGCACCCCATTTTAAAGCATTTGAGATCATTTTAACTGAGCAGTCTATCATTTTCTGCACTTCTTTACATGTTTTCCCCTCTCCAACTTTTTAATCAAAGTTCGTTGTTCTTCTGAACAATGTCTGGAACGAGCCATTTTGCTTTAAATGCTTTATAATCAGCCGGCACAACATTTGCTCCTTCCTCAAATAAGGGCTGTGATTGTTTTTTTCACCGAATGAAGGGGTTTACTAAATGAACTCTACACTGCTATTATTTGGAACAAGCCTCAATGAATAAATCAATGACACAGCAGCATGATGTTGGGTCTGTTGGGTCTCTATTACTCTACTACACCTACTAGTAAATTATTTGCTATGTAGAAAAATATAATTTCTGCCAAAAAAGGTGGTTAATCAGATTAGTAATGTCGGACTGCTATTATTCTGAACACAACTGTATATACAAAATTTCTAACAGACTAAAGAAACTGACTCATCTCTTTCCTTTGTTCCTTTAAACTGCCTGTCTAATAATACAGCCCTGGGATAATCCATCTTCTAGGCAGATAAAAAAATAAGGCAATCTACTTATGTATTTTATGGAAGAATTTAAAGGAGAAGGAAAGGTTAAAACTAAGTAAGCCTTATCAGAAAGGTCCATCTTAATATACCAGTAAACCCCCAAAGTAGTGCTGCTCTGAGTCCCCTGTCAAAAGAAACACTGCATTTATTTCCTTCTATTGTGTACTCATGGGCTTCTGTATAAGACTTCCTGCCTTCAACTTAAACCTCATTGCCCTGGGCAAGAGCATGCTCAGTTTGCTCCTCTTCCCCCACCCCTCCCTTCTCTACTGTAATCTGAGCCCAAAGCAGGGAGAGACTCAGGCAGGAAGTGATGTCACACCATGTTAATACTGCAGCTCCTATCCTAAACAAACAGAGAGTTTTTAGAGCTTTTTACTCAGGTATGGTAAAACATTTTACAGAATAAATATAGTATTCTAGCTTGAACTATTGCAGCTAATCTATTGGCAATAAAATGCCTCGGTAGCTTTCCTTCTCCTTTAAACATTACTGATGGCAAGTGATATGGGATTCCTATTCGTGCTGAATGTCAGGGAGAAGCAGCAGAAGCAAATATAATCTTATAATTGAATAAAACTGTGTAGAATTCCAGAAAGAATACTATCATATTCATACTATACAACGTTTTGCATTACTGAGGTGAGGAGCAGAGAGAAGATTTGGTGAGTGCCCTTTAAAAATACTGTGCTGCCTGGTGCTGCTTTTAGGCTTAGGAACCTATTTGTATATAAGAGCCTGGGAGGACAACCTTCAGATGCCTTTATAACTTGTGGGTAATTTTGAAGCAGAGCTGCAGCATTTAGGACAGTCAGTTTAGGCGCCTATTGCTGAGAAGAAGGAGGTCCGGTGGCTAAGGAAGCAAAAGATCAAGTTACAGAACTGATAAGGCTGGAATTCTATAGAAAAAACAGTACATTATAGGTAAAATAACAATTGATGCCAATATTTAGTGCTTTGCACATAGTCTACCTTTGATTAATGAACCCTTTTGTCAGTGATGATGTCATGAAGGGTCAGTTGGTTGCGCTTAACGAAAAACAAGTTAGCCGGATGTAGCACAGAATCTAAAACTCATGACTGCGTGAAATAAATATGGATAAACTCATTTCTGCTTCAGCGTCATCTAGAGCTTCTGGATAAAAAAGCAATTTCAAACTTTAAAGGTATACTGTCATGGGAAAAAATTGACATATTGTCAGTTTCCCAGCTGCCCCAGTCATGTGACTTGTGCTCAGATAAAACTTCAGTCACTCTTTACTGCTGTACTGCAAGTTGGAGCGATATTGCCCCCTTCCTTCCCCCCCCAGCAGCCAAACAAAAGAACAATGGGAAGGTAACCAGATAGCAGCTCCCTAACACAAGATAAAAGCTGTCTGGTAGATCTAAGAACAACACTCAATAGTAAAATCCAGGTCCCACTGTGACACATTCAGTTGGAGAAACAACGGCCTGCCAGAAAGCAGTTCCATCCTAAAGTGCTGGCTCTTTCTGAAATCACATGGCCAGGCAAAATGACCTGAGATGGCGCCTACACACCAATATTACAACTAAAAAAATACACTTGCTGATTCAGGAATTACATTTTTTATTGTAGAGTGAATTAATTGCAGTGTAAACAGTGTCATTTAGAAATAAAAACTACAACATAAAAATCATGAAAGAATCCATTTAATATAATATTGGCATTCCTTTTTTATAGTGTTTCTTGCCTGTCACTATTGTGAACTGATACGGCTGCTGATTATTTCATACACAGATGCACCACTTATCGCTGCTTTGCTTTTATATCTAGAAACCTTGGTGTTAGAAAGCAGTTTCTTTCTTACACAAAGTAAAAGCCATGAAAGGCCCACAAAGTTTACTTTGTAGACTTACATTTTCCCATCTTTCATCATCCATTATTCTTTACATCACCGTTTCTATTCATATTCATAAAGTTCTCCTAATTTCCATTGCTCGTCCAATGCTCCCCAGGAAGCATCACATATAAAGAATGTCTGCTTTAAATTAATATTCCACTTTTACGGAAAGCCGAGGAGCCCCCAGCTGGGATCAGAAATGACTCGCTTTTATCATCCTGATGCATCATTCCATGAAACTCACAAATCATTCGGGTCTTTGCCAGTGATCTCAGTAAAATTATTAAAGGGCATGTAAAGGCAAAAAAATAAATCCCATTTTTACTTTCTTTAATGAAAAAGAAATCTATCTCCAATATACGTTAATTAAAAAATGTGAATAATTTTTATAAGAAAACTGACTGTATGCAGTGACGGCCCTAACTGCTGAGCAGGGAAACAATCATATTTATGAACAACAGGGGGAGCCCCAGCCTTACTTCCCAGCCATGCAGAACTCAAGCAGCTTTGTTTGTTTCCCTGTAAAGTAGTCGGTGACTGTGAAGAGATTTGTATTGGATTTTATTTTGGCTTTACACCCCCTTTACTATTTCCAACTCCAGTTGCAGAGACAAAGATCATGGAGCCAGATTTAAACAGATAAACTGGGATTCTATTTGGAGGATTTTTTGCTGCAGCCACTGGTTCTGCAGAGTTGGAGAAAGTTTGTATTACACAATATAAAAACTATAAAATCCACATTAGATTACATGACAACACAGGACCCAGTGCAGTCTGTATATTCTGATTATTAATCAGTCTTGCTGTATCGGCTTCTGGCAGATATTTGACTTCTGCTGTTTTGATAATTTACGACAATCCCTAAACAGCCCAGACCACACTGAGCATGTGCACAGTCTTAGTCTTGCAAAGATGTTTAACAAAGTTACAAGATGGTGACCCCCTGTAGCCAACTTTAAAAGCATAAATGATTTGTTTGATTAGGCTTGTGGTGCAGTAAGTTCATGTTTATGTTTAGTAAATGTTGGCACCAGGTCAGTAAAGATTCTAGAGGGCACTATTGTTAGTGTCAATGTTGGACGTGAAACTCTTCCTCTTTTAAAAGGCTTTCTATCTGTCAATCCCTGCAAAACGAAATCCACACCAGAATATAATATACATATCCCTTTTCAGGACAACAGGGGATCTATTACTGTCTGTGCCTTAGCAATTCCAGAAAGTATATTTATATGTTGAAGATATGAATGCGCCTTACAAAGCAGATGCTCCCCGTGGCTGCAGTAAGGCACATCTTGTAAAGATGCTGTGACCCCCAGAGAAATAAAGAGGAATTGTCCTGCCTCTGTAGTGTATAGTAGTGATGGGCGAATTTGCGATATTTCAATTCGCCCAAAAATTCGCCAAATGGCGCCGATGTCTCATTTTTGATGCCAACGCCTGTTTTTCGACGCCTGTTTTTGATGCCGACGCCCGTTTTTAACGCCGAATTTTCGCGCCCGTTTCGCAAATTTATTCGCCCATCACTAGTGTATAGTGCATTATTTTATTATACAGTGTCTGCAGTGGATACTCTGGAAGGATCTTACCCTAGAAGTACTGGTGTACTGGGCATCATACACTGAGGGCAGTCAGCTGTAGAACATCCAGTTTAGGAAGACTATGAGGGTCATTTACTTTTCCCCTGGGGTGTAAGTGCTAGAGCAGGGGCGCCCAAAAGGTAGACCGGGATCTACCAGTAGAAATTTAGCTCGTGGTCAGTAGATCTTAAGACATTTACAGCTTGTTTTAAATCACCCTACGGTTTCATTCAGATATTTATTCTGTTACATAATAAAAAGTTGTTTCTTAAATATAGCAATAAAACAATATACATTTTCTTATAAATCAATATTTAAGTAATATCTTCAATGGAACAGAATGCTAACAATTTTGTATGGATGTAGATCATAATGGGACAACATCACTAAAAGTAGATCTCACATTAGTAAAGTATGGGCACTCCTGTGCTAGAGTAATAAGGGACCCAAGAGCCCTTTCTCATAAATGACTGTCCCAAATTAGCAGATCTTTAGTCGATTGGGTCATCAACACGTTGGGCTAAATCAGGACAATCTTTTTGTTTGAGCCCCATGTTAAAAATTGCATCATAATGTGGGGCCTACAGAGATCCATCAAGAGAAGACCACATCAACATACTAATGCGAACCTCGCCCAGCAGGAATTTCAGAACTGCTGTATCCCTATAGGGACAATATTTGGGCAGGTATCGATTGTGCACGTCTTCTTGGGACCCCATGCCCGGGTCAATATGTAACAGAGTTGTGAGGTTTTTTTTGGCGCTCTATCATTATCATAAATCCAGAGCAACGGGGCATTGTATTGCCATTACTTTAAAGGAACAGTAACGGAAAAATTGCGAGTGTTTTAAAGTAATGAAAATGAAATGTACTGTTGTGTTGCAGTGGTAAAACTGGTGTGTTTGCTTCAGAAACTCTACTACAAATTATATAAACAAGCTGCTGTGTAGCCAATTAAGCAAAGGATACACAGTAGATAACAGATACATGATGAAGAATCCCATTGTTTACTACAGAGCTTCCCTTAGAGTCAAAGTGCTGTGAACTGAACCTTGTCCTTAGTTGCACTAACACACTGCTGGAATTGGCCAACAGTATTCACACTACATCCCACAATGACAACATTTCTGTGTGCCAAAGGTTTGGTAATTTTTTTGCACCTACCACTTTCCTTCTATCAGTTGATGGGGGGTTCTGACTACTGAGAGTGTGGCATTAAATTGCAGTGAGTAAGTGTTAAATAGTAGTGATGGGAATGATGCCTATGATAATCACCATAGTGTGTAGGTGATTATGGCAGTAAAGGCTAACAATTAATAATCCAGTCCATATTGTATACTGTTTTTAATAAAGATTAGTCTTTTGAAGTTAAACTTCCAGCAAATACACTGTTCCTAACATAGTACTTTGCAAGTTCTACACTAAAGAGAAGAATTGAGCTTCAGACACTATTTCAGTGAGTCTGCTGATGACAAATTAGTAGACTTTTTAGCACCAAACGAATGTAAAAAAAAGTTTTTGTATTTGCCATTTCAGCCTGTGATAAATGTCTGCTGCTGCCGGCTATTTATGCGCGGGTTGTTTGTACAGCAGGCTTCAAGTGCGGCTCAGCCTCCCAGGAACAATAACTGTTCAATGGAGATTTACTGATATCAGGCTGTTCTTGACGTGTGGGGCTCAACAGTTATCTCACTTTTCCTATTTGCACCAAAAAAAGGATTGATAACTGCAAAGCCATATATTTATATGTATATTCATTTATCCATTTTGAGAATTCAGAAATCCTTAAAGCGTGAGTATATCTCCTGCTCTGTTCTGCCTGTCCTATGCTCCCTGTATGAGTCATGCTCTGCTTGCCCAGTGCTGTTGGGGTGTGCCATTCTCTGCTTGCCCAGTGCTGCTTGTGTGTGTCATTCTCTGCTTGCCCAGTGCTGCTTGTATGTGTCATTCTCTGCTTGCCCAGTGCTGCTTGTGTGTCTCATTCTCTGCTTGCCCAGTGCTGCTTGTGTGTGCCATTCTCTGCTTGCCCAGTGCTGCTTGTATGTGTCATTCTCTGCTTGCCCAGTGCTGCTTGTGTGTGCCATTCTCTGCTTGCCCAGTGCTGCTTGTGTGTGCCATTCTCTGCTTGCCCAGTGTGGCATTCTCTGCTTGCCCAGTGCTGCTTGTGTGTGCCATTCTCTGCTTGCCCAGTGCTGCTTGTATTTGTCATTCTCTGCTTGCCCAGTGCTGCTTGGATGTGCCATTCTCTGCTTGCCCAGTGCTGCTTGTATTTGCCATTCTCTACTTGCCCAGTGCTGCTTGGGTGTGCCATTCTCTGTTTGCCCAGTGCTGCATGTATTTGCCATTCTCTACTTGCCCAGTGCTGCTTGTGTGTGCCATTCTCTGCTTGCCCTACGCTACCTGTGGAATGTAAGCCTGTTAGGGGTTTGTTAAAATTTGGAAATTGTTGTTAGGGGCCCCTAAGGTGTTTAATCATGTGTTGGGGGTTGTTGTATTATCCACAGGGGAGGATGAGGCATATGGATTTAAGGGTATGTTTTAACATGACTTCAATTTTTCACATATGAGTTATGAGATATTCCTGCAGTGAGCACCAACCATTTGGTGTACTACCACCATTAATGCGAATATGATTTTAAAAGTACTTATGGTACAGTGGGTGTGGTTTACAGTGGGTGTGGTTTACAGTGGGTGTGGTTTACAAGGGGGAGTATTCAACACTGACATTATCGGCCCTCCACCACGTAGACCAGAAAAATTTCGGTACCATATAAGTTGGATAGCCCTGGTTTAGAGGTTGTTGAAGCAATTTGTATATAAGAGCAGGTAAAAACTTGAACTTGAACCTCTTTTGGGTCATCTTATTGTATATGTTATATATATATATATATATATATATATATATATATCCATTTTCATAGCATGCTACAGAATGATCTAAACTAACAGCAAGATTGTTGATACCTTATTACATCTGGACGGCAGCCCTTCCTCTCCCTGCGGAGTGATTGGGTTTTGGCAAGCAATAAGATCTCCTGTCTATCAGAGCTGAGCACAGCGGCAAACCATGCACGTGAGAAAAAAATGGCACTCTGGAGTAAAGAAACAAGAATGCATGCAGACAGAAGGGTAGAATATGTATTCAGCACATAATAAGCAAATATAATTCTAACCAGCTTTCCAAATACTTTAAAGAGATTGTTCACCTCTTAGTTAACTTTTGGTATGATGTAGAGAGTGATATTCTGAGACAATTTGCATTTGGCTATTTGAAAAGGAGAAAAAGATAGTAAAAAGCCCCCGCACTCTCAAATGAATTAAATTAATTATCTAAATTATACCGTGAACCAATCAATTAATAAATATAAAGTGCTTGTGCTGATAAAGAAAAAACTTGCTTGGTTAATTAAAAACCTTCTAATAAGTTTCATTGAATATTAAGCAATAAACAAACAACAAGTTCAGAAGAGCATGGAGTTGCTTTTTCTGTGTGTTAAAAAAATAGCTAGTGACGACTTGTTATTGATTTATATACTGAGTTTATAAACAACTGATTCAAAATTTCAATGAGTTATAAAGTGCAAGTGCTAAATTAATTACAGTCACCGACTGCGTGTGGTTCAAAATAGATAATATTATGCAAGTGCTAGGGCATTAGGGCTCTTACACATGAGCGTTCCGACCTGCGCTCCCCTGCGTTCCGTTTTTTGGCGTTCAGCTGCAGGGGAGCGCAGGAATAGACGTAAGTCATTATTTGAAATGGGGCTGTACTCACTCAGGCGCGTGTAGGCGCCGAACGCAGGTTCAGACGCAACATGCTGCATTTTTCCTGCGTTCGGCGCCTACACGCGCCTGAGTGAGTACAGCCCCATTTCAAATAATGACTTGCGTCTATTCCTGCGCTCCCCTGCGGCTGAATGCCAAAAAACGGAACGCAGGGGAGCGCAGGTCGGAACGCTCATGTGTAAGAGCCCTAATATAATCAAAAGGTTGGTTTTAATTAACCAAGCAAGTTTTTTCTTTAACAGCACAAGCACTTTATATTTATTAATTGATTGGTTCACGGTATAATTTAGATAATTAATTTAATTCATTTGAGAGTGCGGGGGCTTTTTACTATCTTTTTCTCATTTTAAAATAGTCGTTAACAGTAATTCACGCCTCCGACTCTCCACGAGGTAATAATTAAACTTAAAGCACTGCCTTCCTTCTTTGTATTTTTATTATTTGCATTTGGCTTTCATTTTTATTATTTGAGTTATTTAGCTTTTATTCAGCAGCTCTCCAGTTTGCATTTTCGGCAATCTGGTTGCTAGGGTCCAAATAATCATAGCAACCATGTATTGATTTGAATAAGAGACTGGAATATAATTGAGGGTCTGAATAACAATGTAATAAAAATCGCAATAACAATACATTTGTAGCCTTACAAGCATTTGGTAGGGGCAGTGACCCCCATTTGAAAAATGGAGTCAGAAGAAAGAAGGCAAATACAGGTATGGGGCCTGTTATTCAGAATGCTCGAGAACTGGGGTTTTCCAGATAGGGGATTATTCCATAATTTGGATCTTCATACTTGAAATCATGTAAACCCAATAGGCTGGTTTTGCCTCCAATGAGGATTAAGTACAAGCTACTGTTTTATTATTACAGAGAAAAAGGAAATCATTTTAAAAAATGTGTATTATTTGGATAAAATGGAATCAATAGGAGACTGCCTTTCCGCAAATTCAGAGCCTTCTGGATAATGAGTTTCCAGATAACAGATCCCATACCGTTAATTAAAAAACGATAAAAAATAAATAGTTAAGACCAATGAAAACGTTACTTAGAACTGGCCATTCTATAACATACAAAAAAGTTATTCTCTGCAGTACTGTTTCTGGTAACTGTAAGGGTCAAGGCACACGCTCACATTCGGGAGATTAGTCACCCGGCGGCAAATCTCCTCTTCTTCGGGGTGACTAATATCCCTGAACTGCCTCCTGTCATCTAGAATGTAAATCACCGACGGGATGGCACTCAGATCTCTTCACTTTCCAGAGTTGCCCGAAGTTGCCTCATGAGGAAACTTCTGGCGACTTCAGAAAACGAAACTCTCCAAGTGCCATCCCACCGTCAATTTATATTGTAGCAGGCGAGAGGCAGTTCGGGGAGATTAGTCGTCAGGAAGAAGAGGAGATTTGCCTCCTGGCGACTAATCTCCCTGAATCTGAGCGTGTGCCCTGACCCTAAAAATGTAGCAGAAGCCAGCTAAAAAACAAACATGTGACTAAGCATGCAGACTGCTGTAGGAACTGGTGTCTTAGCCAGTGAAGAGACAGCTTCTGCTACCTTGTTTCAGCCGTCTGAACCAGCAGAAATTACATTTGCAAATGACTTTAACATCATAAAAAATTGCGATTGGTAGTGATGGGCTAACTTTTTTTGACGCCGGTGCGCGTTTCTTTGATGCTGGCGCCCGTTTCTTTGATGCCGGCGCCCGTTTTTGACGCCGGCGTCCATTTTTGACGCCGGCGTCCATTTTGCTGAAATTTTTTTTTGATGCGGTGAATTTTTTCGGGTGAATTTTCGCGGGCGTTTTATTCACTGACGGCGAATCGCGCAAGTTCACCATGAATTTGCGCCTGGCGAATAAATTCGCCCATCACTAGCAATTGGAAATATTTCATTAGGCAAAGGTTTATTTTGGGAGTCTCTGAACATCACATTGGCTAATACCAGGGCTCATCAAAGCTACTTATGCAGTTGGCAGTATTACTTTCTGTATGAGAAAATACTGTTTGTTGGAGGAAAAATATGGTCCCAGGCCTCCAGGTGTTTATAACAATTCATTTCATCCCCCTGTTGGGCACTTGATCTTCATAAGAATCCCCCACGCTTTATAGGTCATTATTATTATTGATATACCACCTAACAAGTGCCACCTCCTGTTTTAGGTATAAAAGATGTTTGCTTAAAGAAAGCATAATGACCATCTTAATCCTCTTTCTCCTAGGCCAGGGGATTATTAATCAAAATAATTGGAGTTAACAGGGAGTTTGGGAGGTAGTTCTTCATCTGCTTACATCAATGCATAATAAATAACCCCCCTTAGATTCTATTATAGGTTCCTGTTTTTTTTTAGCTGAGCGCAGTTGAATCCATTGCTCGTAGTTCTTTTGGCAAAGTGACAACATCGGGAAGAGTCTCACTGTTCCATTGCTTTATTTTTTACAGTAAATTTCACAGACTTAGGGGCAAATTTACTTACCTCCGAAGTTGCGCCAGCATTGGTTTTGCCGCATTTTGCCTGCACTTCGCCAGGCGTTGATTCGCCAGGGCTGCGCAAATTCACGAAGATCCGAAGTTGAGCACAAGTTACCGATTGTTTGCGAAGTTGTGCTAGCGATGTTACGATGAACGGTTCGCAGTTACGCTAGCGATGCCTAATTTGCATACGGCGCCAAGTTAAAGTACAATGGATGTCTATGTTGCAGCAAATACATTACACTACACAAGCCTGGGAAACCTTCATAAATAAACTACAGTTGTTATATTGCCCTATACATGTGCCCACTGTATAGTTTATGTGCCATATGTTAGGAAATATAGGGGGGAAGGAGGGTACCCTCAAAAAATTTTATGATCTTTTTCAGCCTATCGCCCTTAAAAAAGTAAAAGACGCCAGCGTTTTTTGGGACTCAACTTTTTTTGAAGCAAGTCCTATCTACTCTATTGCACTTCAACTGGTCTGAGGTGGCGAAGTAAAGTCTGGCGCAAGATTTAACATTCACGAAAATTCACAACTTAGTGAATTAGCGTATTTAGGTCCCTTCGTCAGAGCGCAACTTCGCCTGGCGTTTGGGTGCGAAGTAATGCTACAGTAGGTCCAATTCGCTAGTGAAGTTATGCCTGCTTGTAAATCAGTGAATTTTCACTAGTGTTAGCCACTTCGCCCTTTAGTAAATTTGCCCCTTAGTTTTTAGATATCTGATATAAGAGTATACAGACTGCTGTTGTTTAGCGCTGCGAGGGATACCAAGTAATGTCTTGAATAGGCATGGATTTGTGACAAATTTCCACGTTTCGCCACCCGTGAATGGTTTCACAAAACTGCGGAGTATATTCTGTGGCGAAAAATTTCACAGCAGTAAAGAAAATTGATGCACGTCAAAATTGCCATGGGCAAAATTATTTGAATGCCCATTGACCTCAATGCATTTTGTGAATTTTCACCGTTTCACAAATGTTTTTACAAAATTTTTGGCGCATCAAAATGAGACAGGTTCACCCAGCACTAACCAAAACTTGCCTCCAAACCAGGAATTGAAAAATAAGCAGCTGCTTTGAGGCCACTGGGAGTAACATCCAAGGGGTTGGGGAGCAACATGTAGCCACTGGTTGGGGATCACTGTTATACTGTAGATGGGTCGATGGATAAAGATGATAGATAGATAGATAGATAGATAGATAGATAGATAGATAGATAGATAGATAGATAGATGATAGATAGATAGATAGATAGATAGATAGATAGATAGATAGATAGATAGATGATAGATAGATAGATAGATAGATAGATAGATAGATGATAGATAGATAGATAGATAGATAGATAGATAGATAGATAGATAGATGATTGATTGATAGATAGATAGATGATACATAGATAGATAGATGGATAGAATGATAGATAGATAGATAGATAGATGATACATAGATAGATAGATAGATAGATTGACAGATAGATAAATAGAATGATAGATGGATAGAAAGATAGATAGATAGATAGATAGATAGATAGATAGATTAGATATTGAAACTGCAAAACAAATACCCAGTTATAGAACCTTTACTATATTTGATGCAAGGCTTTTATGATTCTGTTATGATCTAGATACAACATAAACAATGTAAACAAATGAAAATTATATACAGTACAGCAGGGCGGTGTATCCTATCATAGTTATTGTCTGTTTGAAATAAGATTTCTTTGCTTTGTAACCATTCCCTGATTTGTGGCTTTGTTCGAAAGCAACACAAAAATGAATCCAAGAGAAACATTTTCTCTTAAAGATGATGATTTATTACAGAACTAGAATTTTGGCCAAACATGATGGCTGAGTATCACTGGAAAGTTAATGCAAAAAAGCTACAGGGCCATTAGTCCCACAATCTATGGCATCTAGTCTATATTTATTTCTCTTTTATAACAATAAAGCTTTTTTTCCTATAAGAAATTGCAATTACAAATTGAGCTGAGTTTAATTAAAGCATCTGACACATTTTGCCACACCCCTTTTTTTAAAATTGAAATGAAAGGAAACAAGTGTGTGAGAAGCATTAATATTGTCTCGCCTGTAGGCCACATGGGACATCATAATTGGTTATAGAAATAATGCCAACCTTTTGTTCTACAACCCTCTCCACAGCAGCCCTGCAGTGTGATAGGTTTTCTGCCCTTGGGTTAGATACAATTAGTGCCAAAAAAAAGCTACTGCTTTGATTAATTATATCCGGGCAATGGGAATGATCAAAGCTAAAGGACCAATGGGCGAACTGGGCTCCTCGTTCTAACCTCATAGGAAGAAAACACTAAAATACTGTGAGTGTCAGGGTAAACATTGCAATGTGGTCGGCATGCACTATTGACACATTTTATGGCTATTGGTTGCCTCCGGAAGGGTTTACAAGTAAATTTTACAACTGTTGCTCCCTTGGGTACATTTCTTCTTGTAGGCACTTGTAGGTCACACAGTTGTACATTAGTCCAATTGCTTTTAGCCTTGAATTTAATTCCAAGAACTGCAGTCTAAAAGATCCTAAAGATGGGCACCCATGGTCTACACATGGGCAGACCTTTGGTATATGTGGCGATATATGGAGATATGGGAGGAGAGAATTTACCCTGAGTCACCATACCCATGTTTTATATTATTCCACTGTGGAACCACTTGCTACAATACACCTTAATGATTACATTTCCATAGGAAACAAGAGAAGAGCACCACCAATGGGGAAATATTTGATTGAAAATTCTGAAACAACCCTACACATACATACCCTTTAAATAATAGAAGCCCTGTCTGGACTTTTAGGTGTATAAATTTGACTTTCATGGAAAAAAAAAACATATCCAATGTCTAGGAGACAAGGCAATATTTAGACAACGTGGGATGGACTTGTTAGGGTAGAGAATTGGAAGAAAAGGAAACTAATGGACATGTGCTCTAGGCAGAACAGTCCGAGTTACAATGTATTTGCAGTTGGCTGTCGAGAAAACAGAAACCATCATTAACTGGCACAGAAGGGAATAGAACTGGTGAACTGATAGGAAAGGCAATGGGAACAGATAAGGGATGGAACTAATTTGTTACTGGAGCTTATCACTGCATCCCTTAATTCTTTCGGTGTATTCAAACAGCATTGTAAATGCACTGTGTCTGCTCATTCGCATAAAAGATATATTCAGAAATGACATTTTACACCGTCCTATCAGTAAGATAAATATCTAGAAAACATTTAAATGCAATGCCGTGTTTTTATTATCATATAGTGTATGGCTGCTTGAGAGTCATTGTAGCCCCTGTGCACTGCAGATTGAGCACGCCTGGGATTTGGGATGGAAAAGGGGCTACATTACTGGTCATGGGGGAGGAGGATGAAATAAAATTCTCAAAGATATATACAAATTAACAAAAAAAAAGAACAAAAGTAAGAAGTTTTCTTACATGCCCTGCACATTGTCATAAACTATAACATTCGCAATCTCCCTTCCATTGTCGGATGTAGGTCGCTAAACAGTTTCCGCGTTCACAAATGCTATTTTAAAATTGTACAAAGGAATTTTTTTTTGCTCAGACGTTCTCCTTGCAAATAGTTTTTCGTTACTAACTTTTATTACAACCCCCCTTACTGTAACTCTACTGCATCAATTCATTTGTATCCCTTTAAACCACAATATTGATCATCTTTTTTTTTTCCACCAGTGATATATATCTGTCATATAAAAGCCACCATCAGACTCTATCATAATCTACTCATACAATCATGGTTGGACTGGGCCAGCGGAACACCGGGAAAAAAAAACAGGTGAGCCACTGGCCCAGACGCGCTATTGCCGATTTCCCTAACATGCCTACTTGGCCCTGATCCTGGGGCTGATGGGAGTTCATGGCTGAGGTGGGGGGGCTAGGGAGGGGGTGTGGGGTTTTCTTTCATTGTTCAACCTGCAGGTAGCTGGTGGTTCAGGGGGAACAACCCCCTGTGGATCCCCGAACTAGCTTCTGAGATTTTTGGAAGGCCTGTATAACCGTTTTTATAGCTGGAGCAATGGCATGGTAAGGGGAAGCTCCTCGATAGGGAAATTTAGCAAGGGCTTCAAAAGAGCCTACTGTAGCAGCAATTCTAGAGGTACCCCTGAAAAATCTATGGCATCCAGATAGTCGGATAAACACTCTAAGGAGACATATGGAGGGGGTTTTTACTGTATGTCAGCTGGAAGAATTTTCTGAAGTGTTCAGTCACCTGATTGGGATCCATGATCTCATCAGTTATTTACATGTCTTATCATGGTTGGCACATCTCCTCTAGTTGACAATGCTAATAATTCCCGTCCTTGTCTCCTTTATCATACCATGCTGCTGTTCTGTAGAGTTCTCTTTGTGAGTATTTCTCCATTAGGAGTAGGTCAATGTCTCTCTGTGCTATTTGCATGGCTATTATCCTCAGACTGATTTAACGCCAGCTCTGCTTTTGCTTTAGTTAGCTCATGTCGTGCAAGAGAGAGAGAGCTTGTTCCCCCTCCCGCTGTACTGTTGCAATAAGGGAGATATAGAAGCCCCTGGCACAAGCCTTACCAGCATCCCACACAACCCTATCCTCTGCAGTCAACTGGTTTAATTCCCAATATTGTTAGCCGAGGAAGAAATTGCTCACCTACTCTAGAGTTAGCTATCCACTTTGGGGACAACCTCCATTGGCCTCTGGGCCCTTGCTGGGCCCTCTTAATGACAATAGTAGAGGGGCATGGTCAGAACACATCCTAGTCAGAAATTTTATATTATCAACATAGGAGAGTAGATCACCTGTGCCAAGGCACAAATCTATACGTGACAATGCAGACAAGCCCTGTGACATCAACCCAGTTAGCAAAGGTTTTCATGTCATGGGCAGATGGGTGTAGCCTGTCTAAAACAGGATCCATTACAAGATTAAAGTCACCTGCCCATATCATAGGGAAGTTACTCAATTCAGCCATTTTTTGCAGGATATCATTTAGTACCTGGGTGTCTACTGGAGGAGGCAAATACATATTAACTATTAAATAAACTGTGCCAGCAATGTGGCCTTTTAGGTATTTGCCGCCGCTATCAGTAATTGGTGTCTCAAAGTTAAAGTTTAGGGATTTTTTAATTAAGATAGCAACCCCCCTAGAGTAGGTTGAACAGCATGGTAGGCTGCCGAGACCCAGTTTTGTTTAAGATCCTGTACTCTTTGTCCAACCAAGTGAGTCTCCTGCAGCAATATAATATCTGCTCCAGATTTTTTGGCAGTATCTAGGATTATTGATCTCTTGATCTTATCGTTAAAACCCCATACATTCCAGGATAGAAATTTAAAATTGTAATGAGCCATTTATTTTATTACAGTGCCATCCATCGCTGCACGTACAGGAAACTACCCAAGTGCCCCCATTCCCGTGTACCAAGCAGTTTTCAATTGTATATTGGTTGAGAGAGATGGGTTTAAGGCTCCGCTGCGGACTCCCAGCAGCGAGAAACCTGGGTTGACCATTCATAGTGCAATCTAAGTATGTATACAAATATACAACGAATCACTATGTAACACTGAGTTATAATAAAACAAGTAAACTGAAGCAATGTATAAAAATAGCAGCCCACTATCATCAAATAGCTGGCTAACTGAAGAGCACTGCTGGAGGCATTATAATAGCAACCGCTCTTGTCTCCGCTTTCCAAGATGAAAAATAGGACTGGAATGTTGTTTCCTTGATACTACAATCACTCCCGCTGGCCTAAAAAGAGCTGCCAAATTATTAGGATACACTGTTCCATTTGCAAACTTAAGTGGATGATGCTATTAGCCGGCAAGAGTTGGACTCCTACAGGAGGCTCCTCTAAAAACTTAGTCTTACCAAGGTCAGAGGTGTATCAGGTGGTGAATGCAAAGTATTTTGAAATCTGATGGGGGGATTATTTAAGTAGCAATACAAGGATGCAGTGGAAACATGAAAAGAAGCAGTTAGACTGGAAATACCAGGGGCCACCAGAAATCTATAGACCACACGCCCCTTCTGCAAACTACTTTTCCTCCTCTCCTCACTTAAAAGGATCTGGTATAGTTTTAAATTACACTGTGTACATGAACAATCATTCATTCTACCATTTGAAATTGTATTCTTGAACAAAGAAATCAGTTTTTAGCTGTGATATTTGTGTATAAGCAGCCATCTCAGGTCATTGTGCCTAGTCATTAGCACTTCATGATGGAACTACTTTTTCTGATAAGCTATTGTTTATGCTATTCCATGTAATTGAAGGAGTCATGACATTGTTTAGCTGGACTTTTTAATATTTTTACTATTGTTTTCTGTTCTACCAGTTGGAGCATTTTAGCAATGCAGGTGTCAGGGAGCTGTTATCTGTCCCCTTCCCATTGTTATGCTGAAGGACTGCAAGTGGAAAAAAATAGGATGATAATATCACTCCAACTTGCAGTGCAGCAGTAAACAGTGACCGAAGTTTATCAGAGCACAAGTCACATGACTGAGGGCACCTGGGAAGCTGACATGTCTAGCCCCAGGTCAGATTTCAAAATCAAATATTAAAAAATATGCATGCAAGCGACTATATTGAAGGTATCATAACATTTACATAAAAACAATATGGTACATTTGTAAATTAGTGCCTATGTTTATTTTTATGCACTTTTATTCTATTTATCTTTGAAGCCTTATCAGCTTCATTTCCTGATGCGCTAGACAATTGCGCAGTTATTCATCCACCCCATGGTGCTAGGTAACAAATGCTGTCTGTATGGATAATATTAAACACCCAAAGTCTGGAAGCTCAATGCAGTGACCTAATTGTTAACTCCTGTTTCATTTATTAGATGCTGCTTCCTATTGGGTACTGTGCTTTAGGGTGCCAAATAAATATACATGCACACATTCGATTACCATTGCATATTTTAATTTTAATGTGTGTTATTTTGGTTTTAATACATTTTTTGTGTCTCGACATTTCAACAAATTGTCTTATTCTGGCAGTGATATTTCAATGATACACCTGGAGCCAGTAGGATATTTTATAAAGGATGGACTTTATTGCCTTGTAGCATTTAATGTTCCCTTCCTAAGAAGTTTGTACTGTCTGTCACTTACGATAAAGTGAACTGTTCCCATTGGTGCATGAGATTAGTACAATGAATGGTTACAGTGTATTCAAAAATTCCTATAAATGGTAGATCATTATATCAGCATAAAGTATAACATACCTATTGTAAGAACTTGAAGAATCCTCATAGCAGATTTCCAGAATTGTAAGTTGATGTTTCCAGTATCCCCAGCAAGCTGAGCTTTAGCAGGTTAAGTCAAAGAAATATACAGTAACTTGGTCATTGGTGACACAAATTTGTGGTGAATTTCCACATTTTGCCGCAAGCAAATTCATTTGTGAAACTGCAGTGACAATTCGCTAGCGAAAAATCCGACATGTCAAAATTGGCGCTCGCATAGAAATTGTCATGCGTCAAAATTATTCAGACACCCATTGACTTTAATGCATTTGGGCCCAATAGTCTCACATATAAAAATTGACGTGCTTCAAAATTATTTTGACGGGCATAGACTTAGAATTTTTCACTGGTTCACGAATATTGTGAATTTTTCAGCGAAGCGAAACTGCACAGATTCACCCCTAGCTATTTCTGGCTGTTACATGGATACAGTTCCTACACAGTTTCCTTTCCCATCCAGAGACCAGACGAAATTTGAGACAAACAATTGGCTCTTTACAAACATAATTAATACATCAGAAAGATTGTGTTACATATGTTTTCTGTGAAACATGCAATTTTCTCCTTATATAATAACAATCAGCAAAAAACAGCACAGGGCTGATGAACTGAATTGAAATTCTCTGCTTTATACAAATAGCATTTTTATGATGATGTAACTGAATGGTGAGCTTCCCACCTGATTTTAAACTTTAGAATTACATATAAAATGACGAATTACACAATTAGGTAAAATGCTTCTGTGTTTCCACCTTTCCTGGCCCAGTGAATCAAACAAATGGAAATCCCCCATAGGAACAAATATCATCCTATACACATTTGCTTTCTAATGAAAAATATAAATATTGCTGTTTCATAAAGGAAAATGAAAGACACTGAAAAGAGTAAACAAGATATTCAGTATTGTACTGGTGATGGACACAAATAATCAGAATAAGTCTTGTTTTTTTGTACTTATCTATTACTAACACTGACATCAAGGGATCAAGGGGCAGATTTACTAAGGTTTGAATGGTAAATTCGAATTTTCTAAAAAAATTTTGGTCAAACAATTTCTAATTTAAATTAGAATTTAAAACCACCAATTCGATTTTGAATTTGAATGTAAGATTTATCACACCTCAACCCTGGGAAAAGTCGAACTTTTTGATACATCGCCACCTAAAACCTGCCGAGTTCATGTAGAAGTCAATGGCAGAGGTCCTTTTGAATGTTAATTGCCTTCCTGACATTCAAGATTTGAAATTTCAGATCGTTCCTATTCAATCAAATTTTAGACTTTCGAGTATTTTCATAAATAACCCCTCGTTCGAGTTTGAGTGAGTACATTTGAATTCATTAGAATTAAAAATTCACATAAAGAAATTTGACCTTTGATAAATAACCCCCCAAATATCATTCTTACAGGCAGACCAATAAATTAGCTGGCCTAGGAAGACCCAAAGTTGCAGCTTGGTAACTGATCTATAGGATGCAAAAGACATAAAAGAGAACCCTGGAATTACCATTTTCCTGAAACTACACCATGCTGATACTACTGGGATTGCCTTGGGCTTTAAAATACAAGAGAGGCAGGTGATCAGTCCATAGAATGTCTCTATACTATCCCCAGTACTAGGTTTAACCACAAATTTAGTTTCCCAACATCAAAACACATACAACAAGTGATGGGCGAATTTGTGCCGCTTCGCCGGTAAATTAGCGAATTTCCTGCGAAATTAGCGAAACGGTGAAAAATTTGCATAACGCCGCCGGTGTCTCGTTTTTGATGCCGGCGACATTTTTTTTGACGCCGGAGCCCATTTTTGACGCCAGCGCCCGTTTTTTACTAATTTTTTTGGGCGAATCGTGCAAATTCGCCGCCAATTCGTGCCTGGTGAATAAGTTCGCCCACCCCTACATACAACTACAAGTTTATCCTAGTACAAGTTGTATGACTGAGGGCACCTGGAAAACTGACATGTCAAGCCCCATTTTTAAATATAAATTTATTCTTACTTTTGAATAGAATACATAATGCTGATACATGGTTACAAAAGATTAGAAGAGGGTTTTAGCGGTACAGTGTTACCAATACACTGAATTATGGAAATAGCACATTAAAATGTAAATAGGAGAGAACATAGTAACTGTGTCATAGAGATAGATTTTTTGACCATTTGAATCCAGGTTTGTATGATTGGAAGGGAGGCCCCCAATCCAGTGTAATGCTATATTTCCTTAGTGTAGCACAGTATAACACTGACTACAATCTGTTTGCAGCATAGCTAGATGGAGTGAGTTCATCTATAATCCCTAGAATGAAAATGTGTGTGTCACGTACGGCTCCCTAAATTCAGAACAAGTGCTAATCTCCCTGGTCACGGCTCAATCTTCCGCCTGTACCAGCCGCCTTTGACCTCGGGAGGAGCCCTCAGCTACTCAGATGCCACCAGGTCTTACCTTGAGAGGAGCAAAGCAGATGTTCTGAAAGAGCAAAGGGGCACATGTGTTTCCAAGGTTTTGGAAGTAAGGCACCAGTTCAGGGAGTAGACAAAAAGCTTAGTCAGGCAAGCCGGGGTCGGTACAAGCGGAGTTCAAGCAAGGTCAATCAGGCCAGGGTCTGCACAGGCAGTGTTCAAAGAATAATCAGGCAGGGAAGGGTCAATATCAGTAGAGTTCCGAATAGTCAGGCAGGCAAGGATCAGGATTGGCAGAGTTCAGAATAGTTAGGCAGGCAAGGATGAAAACCAGAATTCAACACAGACAAAATTGCACCCAGATATTAATCAGATTAGACCTGGCAATAGGCAATGCTTACTAGCCCGAAGCTCCTTTAAATACATTAAAATTTGAGCCACAGAGTGATGATGTCACGCGCCACTAGCATAGACCGAAGCCGAACCAAAGAGGACTAGGGCTGCAGGCGTCCCCGCCAGGCCCTATCCCCACTAGACTACTAGGGTATGTTACAGTGTGTTTAGGAAGGGCTCCACTCTAGATCTCCAGATGCAGAAAAGCATGCCCATATTAAGTGGAAGAAATCTGCTGCTCATGACTACAACTTGGGCCAATATGAGAGAAAGAGTGAATGTTTTTTTCAAAAGGAAAGAGAGTCAGCTCTGGAGTGAGCAAGGTACACTGGGAGTGGAACGAGTATTTAAGCTGGTGGAATCTAAAGAAAGGCAAGTGTAGGATTTGACAGTTCAGGGGCAGGGTTGCATATGTGGGAATGGTAACATTATCCAGTAAGTCATCAAGATATTTGGGGGTAAGAAATACAGGGGGGGATATTTTTGCAACATTGGTATAGAAGTATTTTGTATATACAGCACTGCATACAGAGTGAGGCACAAGCAGCAAATTTGAATGGGCCAAGGTGCTTTATTAAATCTTTCCCAGTTTCAAAACTCTCTGCTTTACAACCAAGGAAAGTCCGATTACGTTCAAACAGACTATTCTACGTTGATATAGATATTGCATTTTATTTCCTTCAAACAGACCTGTAGAAAGTTAAGAGCAGTATAAGAAGTATAAGAAGTATAAGAAGTATAAGAAGTATAAGAAGGTGTAAGAAGTATAAGAAGGTGTAGGAGTTAGATCATTGCCTTTAGAGAGCAAGGAGCAGATCCGTTTTATAACCCTAAATTTGTACATATGCTGATTCCTTTTGGGCAGTGGAACAAAGGATGTGGTATAAGTGTATAGAGGACCAAAAAAGCATTATTTTAATCGTATTATCACTAATAATTATTTGAATTTAAAATAATTATAGAGATGAAATTCATGACATCCTCCCTAGCTAGCACTTTCTGGTACAAGTATGTGAATAATTATCAGTAATACTTGGAACAAAGCGTTTTCCACATACAGTAGTAATTTAAGCATTAAGCAAACAAGGCAGTTTTGACAAAACTAGGGATTATTATTCAGAATAGTCACGCATATTAAAATTGTTGCACGTCAAAATTATTTGGACGCCCATTGACTTTACTTTTCCGCTGTTTCATGAATTTCGTGGGAAATTTGCAAATTTTGCAGTGAAGCGAAACGGGATAAATTCGCCATCACTAGTTAGAATTAAATACTTTAAAAAAATTGCAAAATTGAGAATGCAAGGTATTTGCAGTACTGTCCTTGATTTGGCTTTGTGTGTAGACAATAAATGAAGATAAAGGGGTTTTGTCCTGAAGAAGGTTCCTGTGAGGAACTGAAATATTTTGTACAATAAAATCACTTTTGTTTGATTAATACAATTGAGTAAATCTCTGTGTCACTTTGTATTAGTAAAGATAAAGAAAACTATATTAGGGGCAGATTTATCAAGGGTCGAATTTCGAATACTTCGAAATTCGACCATCGAATTGAAATACTTCGACTTCGAATATCAAAGTCGAAGTTTTTTTCATCGAATTTGGGTATCCTGCGGTCAATGTAAAATTGTTCGATTGAACGATTAAATCCTTCGAATCGAACGATTCGAAGCATTTCAGCGATCGATCGATCGATCGATTTTACTTCGACGTCCAAAAACATAGAAAAATCCTTTAGAAGGATCTCATAGGCTAACATAGCACTTTTGCAGGCTTAATAATCGAATATTCGAACAATTTTACTTCGGATCAAATTCGAAGTCGAAGTCGTACTATCCTATTAGATGGTCGAAGTATCCAAAAATATACTTTGAATGTAGAAATTTTTTTACTTCGAAGATTCCCTTGAATTCACTTTGACCCTGGATAAATCAGTAGTATATTTGTGGAGTAACATTACTAAAGTTACATAGTTAGTTACATAAGGTTGAAAAAAGACCAAAGTCCATCAAGTTCAACCCCTCCAAATGAAGTGCACATTCCTACAAACACTTACACAGTCAAAGTGATGAGATTTGGGGGGTTATTTATCAAAATCTGAAAATATCTCATTATTTTCTGAAAGCTACTGCAACAAATTCCACACTTTTTTTTCCACTTATTTATCAATATATTTTTCCAAAAATTTCCTGTGCAGGGAAAAAACACCCATAAAACATTTTTTTTTATTTTTGCCTGAAAAAAATCTTCACGAAATCTTTGGATTATTGGACGAAACCCAGCGCAGATTGGAATATCTTTGGGACAGCCCCCATTAACTTCTACATAAACTCGGCAGAGTTGGAGTACTTTGGAAAAATGTTTTTTTCCCTTAACAATTTGGATTGTATATTAAAAAAAACTATTTTTTTTAGTTTTTGGCATTCAGACTTTTATAAATAAACCCCTTAGTGAATTGCAGGAAAACTACAGTCTAATATTATGGTTAGAAATGCTGGGGGGCGGATCATTTATAAACATTGGGAAAATGTACACCTGGGCAGTAACCCATGACAATCTATTAAAATATTGCTTTCACTGTTCAACCTGAAGCTGGCTGAAAAAAATTTAATGTCTTATTGGTTGCTATGGATTACTGCCCAGATGCAAATTTGACCAGTGTTTATAAATGAGCCCCACTGTGTTAAACATGCTGAAGTTATTGTGCCACCCCAGAGATTCAGCAGGCTAACACTAATGATCCATGTGATCAAATTTGGCTACAGGAGCTCACTATTTCTGATATTGATAGGGCGTTTTTAGGTGTCAGTGGCTTTCGTTGGGCTAATAAACAACCCAAAACATAATGGGGCAGATTCTATAAAGGGCGAAGTGACTAACACTAGCGAAAAATTCAGCAATTATGTAACGGGCGCAGGCATCACTTCGCTAGCGAAAGAGATAGACGCTAGCGTTGATTCGCACTCTAAAGCCAGGCGAATTTTCAGTCTGGCGAACGGACGTAACTCGGCAAATTCACTAAGTTGCGGATTTTACTGAACGTTACCTCATTCGCCAGACTTGCCTTCGCCACCTCAGACCAAGTGCAATGGAGTGGATAGGAATTTTTTGTTGAAAAATGTTCCCAATAAACGCTGGCGTCTTTTACTTTTTTCTGGGTGATAGGCTGCAAAAGACCGTAAATTTTTTTTTGGGTTTCCCGGGTTCCACCCTACATATGGCACATAAACTATACACTGGGCTCATGTGTAGGGCATTATAACAACTTTATTTTATTTATTTTATTAAGGTTCCCTGGGCTTGTGTAATGTAATGTATTTGCTGCAAAATATACGTCCAACTTTCACTTCCCACCGTGTGCAAATTAGACAACGATAGCGCAACTTCGCCAACATTCGGGGGCCCTGGACGCAACTTTGCATTTTAGCGAATTAGCGAATTTACGCCTGGCAAAGTGTTGCAAAGTCGTTGAATCGGTTGCTAGCGAATTTGTGCCCCATAGTATCATTAATAGCCAAATTCTATTTTATAATTAAATCCTTCATGGGACAACAATGTAGAGCAGCAAGAATTAAGGGTTCATTATAGCATCATTTTCTTTTTTTTAATGGGATTATAAACAATGAAGTGCATGATCAAAAAAAAAAAAAACAGACATTGCCCTGAAAACAAAACAGGTATTGATGTGATCTGATATAATAAAATCCAAGGTCGCAGGTTACCGGTAAAAGTGAAATGAAAAAAAACATTATTAAGCATTGTCCAAGCCTTCCAGGAAATCGATCTCTTGGGCTGCCAAAAAAATCAACTGGTTGGCAATGTTGAATCCCATAATAGGATGCGGCAGTGTCTATAACCTTTGCCTTTAAGTATCAACCAAAAAAATAAATAAATATGAAAACAAAACCAGATTTGGTTCCTGCATATTTTCCTATGTCGCATTAATCTCCAAAGCAAAACATTTCCTAGAGGCAAGCCAAGTGTAAAGCAGAGGTTGGTAAGCTCCGCTGCTCTTGTACACAGATATTTTGGCAGGATGACTTTAAACTGCAGAAAAGAACACTCTGCAGGTGATTTATGTGACTCAAATGAGGAATTTCGTTGCTCCGACATCAGCTGTAAAATAAGATCTGTTTTGTATGAAAGGATCTAATAAGTTTATTGGGTTTACAATTATAGGTTCGTTCACTACTGGGAAGAAAATTGATGGTGCTGGTAGCATCAGACAAGACATTCTTTCCTTAACAGCATCTCAAAATCACGGATAGTCTAGTATAGACTTTTTTTTTTTTTTACAGTAAAATAATTGTTATAGTAACAATTTATTTTAACAGAATGCTGGCTGTTATATAACACACAAGCTGAACTTCTGTTGGACAAAACCTAATTTTCTCGTACTGGAATATAATACACAAAAGCCATGAATATCTTGTAAATTCTATTCTTATAAACGGTGAGTTCTGATGTCATCAGTTATAAACGATGAGTTCTGATGTCATTTCTGTCATATGACTCACTAAAACGTGTGTATTATAATAAATAAAGTACCCCCAGTTGTAAAATATGAGGATATTAGAAGTTAACCCGGAATTCCATGACCTGTATAAAAACACTCGGCCGTCGGCCTCGTGTTTTTATATGGTCATGAAGCTCCTCGATAACTTATAATATCCTTATATTTTACAAGAGGGGCTACTTTATTCACTATATAATCAGTTATAATACACAAAAGCCATGAATATCCTGTAAATTATATCCTTATAAACGGTAAGTTCTGATGTCATCAGTTATAAACGGTGAGTTCTGATGTCATTTCTGTCACATGACTCACTAAAACGTGTGTATTATAATAAATAAAGTACCCCCAGTTGTAAAATATGAGGATATTAGAAGTTACCTCGGAGTTCCATGACCTGTATAAAAACACTTGGCCTTCGGCCTCGTGTTTTTATATGGTCATGAAACTCCTCGGTAACTTATAATATCCTTATATTTTACAAGAGGGGGTACTTTATTCACTATATATTGCAATACAGAGGGAATGTATATCTGTGCCACCTTATGCTGTTCTAGTTGTGCTTAATTACTCTATAATAGTTTATCTACCAACTGCCAGCCAGGAACGTGTGAACGTGAGTCAGTCCATGGCTTGTAGGTGTGATAATGCCATGCACAACAGAGATTTTCAGATTTTTATACTGTATATATAGATTTGAATGTACAGTGCTGCATATAGAAGTACCACTATATATAATATAAATACACATATATACAGCTATAGGACCTGATATCCAGAATTCTCATGACCTGGGGTTTTCCAGATAAGGGGATCTTACTTTAATTTGGATCATCATACCTTAAGTCTAATTATGAATCATTTAAACATAAATTGAACCCAATAGGCTGGTTTTGCTTCCAAAAAGGGTTACTTATATCTTAGTTGGAATCAAGTACAAGCTTATGTTTTATTATTACGGACAAAAGGAAATAATTTTTTAAAAATTTTTTAATTATTTGATTGAAATTGAGTCTATGGGAGATGGCTATCCCGTAATTCTAAAATGCATTTTTCTGGGCATGTGCCCCTAAATTTGCAAAACTACCGCGGTAATTTGCGGGCAAAACTGTCAGAATAGTCGCGTGTCAAAATTATTCGGGAGCCCATTGACTTTAATGCATTTGGCCAAAATAGGTGCGTGTATAACAATTGTCGCATACACCGAAATTGACACACATCAAAATAATTTTGACGCCCATTGACTTCAATGCGTTTTGCAAATTTTTTCAGTTTCACTTTGACTTGAGACCAGTGAATCGGAGCACTGCTTTGAAAGCACATTCCAGTTTTTTTTAAAATTCTAGATGAAGTTTGCACCCATTTTGTGTCATGACGCAAGTAGAGTTGCATCTGTTTTGAATTACTGGTACTATTGCAGCAGAAACAGCTCAGCCAGAATTACATCGAACACAGGGGAAATGCTGCTTTATGGGTAAAAACATGGAGATTTTCATTCAAAATTGTGCTTACCGCACTTGCAATTTTAAATGGTGCCTATATTCTCATATACCAAGCCTTAAAGGAGAACTAAAGCTTAAGAAAGCACATTATGTTTTGGGATTCTGTCCCAGACCAAGGCAACCATAGTGCATTAGTCCTTTTGGCCTCTGAAGATTCCCCCAATAGCATCCCACCTTGGAAGCGTCTTCTGCTGATTTACTGCCTGAGTTTAGGGACAGACTAAAGGTGGCCATACACTGGCCGATAATAGCTGCCAATAGTCAGCAGCTTATTGGCCTGTCTATAGGCCCTCCGACAGGCTTCCCCGATCAATATCAGACAGACGTCGATTGGGCAGGGTTAGAAATCCTGTTGGATCGCAGACCTCATCTGTTCGCTGATGCGGTGCTGTGATCCGACCGCCCATAGTCCTGTATTATGATCCAATTGTAGGGCCCTGGGGCCCACGATCGGATCAATTTGATATCGCCCACTTCAAGGTGGGCATATCGGGGAGAGATCCACGTGGATCTATCTGTGTATGGCCATCTTTAGGGACTAATTCCGGTTCTTATTGCATGGCAGTTCAGACAACTATACAATTTGCTCTCAATTTAAAATTCAGCCCTGCAGTTTCAGCATCTAAATTCAGCAAACTTTATTTTTGGCTTGTTGTTCTTAATCGCTGCCCAGATCACACTGAGCATGTGCATTGCCACTGACACTACTAACAAAAGCCAATGGGGTGAGCTCCTGTGACACAAAGCTCAAATATCTCTACTAGAGATGCACCTATAGCAAGTTCAATATGTAAAAAGCTTGCGAGATGGAAAGGTTGAGAAGGGAACCAGGTATTTTCTTCACGTTTCTACAATTTTTGTTGTCCTGGGTTTATCAAATCTTGGACCATGTAAAGCTTGTTGAGTATGCTCACTGGTGGATTAATTCCAGTACCTGTGCAGTTACACTGGAATCCTTTTAAGGCCTTACATCTCTTTTTCTCACTTGTCATTTACTTAAGTGCCCCAGTCTTCTGTGTGCCATACGTTTGTTATAGAAATGAAAGTTGCACCCACATTTCACATGACTGATCCTCTAAATTCCAGAATCCTAGTTTACAGTTACCCCCGAATTACCACAAAATGAATACTTAAGCAACAGATAGTTTATATCAAATTGAATGACATATTAAAGAATCTTACCAAACTGGAATACATATTTACATAAATATTGCCCTTTTACATCTCTTGCCTTGAACCACCATTTCGTGACTCTATCTGTGCTGCCTCAGAGATCACCTGACCAGAAATACTACAACACTAACTGTAACAGGAAGAAGTGAGGAAGCAAAAGGCAGAACTCTGTCTGTTAATTGGCTCATGTGACCTTACATGTGGTTTGTATGTGTGCACAGTGAATCTTACGATCTCAGGGGGTGGCCCTTATTTTTTAAAATGGCAATCTACTATTTATGATTACCCAATGGCACATACTACTAAAAAAGTATATTATTATGATAATGGTTCATTTACATGAAGCAGGGTTTTACACATGAGCTGTTTTACTCAGTATCTTTTAATAGAGACCTACATTGTTTGGGGGGTATAGTTTTCCTTTAAGTGTCCTTTTAGCTGGATTCACTGGACTCCCATAACACAGCCTAGGGATTCCAGGAGCTTTCTGTTGCAGGAATATTATTTCCTAAAGGACAAAAAAGTAATAAACCTTATTGACAAAAACAATGTGCATGAGGGAGATGCGTGACCTTTGGTATTTATATTTTGTGCCTGTTTTATTTTCTTAAATTGACAAGATTTGTGGGGGGGGGGTGAAAATCATCCAACCTCAAGGGACACTTTTAGTGTTAAAATATGCTTACTCAGTCATTTTAGTAGGATGAGGTATGTAACAAATACTGTACTGAATTCGGCTGTTTGAGAATGCTGACTGGATGCCACAAAATTCAGAAATCTATTTTTTTTTATGATATGGTGGTGGTATATGTACAGAAATCAATGTTTTATCTCAAAATGAGTCTGCTAAAAAAACATGTTCTAGCATATTTGTAGCTCACAGAAACGTGACCGAAAACAGCTGGGAGTAAGCACGAGTGAAAATAGCAAAAAGCATTAGGTAGGCAAGGGAGTTATGTACAACTACTGTAAATCCTTCTAACCTGGCTATCACTGCAGAAAAACTGCAAGAGCAAGTGCTTAGGGAACTGGACAAAGATTTTACATAATAATGCAGCTTGGTAATCAATCTCTAGATGAAATGAAATTCTTTGTGCAACTTGCACAATACATACCCAACTTTAATATTTAGAAATTGTCTTCTTTTGCATTGGTGATTCTCACACTGTGCAGTAAGGTTCCTCCCTAGGAGACTCCAGAACAGTAGCTTGGGGCCAAGTCTGGTGTCCACATTTTTCAGTAAAGCTTACTGGACTGCACTGGAGGGGAGAGGGCAATGACATCATGGGGGCAGGTTATGACATCGGAGGGGCAAATAATGTACTGATTGGTAGAGTGAAGTTGGAGGATCTACGGGCAGGTGGGGAGCTATGTCTTATGAGATTGCAGACTTTAAAGGAGAACTATCGTTAAAATGAAAATGTATTATTAGCTTCATCATACTGAAATAAGAAACTTTCTAAATACGAACAATTAAATTCTGCATTGTTTCAAAAATATTCAAGTTTATGTTCACTATCCCTCTCTCAGCATCTGTTCCTCTTCCTTTTGCCTAGAAGATGTATTAGAGCTCACTCTATTACACTCTCCAGACATCATGTCTCTCTACATGCAGAATTTGTACAAAAGGCAGTTATTTTGTTAGATTTTGTTTGTACTGGAATCAGTTATTTGAGTGAGCTCTAATACATCTGCTAGGAAAGGAGCCCTCCTTTAAGATATATTGGATCATTCATCTGGCACCCATCTCCTACATGAAGACAGAATGAAGAGAAACAGATCATGAGAGAGGAATAGTGAATACAAACTTGACTATTTCAGAAACAATGCAGAATTTGTAATAGATTGTATTTAGAAAATTTCTTACTTCCCTATGAGGAAGCTTATATTTTCTCGATAGTTCCCCTTTAAATACAAGTCAGGTAGCAGAACAAATCGGGAAAGTAGGGGAAATTATACATTTACTGGCAAATGCATTACCAGTAAATTTGTAATTCGGCCCCGCAAAAGTTTAGTGATTTACCAGCCGGGTGGCGAACCCTAGGTCTAAGTCTCAATGCCAGTTAGGACAATATGTTGGGAAGAAGGGCTATTTACTCTACTAAGTTGTAAAAGCAACCCGCAACACTGTTTACAGAAATCACTTGGTGGTGGTGCTGATGTTCCCTAGATACCTGGTGTAGTATCACTGTGGTCATGTATTTAGCAAAGCAGGAACCCCACACACACAAAGAGAGCATCAGTGGAGTAACATTTCATACGTTGTAGGTTACATAAGCCAAAGAAGGGTTTTACATATGGCAACCTAAACCCAGAACAAACACCAAGGTCCCTGCCTGAGCTCATGCTTCCACCTATAACAACCGCCTTTCTCTTCGGGAGGAGCCCTCTGCTACTCTGATACTCGGATAAGTAAGAGAACCAGGGAGCCAGTTCTGGGCAGGAAAGGCAATCAAATGTTGTGTACAGGAAGAACGGGAAACTACGAGCGTGGGCATGGAATAGGCTGGGTCAATACCAATCGGGCGGAGCAGTAACAAATCAGAAGGCAAGAATATAATCCAGGTCACAGGCTGGGTCAAATACACCAGTAGTGCAGTACAGAATGGTGATCCAAGAGGGTAGTCAAAAAACAGGCAAGAGTCAGGCGAGGCATCAAACTAAAAGAGGTCAGGGACAGTGGTCAAGAACAGATCAAACACACTAGAATCGCACCCAGGAACTATTGTAAATAGACCTATGTTGGGCAATGAATGTTTGGAAGAGGCCCCTTTAAATATTTAAAAATTTGTGCCAAACGTAATGGCACCAAGTACTTTCAAAGGTAAGAGGCAGGTTTTTTTCTGACGAAGGGTGGCTTTACTGCACGAAACATTACTCCACTTTTGCACTCTCTGTGGCCACATAAAATTGGGAAACACCATTTTCGCATTCAGCTGTGTGTGCATGCTTCCTGCTTTGTTAAATGTAATTACTCTCCTAGACATTCCTGAATCCACAGCTTAAAAGTCAATTTGACTGAGATTTGGGGCAAACTGTTTTTTTCTGTCCTAAGTTGCTAATAACTCTAGCAAGAAAAAAGGGAGGAAACAAAATACTTTGACCTTCACTGGCTGATGTATCATGTCTTTGTTCCCTTGATTTGTGTGTGAGCACAGGCACAGTACTTCATACAAGTTAGTAATACTGCATTTAGTCCATGTTTCATATAATGCCATGGATTATCGAAAAGCACATGTTATTAAAAAATAAAAATTTGTCATGAAAAATGTTTTTCATGCTCAGGGGTATATTCTATCTTCAAGCTGACAGATACAATTGATAGTTACTTGCCAAGAGAATTGCAGCGTTTGAGAAAGTGAAAAAATATAAAACACACATACACTCATTGCATTACACAGCCTGAAAAGTAATCCTACTGGTCAGCCTTGATGATAAACAGAAGGTATGGTTTCTTTCTAACTACTCCGATAATTGCAGGTTAATGTAAATATATGCACAATATAGACATGCAAGATAACTAATCAGTTCATAAGCATTGGAATCGGGTACTCTGATTGGCTAATTCATTGTTTCGAACGTGAAGTCTGGTACAATTCTACCTCAACTAAATCATCAGAATGAAAGCATTTCCATGGAAACCTTGGTTGCAGACGTTGGCTCATAATGAAGACCGTGATTATTTAATTAGGAATACATCTTTGTAAATTCTATTTAGCCCTCCTGAATAGGTCTTGAAAAACTTGAATATTTACAGTGCTTAAAAGAAGCCAATTCTCCGTGGCAGAAACATAACACCATCTATATAATATTGTCTCCTTTTTTTCTAAAGTATTTCTTAGTCACAATGTTTCTGGGCAAATGGTTAGAGATACGACTGACTAATTCACATAATTGGTAAATAAGACCCATTTGTTTTCTCAATGAGTTAAGATATGTATTTAAAGGGGAACCCCAATTTATTCTGGCAAGAACCATTTGTAACAAGTCAAGAATCTAGTTCCCAATCTACCATGTATGCTTCTTCAGGGGTTTATTAATCAGCTGGCTTCTGCTGCATTGTTGTTGTATAGAAAATCATACCATCAGGATGTTATAACTGTTCTGTGAAACACCGTGATCCTTTGAACGGGAAATAGACATTACGCTCTTGCCTTCCTGAATAACTTTGGATGAGACAAAGCCATGCAAAGAAATCTTTGCGCAGGTCTTGTTAGCACTCATAAATAAATGATATCTAGTGATGGGCGAATTTGTCCCGTTTGCTTCGCTGAAAAATTCACGAAATGCGGATTTTGACCATTAAAGTCAGTGGGCGTCTGGTAACCGTCGCCGGCGGGAAAAAAAATTGACACCGGCGAATTTGCGCGGCACATTTGTGAATTTATTCACTGGCTCTGAAACGCAGAAATTTGCAGGGAATTCGTACCTGCAGAACAAATTTGCCCATCATTAATGATATTCAGTATAAATGAAGAGCTCTGTTGTGATCTGAAGACTTTTTGGAAGCTAAATGCTTGGGTTTCCCCAGTGGCATAACTAGATATTACTGGACCCCAATGCAAATCATTTTTCAGGACCCCAAAGTGTTTATAGGTTGACTTGTTTTACCAATATTTATAGAAACTGTATACTGTATGAATTAGGGCCTCATGGGGCCCCTATACATCCTGGGCCCCCCTGCAGCCACAAGGTCTGCTTCCTCTATAGTTATTCCATAAACTCTCCGTCCATTGTGTCTTAATAAGATATGCAGTAAAAGAAGTGTCTGCATAATGGAAATCCTTTATTTCCCCTTGGGTCCCCAGGGAGACTTTTTTTTTTAACTTTAGAAGTAGACATTTAGCTTGTTTGTCTTGCTTGGTTTGCTGCAGATTTATAATTATGAATCTCTTAGGCTTCAAGTCTTCACTATTATTGTTCATTGACCAGATGAATGTTGTGTTCTTGTTCAGTGTTTTACTCTCTGCTCTAAATGTATCATCTCTCCATGCAGACAGGAGAAAAAATAGTGAGAAAGAAAACTTTTCTTAGCCAGTTAAATGTGCTAAAAATGATGTGCCAATTAAGGGGACCCCATTAGAACAAAAGTTCCAGCAATAAAATATCTGTACTAGTATTATGTCTCTATTGCACCTGTAATGGAAACCAAGCACACAGTGCTCCACATACACATTGAGTGCACCTATGAATTCACATGTGGATGATATACATTGGAGGTATCTGCCCATGAGGCAATTTGCAATGGGAGTATTAATACTAAAAGATTGGGAAAGGACATACAGCATAATGTATTGCCATAGGGCACGGTGCAAAGTGGGAAAAACTGCAGCAAGCTGACATTTGGCCCTGTGGATGAGCACGGGGCATGTCTTTGTGTCCCAAAAGTGGTAGAAGCCTGTCCCCTACCTAAACTATGTGTTCAAGCACCAAGGGGCTACAAAAGAGCCCTTTACTTTACTGGTTGCCATAGGGACAGGGACAAGGTGGATGTGGATACAAGAAATGTTTTGAATGAGTACTACGGGGAACTATTTTGTGGGGCATTTCATCTTAAAATGTACGGTTTGATAAAGACTAGTGATGTAGCGAACTGCCGATTTGATGTTCGCGAACGCCGTTCGCGAACACCGGCAAAAAAGCGAACAGTTCGCGAACAGTTCGCGAACTTCGAACGCTCGATAAAATCGTTCGATCGAACGATCGAAGGATTTTATTCGTACGATCGAACGATTTTCGTTCGAATCGAACGATCGAAGCTATTCGATCGAATGATTTTAATTCAATCGAATGCTTATAATCGTTCGAACGAATGGAAATCGTTCGATTTTAGCGATCGAACGGTCGAATGGTCGAATGGTCGAACGAAATTTTACTTCGAATCGAACGCGAACACCAATTGGCGAACGTCGCGCGACGTTCGCGAACATTCGGCGGACGCGAACAGTCGAAGTTCGCGCGAACTAGTTCGCCGGCGAACAGTTCGCTACATCCCTAATAAAGACTGCCATATTCTTCCATTTTTATCATTTTTGATGAGTTTTTGAATTATTTAGATTTTTTTCTTCAGCAGATATTCAGTTTGGAATTTCGGCAGCCATCTGGTCCAATTTATCCTAGCAACCAAGCAGTGGTTTGAATGAGAGACTGGAAGACAGGAGAGTACCTGAATAGAAAAATAAGTACTAAAAGTAACAATAACTATAATATACTATATTAACCAATCTCAATCTTATCTCATGGCAAAACTTACCTTGCCTCTTGGCAAAACTGGTAGTGAAAAGACAAGAGAACACAAAGATTGGAAGGAGGTTAGGTAAATAGTTAGGTCAATAAAGATATGAGGAAAATGGTTAGTGGGACCTGGGATGCATGGATAAATATAATACATGGTTATCATGACATACAGTAAGTATATCCAGTCAACGCTGGAGTATTTTAAAGATGATATGACCCATCTATAGCTAGGATGTTCTAATTTCTTGATTTTAGATTCCATAGCCAACAAAGGGATTAGAAAAAACTAAAAGCAAATTTCATACTGGAATGTTTTTGTTACCATTATAGGATCTACATGTGAATTCTGTAAACATTCAAGTCATTTTGTTTGCCTAGCAGCTTAATTCAACAAACACAATATCTAGACAAAGGTCAAATAGCTTCACAATAAAATTAGCTGCGCAAAAGTTCACAACCAGTGATATTTTAGAAAAGCAAAGGTTAAATAATAATCACAAGATGAGCTGTAATAATCGTTTGTTATGGAGAACAGGAAGATTATTGCTAAACACAAAGAATCAGAATAATTCAACTGGAGAACGAAAATGAAAACATTATCCACTTTATTAGAATCTCTCTGGGTCATGCACATTCCCATACAAGGGTAATTAAAAAGAGTTAACCATGAAGTATTGATGTTAAAAAAACAGTCGTATGGTTGTTGTGTGTGGAATTAACCCTGTTCCAGACAAATTGTTTTGGCACATGAGGTTTAGCCAGATTTTCTTGTTATGAGACAATGAGCTTTCCAGAATAACTGCTTCCATGCCTTGAATTCCTGTCAAGACCTCCACCTTATCTTACACAATTCTTATAATCCACCCTGTGAAATCTTTTTTACATCTTTAAGAAAATGATCTTTTCCATATAGGCAACAACATCCATACTGTGACGCTTGAACTGCATTTCATGAAATCTTTAAGTGGAACCCACTAATTTGATCATATAAATAGGATATAATTAAAAGCAATGAATCGCTGGGTCTCATTTATCAACACTGGGCAAATTTGCCCATGGGCAGGTAACCATAGCAACCAATCAGTGAATAGCTTTTTAAAGCCAACTGCAGGTAGAACAATGAATGTAGCAATTTGATGGTTTGCCATGAGTTACTGCCCATGGGCAAATTTGCCCGGTGTTGATAAATGACCCCCACTATGTTTATTAGAACTTATTGGTATAATGAGAAATTACAACAGCTTTACACAGAATTTCAATGGGAAATTCAGTATTGTCTACTCTATCTCAGGGAACCTAGTCATGCATTAACTACTGCATCTAAAATTGCACAAGTTAGGCTTAAAGCTTGCTTCTGGTGCTGCGCAATGACACCATGGGACACAATGGAGCAACATGGATGCAACTTTTGGTGCTCTCTTTACATACTATCCTTGCCCAAGAAGGCTCTGTGTTCTACAGTTCCTACCGTAAGCTGGCCATAGACTTTTGTATTTTATATCTTGTACAATGAAGTGTCAGGGGCCTATCGGCTCCTAGTGGAGAAGTCCGGACCAAGGAGGAAGCTTACGGGTTAAGTCCAAGTTTGCGGTATCCAAAGGGGTCAGTCGTAAGCGTAGTCAAATTTAGGCAAGATTTCAATAAGACAGTCAGCAAGAATCATGATCAGGGTCTTGGCAGAGGTTCAAGAATACAGGAAACAGCAATTAAGGAATTTAGGAAACCCAGGAATACAAATCAGCAATTCCTATAATCGGCATTGAACCTGTGACCTGGATGTCTTTTTATTTCCAATTTTTGCGTTGGACCAGTGACGTCGGCCCCGGTGGCTCATTGGCACCATCGCCATCTTGTATGCGCCGTCGCCAGAGAAGGGATCGTCATCACGCGCTCCTGACATGAATTTTGGATATTGATCGTTTATTTTATGTAGCAATCTAAAACTAACCTTCAGATTTAAATTGCAGGTTTAAAATGGGAAAGATATTAAATCAGATGATGTTTTGGCTGTTAATTGACAGACAGCAATCGTATGAAAGTTATGTCCTAGAAATAGTAGTGACAGTCACCCATGGATATCGTCAGTTATGCAATAGAAGCAAAGATATTATTGTTACGAAATTTTCTAACCTGTCTGACCGACAATCAATCGTATAAAAATTGAGTCCACAGATGGCCCAAAAACTTTGTTTCATATGACTTTATCTGTGCATTTATGGCCAGCTTAAGCCTTGATCTTGATTGACCACTTGGTTTGACTCCATGCCTGTTTCTAACCTTTGTTATTTGCTGTCTGCTCTAACTCCAAGGCTGTCTTGACCCAAAATTATTTACTGACCACCGTTTGGATCTATTGGTCTTCCTGTTCCTTGTTGGTCCACAGCAGAAAATGTCAGGGCCCCAAAAGGGATCTCATGCTCATTAAAGAGAGTGAACTCCTAAGCAGTCCCAGGGTTTCTGCTTCACAGATTGTGGCAATATGTGCCTGTCTTAAAGGAGAACAAAAGCCTAACTAAAGAAGTAGCTAGACATGTTGTACATTATGTTTTGAGCTTCTGTAGCAACCCAAGGCAACCCCAGCCCTTTAGCACTAAAAATCTGTGTCTCCAAAGATGCCCCAGTAGCTCCCCATCTTCTTTTCTGCTGATTCACTGCACATGCTCTGTGCTGCTGTCACTTAATGAGCTTAGGGACCCACTCACAATATACAGTACACATAGAATAGAAATGTCACAATATAAGGCTGATTAGTAATTAATACAGATAATAACTACATGGCAGCACAGAAACCAGTGCAACTAGTATCAGAATTTAATAATCAGCCCTGTAGCATCATCTTATATTACAGACTAACCTCATTTTCTGCTGGATAATTAGTGACGAGCCCTAAGCTTAGCTTCTCAACAGCTGCTCAGAGCCCACTGAGCATGTGAGTGTCACAGACACTTTCCAAGATGGTGACCCCCTGTGACAAGTTTGAAGTCCTGGATCATTGCTGCTATTGACAAGCTGAAACTTTAGGCTGGTGCAATCAGTTCAGTATTTAAATTATGGTATTTTTATCCACATACATTTTTAGGGTTTTTAGGGTTTTAATGTTTTTTAGCACATAGAAATTTAGCCGTGACTTGGACTTCAGTAGCTTACTTTAGAAATGTGTGTTTCAGCTTTTTAAGTCAATCATTTATGCAAGGTTAACAGAGATAAGTGAAGGTTTAAAATCAAGAAGATTATCTTCTTATATTATAAGACATTTTTCATTATCTAGTACGTGTTCAAGGTTCTTAAACTTTGTTTTCATCCTGCCGATTTTATGAAATAATCCCTGATGATTAAAATTAGAACTCTTTGATAACAATCAAATCAGTGGCATGGGTTGGGTGCTGAAACAATTTCTATAATATAAATTAGGTGAATGATGTATTCCAAATGGTATTTTTAAAAATTATGGGGCAAATTCACTAAAGGGCAAAGTGACTAACGCTGTCGAAAATTTGCCAGCGTGATGTCATTTCGGGACTTCGTCGATTTACTAACGGCTGCTGGTGTAAATTCGCTAGCAAAGGAGATAGACTGTAGCGCTACTTCGCACTATAAAGATACGGATTTTACTGAACGTTACCTCTTGCACCAGAGTTGCCTTCGCCACCTCAGACCAGGAGAAGTGCAACAGAGTAGATAGGAGTTCCTCAAACAAAATGTGAAAATTTTTCTATGTCCTACTGGCTAATTTTCAGTTTTTCAGGGTGATAGGCTGCAAAAGCTTGTAATTTTTTTTTAGGGTACACGGCTTCCCCCCTACATTTCCTTACATATGGCACATAAAATATACACTGGTATCATTTTGATGCCCATAGACTTTTTGGCGAAACCGAACAGGTCAAATTCACCCATCACTAGTAGTCACGGGCATGGTTAAACTTTGAATAAACAACATTGTGACTTCACATGCTTTCCTACAAATGAAAGTACAGTTCGGTTTCATTTGAGATTATTTTTTAGTTAGGCCAGGAAAGGTCTGCATGGGTGTTCTTTTAATTTATATGGTAATGCTTACATCATTCTTGCTGTACCCTGCTGCAATGACGGCCGTTCACATAATGAAATCTTCATTTGTACATTGGATTTCCATAATTACAGTTGGCGGTGGAAGGGGTTTCTCTGTGCTTGGTGCAAGAAAACTGGATCACTTCCAAGTTAAGGTTTTCTGTTTTAGGCTCCTAAACTATCCATTTTCCACATGAATGGCTATGTTCCTGCCTGATGTCTGAGTCTATAAGTTTCTTGGGTTCAACCCTTATTCAAAAACAATAATATAACACAATCTTAATTCCTTCACTAGTATGCATTTGTATATTTCATTTGTTTTGCCTATTCTTTTGTAATTCATTTGTCCACATTAGTGATGGGCGAATTTGTCCCGCTTCACTTCGGTGAAAAGATTTGCGGATTTTCTGCGCAATTTGTGAAACGATGGAAAATTAGCGAAACACGAATTTTGTCGCCCGTATCAATTTTGACACCCGCGTCAATTCTGACTTTTGCATGGCGTTAAAGTCAATGGGCATCCGAATAATATTGACATGCGACGGTTTTGACGCGAGCTACAAGTGTCCAAAATTTCTTGATGCCGGCGAATTTCCGTGCCAGTTTTGCAAATTCATTACCCGGTGCCGAAACGCGGAAATTCACAGCGAATTTGCGCCTGGCAAATGTATTTGCCCTTCACTAGTCCACATATGTGATTCTATGAAACATACAAAGATTATACATATAGGCCTACATTCTGAGAAGCACAGTTACACAATGCTGATAGGATTCTGGGTTTAGTTTAGACCAGTGTACAATCTGCATGAAATTTGTTCTGTATGTTCTCTTCATCTCTGTATCACAGATATGTTTTTCAGGTAACTGTAAAGATATTTTTAATTGTAGATCATAATCCCAATGATAATGTGCAAACGGAGGCCTGAGTGTATTTGACTCAGCACCATATAAGTCACTTCATTATCCTGAATGTTAGGTTCTGAAATCCTACTCTGCAAAGTAGGAAGTGGCTGGAATTGAACCAAGGAACCCAGTGGGACTATGCAGAAATATAAGGCTTGGCAGCCATTGAGCCTCTCTGCAGAAAACAGACCTGATAAAATTGTTTAAAATATTGGAATAGCATAGGTACTAGTTTCTTCAAAGCAACAATATCCCATTGGCTTTATTTTGACAAAAACATCCCTACAGCAATATTTGCCAAGAACATGCACATGTTTTAAACATTTTTAAGTTACTCCATGCACCCAGAAGCTTATAAATTTGAGAACTACAAAAGCCAAACCTGACAGATTCCAAACCTATATCTTGCGCTAGTTAGAGCTAATTGTGAAACAGTGTGTCTGCTCATTGGGATTATGTCCAAGCAATCTGTTTTCTGGCATGACACGTAGCTGACTTGATAGAGAATTTTCACATTAAAAGTTGAAATGTTTGTAGCATTTCAGAAAGTTAGCAAGTGCAGCTTAAAAATGCTGCATTTCATACTTATTTGGTTTGTTTTTTTTTTGGTTCAGATATACAAATCTAATAGAATACTCATATGAAAACATTAATCTTGTCTCTACATAGAGTACATCTCTTCCATGGATCCATAGTTTCACAATTCATTCCCAAAGCATAACTTTGATGGAGTATGTAATTAAAAAAAAGAAGACAAGATAATCAGCTGCGTTTATAGAGGCTGCACTCATGGCTACATAGTTCCAGGCATGCAGATATATCATGTCTTACTGCAGCTTGGCACAGTGATGGAACAGATTTAGTACAGCCATCATTTACTTAAAAAAAAACAAAATAACAGCTAAGATATAGAAAATGTAAGGGCCCGAAGGCTCAATCTGGAGTAGCGGACCAAAGGGGAAGCTGAAGTCCAGCACAGTTTGCGGTACAATAGGATTAGGCAAAAGAATGGTCAAGTTCCAGGCAAATAGGTCAGTTCAGGCGACAAGAGTTCAATAACAATAAACAGGCAATGGGTCAAGATCAAGAACAGGAATCAATACACACTAACACACCCAGGAACACACGAAGTAGAACCTATAATTGGGCGATGTTTGCAGACCTTCAAGCTCCTTAAATAGGCCTCCTTTGGCGCCAGAAGATGGACGTGATGACGTCACTGCGCTGGAGTTATTGTGCAGGCGTTCCGACGCTGGTGTTCATTCAGGCGCTGGCGTCCATTCTACGCTGGCTTCACAGTGCCGCGCCCGGGAAGAACCTCGTGGAAGGACTGGGCGCCGCCATCTTGAATTGCAGAACAGCGTCGGCGTCACGGCGTGGATACGGAAGGTAATTCTTCCTTACAGAAAAACTTGGTTCTGGGGAAAAGCCTGAACTTCCTAAAAACAGGAATATTGGCCGAATATTTCCAAGGATGACAACTACTTATTTTTCTGTCAATACAAAACTTGAGGAAATATAAGCTGGCACCTAATAAAATATATATCAGTCTATTGAGTACAGTAAATCAGATATAGCCTAGAGTGTTAAGACTCAGGAGACTAGGAGAATGAGTATGAGTCATAGAACTCCGAGGAAACGTCTAATATCCTCATATTTTGCAACTGGGGGTACTTTAAAGTTTCAGTGAGTCATGTGACAGAAATGACATCAGAACTCACCTCTTATAACTGATGACATCAGAACTCACCGTTTATAAGGATATAACTTACAGGATATTCTTGGCTTTTGTGTATTATATATATATATATATATATATATATATATATATATATATATATATAGTAAACTAGGTGGCACCATGCTTCTAAACCTCACTACAATATATAATATGGCTGGGTCATGTATGGATATTCAAAGCCAGTTTCATTGTAATATACTAATTAATGTTTCTTACCAGTGGAAAATTTGCAATTTCTCAAGTAAATTGTATTTAAATGATCAGAGCTAATGCATTTTGTATTGCATATTATTGCGTTTCTCACTGAGGAAAGTTCATTTTTCAACATAATAGATTTGTGACTTATCATCATGGTGTATTTTCTGTTATGTAATAACATGAGTTGAATATAAGTACAGCATTTAATGGAAAGCAGGGTCATTTGGGCAGTGGTGAAAGAAGCTGAAAAATTTGAATAATCTGTGCCAGTACAAATCTGTGGAAATAGATTCAGTATAGAATCAGGTCAACTTTTGGGCCTGCATTTTTGCAGGAACAGTTACGAACATCCAGTCCCAGTTAGGTCAACAGAGGAGTGTAGAAGAAGGCAAACTGTAATATCCTGCCTGGAGTTGAGCTGGGGACCTGGTGTTTCTGGGCTGTCTGACTTACCATTGCTCTATGTGAGCAGACATTGCTATATGTGTAACTGCAAGTAGGGCAGAGCTTTGTTCAGCTGTTATCTATCTCTCCCATGTGATCAGTATAAGCCATTGGCTGCCTATAATGACTCCTGCCCTGCACCAAATCATTGCCCAATTTAGGTTCTGTTTACTGGTTTCTGGGTGTGAATTCTATTTTTAATATCTGTGTTTGACCCTCTGCCTGATGGCAGAGGCGGCTGCTACACGCAGAAGACCGGGACCTTGGGGTTGGTTCTGAGTTCGGGATACCAATTGTTACACAAACTGTGTATCCAAATCCAGACATAGACACAGGCATCCTATCATAAGAGCATAAGCAAGCATCATAGGCATGAGACCAGACAGATGATAAGCGAGAGAAGTTAGGCAATGGGACAGTAACCAGATTTGATAGGAGTGAGACAGGGGCACAAACATGTACCGTGGATCTGCTATAACTCTTGCACCTTCCTTTAAAAGATAAAAAAAGACACAGAACAATATTACAACGAGAGAAATAAGCAAAAGGACTCTTTGTCATAGAAGAAAATAAAGATACCCAATAAAGGCACAATATGTTTGACATGTGAATATGTTTGAACTGAGAGCTGGACTATTCTAAGAAAGAGCCAGGAAACACTCTAAATACTCTACCACTAAGAGAAGGGCAATAATATACTCTGTTTGTGTGCATGTGCACATCAAAGTCATCCCTGGCCTGGTCAGTCCTACACTCAACTTTCATCTGATTCATTAAGAATATTATATTGCTTCATTATACATTTTATCTGCAACTCGTTTTCTTTCAGGATGAAAACTCCCAAACATGGTTGCCCATATATATATATATATAGAGAGAGAGAGAGAGAGAGAAGGCATAAGGAACCACACACCATTTGCCAAAAATTACAGCCTGGGTGCCAGTCTAAAATTGATAGACATCGAGGGGAGTTGACGACACACCAAGGAAGACTTTGTACAAAAATATGCTTGAATAAAGTGAAGGTTTATTCGAACCAACATTTCAGTTCCTCACAGGAACTTTCGTCACCGACGAATAGTGATGGGCGAATTTGCTCCTTTCGCCGGAAAATTTGCGAATTTCCCGTGAAATTTGTGAAACGGAGAAAAATTAGTGAAACGTTGAATAGTTTTTCATGCCGGCATCCGTTTTTTTGACGCCGTCATAAAAAAACGGACGCCAACATAAAAAAAGGATGCCAGCGAAAAAATGAGACACTGGTGCCGTTTCGCAATTTTTTTCTGTTTCCCAAATTTTGCGGGAAATTTGCGAAAATGCGCTGGCATCCATAAATCGGCCAGCAAATTTTCATACCCGAATTCGCGCCTGGCGAATACATTCACCCATCACTACTGACGAAAGTTCCTGTGAGGAACTGAAACATTGGTTCGAATAAACCTTTACCTTATTCAAGCATATTTTTGTACAAAGTTGTCCTTGGTGTGTCATCAACTTCCCTCGATATATATACATATATATATATGGGACCTTTATGTTTATGCACATCCAATCACTAAAATATGTTTATATTGCCGTCATTTTGCATTTTAATAAGAGTCATAAATCCAGATAACAAAAGCCACTTCCTCACATGTCAAGTTGGTTTTTGTGTGTTTTATTTTTATTACATTCAATTCAAAAACAGAAAATACAGGTTTTTATTTATGATGAGCTTGCTGTGAATGTTTATTACATTTGGGGATAGGGTTGTGATGTACTTTATACTATGTATTGTACCTGCCAAACTGTTTGCTTCATTTTTACACTTTGTACACAGAAAAATTACATTCAGAGTCTGTCTAGTATAGGTCAATCTAAAAACAACTGGACTTGCTGAGTAATCAATGAAGACGTTTCACTACTCATCCGAGCAGCTTCTTCAGTTCAACTGACTGGTGTGGGACGTTCTCGGCATATAAACTCTTCCACTAATCCATTTACAATGGCACATTGTAACTCTTCAAAGAGGTGACACCTGAAGAAACTCACAGAGGTGTTGATTCTGTGTAGTTGTGATAGGATTATCTGTTGTTTGATTCCCACCATCCACTGGAACACAAACTGGGTGTCATTTTATAAAATAAATTAATTAATGTAAATTAAGCAAAATAGCACACTATCTTGCTTAATTTACTAACAGTTCGGCTCAAAAAGTATCCGTGCAAGAAAAGTCTTGACAAAATCACCTTTTTTTGATTGTTGCCTGGAAAACTCGACTTTATCGAACTATCACTTTGACAAATCAAATTTATCAGATTATTGAACGAAAACCAGCATCAAAACTGCCCGATCAATAATCACGAAGGCAAAAAACATGTTCTAAAGGGACCATCTGCCATTGACTTCTACATGATTTTGAGAGGTTTTAGCTGAAGTATTTTTGTATTTAGATTTGTAGCAGCTTCAGAGCATAATAAATTCTGAAAAATGTTTTTTCCTTTAACAACTTAACCAGAAAAATGTGAGGTTTAATAAATAGGCCCCCTTGTCCCCCCCCTCTTTTAACACTTTTTTAACACTAGGGAATAAAGTGCACTTTTCACTTTTCTTTTAAAGCTATGTTTTTTTTTAATTTCCCCTAGAATAAAAATAAATAAAAATAAAAAAAACCAGGGTAATTCTACAGCAAAGCTGTCCTCATACAACACTAGTGTATATCATTCCTTAAATGTAATAGCTTCTCCAGGGATCAATTCTAAAGGAATTTATTAAGCAAAGTAGAAAAATATAATGCCACTATCAAACCAAACAAATAAAAAGCTTACAAAGATATAGAGACTTGCACAGGTTCTGTATAAAACAGACAATTGCTGAATTCTGTACAGAAGATAAGACTCTTTAAAAGCAAATAGAAAACTGAACCAATGTCTCAGAGGATTTCTTCACAAGTTTGAAATATCCAACTTATTGTCTCTAAAGTAGTTTTATGCTTGTTCACCAAGGGTTTCAGTGCTCACCGCAATCACCCGCCATGACTGGGACCATATGAAATTTTATGAAAAGCAGTTTATCTGTAATAGCATGGGAGCAGCCGATAAAGTGCAATACTTAAGTCTGAAAAGGCTGTAGTAAAGATTTTAAGCTTTAAAGAATTGAATTCATTCTCTGCTGTAATAAATTCCCTTTGTTTGGCAGTTCCAGTTATATTGTCTCCTCGTAAGAAATAGTCAAACTGTGATTAAATATCTCTCTTAACACCTTAACTACTATTCTGCTAAATTTAGATAATTTTTATTAAAAAAAGAAATCAAGAATAAATAAATAATATGGAAATGTGTGATCTGGAGCCCCCTTTTTTTAGGTGTGTGATTTTGCATTTCCCAATTTCACTAATATATATCCCCACAGAGTCTATTTTTAAACAATAATTAAGAAAATTGAAAATTTGAATATATGTTTTCTTTTTCTCTGTAATCATAACACAGCACCTTTTAACTAAGATGTATCCAATCCTATTGGGTTTAATTAATGTTTAAACATGTTTTAATTGACATGCAAATTATGAAAAAAACCTCTTATCCAGAAAATCTCAGGTCCCAAGCTTTGTAGATAATGGATCCCATATTACTGCTTACAATGTCCACCTCCAGGTCAAGTAAGAAGCAAAGTACAAACTCCTGCGGTACTCCACTAACAGCACTAGTTCAATAAGAGAATGTTCCGTTTACCAGTATTCCAAGGGTAGTCAGAAGAGGCACATCCCTAGGGTGCAAAGTTGGGGGGCACCATACACATACTTCTCTGTTGCTTTGCCTACTCCTATTCTGGTCAATGACCCCTTACTGAGGAGTTCAGCTCCACCAAGTGCTCTTATGCACTACTTATTGCAAGCTTGTGTACATGCGCCCATTCATGTGCTCTCATTTGTGCGTGCATGCGCAAGCATGCACAAGCGCCCGCACGCAATGGGGTGGGCGCTACATGGCCGACTGGGTTTGTCTAGAGTGCAGAGGCGGCCTGGCCCCGTGCTGCATCACTATTTTTAATCTAGAGTGGTAGTAAAAACCCTTTGTTTGGAAGTTACAGTTATATTGTCCCCTTGTAGGAAATAATCAGCGCATGACTTGAGGTATGGCTTGCAAATTATGACAAAACCTCCTAAGCATTCTGGATAATGTATCCCATACCTGTATTTACAATGTCCACCTCCAGGTCATTAATAAACAAAGTAAGAAACAAAGAGCCAAGTACAGAGCCCTACGGTGTTCCACTAACAACACTAGTCCAATAAGAGAATGTTCCATTTACCACTATTCCAGGGGTAGGCAGAAGAGACACGTGCCTAGGGCGCAAAGCTTGGGGAGTCAATCACGTACATTCTCTGTTGCCTTGCCTACCCCTAGTCCGGGGGCCATTTTAGTGTTGTGTAATAAAATCCAGCATTGTATTCGCACCATGACAAAAATTATTGGAGAATTTACACTAATATATAAAAGACTAGATACCATGTGGGAAACTGCTTTATAGTTGTCATCAAATCAATTTACAGATATTAATATTTCTAGTATTATTCTTGACTTTACTTTAGACAATGTGGAAGATGAAATGGAGGCGGCAACTGTGCGTCATCGCCCGGAGGCACTTGAACAGCTGGAAGAACAGACCAGGTTTACAAAGAAGGAGCTTCAGATTCTGTACAGAGGTTTCAAAAATGTAAGGTGGTTTTTTGGTCTCATTTTTAGTTATAGCCTACTCCAACATGTCAGTAAGATATTAAACTGGGTGAAATATGGAATGTGAATTTAATTTTATTCCATATGTTTAATGCATACATTAACTCCAGTCAATCTTTTAGAAAGACTGTAATATAAACATATTAAAACAAAGGAGCTATGCTCCAAGTGCCACAACGTTTTTTCCAGATTTATTGGACAACAAAATACATTTACAAAAATCTTTTCTATGCCTAAAAACATTGGTAGAGGGTATAGATTTGTCTAAGGAGGGTTCTGTTGGTTGAGATTTAGGCTTTGCTCTCAAATACCAAAACCTTTCCTTACCTTCATTGCATGTATTCTCTTGCTTTTTCTCAGTTTCCTTATGATACTGCGTATTTGCCATTATGATACTGCATATCTTGACAGCGCTATGTAAATAAATGATGATGATGATGATACCTCCTATATTTTTCTTTCAACATTGGTGGACGATTGCTTACTGCTAAATCATCCCTGAGCAGGATGAGTATTCAATGACTCTTTCTGCATGTTAACAAATTCCCTCCTTGCTGGATATTTTCCACTACGTTCAAGAACATTGGTGACTCGTTTCCGTCCATTATCTATATTCTGTCTGTTTGGTTTAGTTTCCCCTTGAAATTTACTATGTTCCCATGATCTCTGCCTTAATGATGGTTGGTCAGTTTTGACTATTTCCACATTAACCCCAGAAGAACATAATAAATTTTGTTGGTTGAGTGTTAAATAATCCCTCTGATCTCTAATAAATTTTCATTTTTTAAGGGTTACTATTTTACCTTCATAATTGCTTCTATTCCAATCTACCTAATTCTTGTTGCACCTCTCCTTTATTCTGCATTTTTAAAAACTCAATCTTAAGGCTATCTAAAGAGCGGTGTAAACATACTATAAACAGCTTTTTATTCCAAATTCTATTGGTTGGAGTACAGGTATGGGATCTGCTCTCCAGAAACCCGTTATCCAGAAAGCTCCAATTTACGGAAGGGCCATCTCCCATAGACTCCATTACAATCAAATTTTAAAAATGATTTCCTTTTTCTCTGTAATAATAAAACAGTAGCTTGTACTTGATCCCAACTAAGATATAATTAATCCTTATTGGAAGCAAAACCAGCATATTGGGGTTATTTAATTTTAATGTCAAATGATTTTCTACTAGACAAAGTGATACTGACACTAAAAAACTACTTTTTAAGATATGAATGTACACTTGGGGGCAAAGGTCGAATATCGAGGGTTAATTAACCCTCGATATTCGACTGCCGAATTGAAATCCTTCGACTTCGAATATCGAAGTTGAAGGATTTAGCGCAAATAGTTCGATCGAAAGATTGAAGGATTATATCCTTCGAATCGAACGATTCAAAGGATTTTAATCCATCGATTGAAGGATTATCCTTCGATCAGAAAATTGTTAGGAAGCCTATGGGGAAGGTCCCCATAGGCTAACATTGGCCTCGGTAGGTTTTAGGTAGCGAACTAGGGGGTCAAAGTATTTTTTAAAGAGACAGTACTTCGACTATCGAATGGTCGAATAGTCTAAAGATTTTTAGTTCGAATCGAAGTCGAAGGTCGAAGTAGCCAATTCGATGGTCGAAGTAGCCAAAAAATTTTTCCTCTATTCCTTTACTCGAACTAAGTAAATGGGCCCCTAAAAGTTACCTATAGGTCATGTTGCTTGTTTTTTGCTGAGAGGTCTGTTTTTGTTAGAAATTGTTAGTTCCTAAACCTGACTGTTTTGCCAACCTCACTGTCCCATCTCAGTTAGAGATTCTAATGCTAACGGACTTTTACTGCACAAATATGGCAGCCTCCTCATAGACAAACACAGGGAGTCAGACAGGTAATGTAAAAGCATTGAGCAAATACTTTATGGCAAAATTATAAGTAGCATGCAAAGCCAATATTATGATAGATGTAAAAAATGCATAATTTCTGGTGTCAGTATCTTTTTAATGTACAAAGATCCAAATTATGGAAAGATCCATTATCTGGAAAACCCCAGTTCTGAGCATTCTGGATAACAGATCCCATACCTGTATAAGGATTTTCAACAGATTAGTTCCTGTGAAAGTGTGAGGTCACTTTGAAAAGAAAAAGTCATGATTTAAAGGATTATAAACCCAAAAAACAAGTTTTCCCTTGAAACAAGGTACTTACTTGTACGGGTATGCTCCAGTTAAACAGAGGTAAGAAAACCAATTGTATTTAGGTAAAGGTGGCCATACATGGGCAGATTAAATCTGCCAATATAGGTCCTTTGGGCCAATTCGGCATCTTATCTGCCAGTGTGTGAGGGCTTCCGACGGGTCTCCCTGATCAATATCTGGCCAAGATATTGATCAGGGAGGTTTGAGTTTTCTGTCGATCAAGACAGCATCGGCTGGTGGATGTGTTCATCATCCAGTCAGCGCCCAGTCTCTTCATTGTAAGCATTTGGCCCTAGGCAAAACGTTCGGATTAACCCAATATCGCCCTGCCGTTGGTGGGCATATCGGGGAAAGATTTTATTGTGTATGGCCACCTTTAGGGGATTAGTGGTCCTGCACCCAAATACATAGGAGTATATTTATATTAAAGAGTGAAATGATTGGAGAGTGGCGGAATTTCACTCTAGAGGACTGTGGTGATCTCTAACGTCACTCTTTGATAAATATACCCCATAGAGTTTATGGAAAGCATTAGGTCTTATACAATGAAACAACCTTCATGCCTGATATTAAGGGGGATATTTATCAAAGTCCGAATTTATCTCAATGTTTTCTGAAAAAAACACCAACCAAATCCGCACGGGTTTTTGGGGCTTATTAATACACATTCCTGAAAAAAAATTTACGGAAAAAAATAAATCCAAAAAAACCCAGCGAAACTCTAATTTTCTCGATTTTTTTCAGATTTGTCTTCCGATTTTCACAATTTTTTTCAGATTTTTCACCTGAAAACTCAGAATTTTGCCCGAAAACTCAGGGCTATTGCCAAAGACCCAGGACACATCAAAAATCATTGGACTTCTCCCATTGACTTATATGCAACCTCGACAGGTCTGAGATGCCGGATTTTCAGATTCTGAAGTTTCCATCCTCAGGGTTTAATAAATTCCGAAAAATTTGTGATTTTTTTAAAAGTCAGATTTTATTAAAAAAAAATCATGTTTTTTTCGTGATTTTTGCATTTGGAGTTTAGTAAATAACCCCCTAAGTGTTAATCTTCAAAACACGGCTAGGAAAAAGGTAGGGCTTTTCATTTCCAGTATCCAGTGAATAGGGATAGGGTGCGCTACCAGTGGAGTACTGGTTCAGTGAAGAATACAAATGGAAAAATGTTTAGTGATGGGTGAAAATTTCCTAAGTTGTATTCCTAGGGTGAAAATAATATTTTTGGCATACTTGTTTTAAGACAATTCAATATATTTTAAGACTTTTAATCAAATTAATAATTTCTGTGTTGGAAATTCTAACTATTTTGATTATCCCAGGAAATTTGAAAATTCCATTTGTTGAAATTTGAACTTTATAGGAGGAATACTAACATTTACTTTATTAGGGTCTTTTTTAAGCTTAATCCACATTTCAGGCTATTGCAGTATTTTTAACCTGATACTAAAGCATATGACATGACATTTAAATTTTTATTTAAATTAGATACCAAGCCATGCATTAGCAAGCTTAAATATAGAAAAATGAACAACCAAGCCAAATGTCAGTGCAAGACCTTTAACTTGTCATTGACCTATAACTTGGCAGTTTAAGTCTACATAATGAAAGGGTCCTGTTGTTCATTTTGTGGCATTTATTTAATGAACATATTTTGTTATGTAACATTTTCTAATGTTAGCTTGATGTGTCGGATATTCCACTGGTCAAAATATTCTGTTAAGTAAAAATCAGAAAATAATGATTCAAATCAATTAGAGGTTCTACTTCCCTAAATATTTTTTTTTTTTTACGTGTCTAATAATGTGTTTTCAGGAATACATTTCTGTTCATTTATAGTTTTTCATATTAAGTCCCATTTTTTTGCAGCACAGAGCATGGATAAAGTATTGGTGGTTTCTGCTTTCTAGTCAATGATCATAAATATAATGATAAATATTCTAGCGTACGTGTTAAATTTAAGTGAATGTGTAAATAACAAGGCAAAAAACAGTGGAAGGTAATTGCTCATTTATTCTAATGATCTCAAACAGCAATATTCCAAAAGTATCATTGATTATTGAATAATGTCCCTGTTTATTAGGCACTTTGGTGCCTATTCTCAACACTATTCTTAACCTCAGATGCAGTAACTGCACCTGAGGATGGAGACAGTGGCCCCCACCATCAAGTACTGCATTAGTCAAGGTATAGTAACAGTTAAATAGTTAAGTCGGGCTGAAAGTCCATCAAGTGGAACCCCTTCAAATGAAACCCAGCATCCATACATACATACACACTCTATATACCTCTACTCACATAAACTATAAATACCAATATCTGTACTATTTGTAGATTTTAGTATCACAATATCCTATTGTAGGGGACCAGAGAAATATTTCCCCTGTTTTTCTGTCTGTGACATCATCCAGCCCAGTTACAGTCTAAAGAGCCATCCAATCGGCTGGGCACCCCAGTGCATCCTTGGGAAAGAGGGTGTGCCTGACTTTGGAGCTTTTTGTACAGGGTCTCCAACAGAATTTAACATGAGTTGTATGGTGAAAGATCCCATCAGAAGCAAGTCTTGTGAAACTGTCCAAGCTGTTGAATCTGTGGAAGTACAGAAAGAGCCCATCCTGTTCCCTGCCAAGCTGCTAGAGACTCAAAAGGAGAAAGGTGCCACTGATGAGATTGATCCTGCTGCAGAGCTGCATGTAACCTCCAGTGTGACTGCCTCTGAGAGCACACCGGTGAGTGAGCCACCCAGGGAAGGATACTGGCAAGGATACAAGTGTGGGGCCCCAATTTAAAGACAGGTATTGTGCATTTACCTGCTAAGTGGGAGCAGCTGCTAAGTTACATAGGGAGAAGTACTTTTGGGAAAGGTAGTGCTAACCTGGGGTATAAGATCTCTGGGGAAGGGACATTCTATTGGAACTGAATTGTGTGGTTATTAACTCCTTCCAGAGGATTGTTTATATAAAGTTTATATCTGTTTCAATTGCAAACTGTGTGTTTATTTTTCCTAGTGGAAGTTCCCTGAGGTGTGCTCCTCAGTGTTCCCTAGGTGGTAAATCCCAGTTCCCAGTACTTTTCATATGCACCTTCTCATAAAAAGAAATGAAATGAGTCTGGTCTATTATACATAAAACCATACTGACACAAACTCATAGTGGGAATTCAGTGAAGGAAGCATTTTTTGATTTTAAAGCTAGTGTAAATATGATCTCCATATTCACAAACAGAAATCCAACAAAATACAAACTCAACCGTCACTTTTCATATTCTGGTGAAAGAAAGAACAGTTTACAGACACTTTTGTGAATTTCTCTTTAAAACAACAAACACGGAAAAGAAAACAACATTTTTAAAAACATTTTCTCCCAACATTTTTAAAATGTAGTGAAGCTCAGTGTAACACTTCCAGCTCTGCATGTTTCACCCAATCTCCACCCCCCCCCCACTTTTAAATGCAGTATGGGGGACTAATTTACATATTCATGAAGATTAGCAGCCTATTGTCGGGGTATTAACCCTGTTTTCTGGAAATTAATAAAAAAGATTTATAAACAAGAAAAACTGTTTAATTTTTTTTATTTATAAAAGCCCAACATAAACTAGGTGACAAAAACATGTTTTACATCACATTTGCAGTATTTTGCCATTTACTGCTAAATGAATGAAGCAATGTTAGCATTTTGAGTAAATATATATATTATAGATCTTTATTTAAAGGTGAAGTAAAGCCACCCTGACAAATATTAGTTATTGTACCAGTACACAGCCCTTGCCCCATCATGCCCAGAACTACAGAGCTGCCCAGCAGTGTTGCATGTGTTCTGCCATATTGGCATTTTAAAGTGTCAGGGAATCTCTTCCCTGAAGGGCACAACCATTAGTACGAGGCAAATATACAGCTGAGAGGCACCTAATGACAGACTGACAGGTTAAGGAAGAGCTAAAGACAAAGTTGGTAATGTTGTTTTAAATGTCATACGGAAGACAAATTCTAGAAACTGTTCTGTTTAAAACACAAATTCACAGAAGCCGAGATAGAGGTTTTTGAATATGGAGGGAAATCTGACAATTTTATCTCCACTTTTATTTTGTTTCAATGTCACCACTTTTGTGAATTGCCCCCATAGTATTATCATTTGCAATGAAGTCAAGTATCTTATCCAAAAATACCCCTTTGAAAAGCTTTTGTACCGCTGGCATCAGACTAACCAGCCTATAGTTCTGAGGCTGATAACAGGATCCCTTTATGAATAGCAGCAACATGTTAGCAATTCACCAATTTCTCAGCTCCATGCCAGATCTCAATTAAGTAAAGAGGTTTTGCAATCACAGAGCTAAGCTTGTTTAGTACCCTGGGGTGAATTCCATCCGGTCCAAGACCTTTGTTTATCTTAACATGTTCTAGTCTGTTTTGGATTTTCTATTGCGTGAACCATGCATCATTAGTTGTATTACTAGAATTGGGATTTTTAAGAAGAAAACCTTCATTAGCTAGTTCCTCGTTTCTGAATAACAGTTCAGAATCGCTGCTTTTTCTCTGTATAAAATAAGGGCTTTTCACCAGCCTGACTATTTGGGGTGAGGAGCATTGCATATAAAATATAGCCCATTAGATTATGCTATGGTGTCTCTTTTTACTAAAGAACAGCTGGACTGACTAGCATGGTGTATTGCTGTAGAAGAGACACATTTCCATATTCTTCCTCTTCGTGGCTCCTTTGTATGGAGCTTGGCCATGTGTGCATGTGCAGTAGAACAAAGCAATGATATTTTACTCATCATCATCATCATCATCATCATCATCATCATCATCATCATTTATTTATATAGCGCTGTCAAGATACGTAGTGCTTTTAAGATTGTCTGTATATGCATACGCAACTGCCCATTCACACAGCAGACACACAGGCCTCAAGATTGTGGTAACATGGTACTCCTACTGCAGTACTCGGGCCAGTGCAGTTTTCAATGAATCAGGTAAATGATTATAATCACTGGGGGGCCTAACACATTACCCCCACCCAGTGTTTATGCCTTTCCTTCTTTAAGGATGAGACCCTCTTATAGAAACTGTACAATATGCAAAAGTGTTGAAGGAGGGTTTTATGTAAGTGAACCGAAAATGGCAACTGGCTCCAATCACCCTACCCAATTTAGATTGGGATCCCTACAGGATAATCTTGTTCCTATGGCATGCATAGTTTTTATTTGTGCAACTTTATCATCGTTTTTGCAAACGTACAAAAGTATTTAGTGAGCCATCTGCGAGTTGCATTAAGGGTTGTCCATTTAAAGGAACAGTTCAGTGTAAAAATAAAAACTGGGTAAATAGAAAATATTTCTAATATAGATAGTTAGCCAAAAATGTAATGTATAAAGGCTGGAGTAACTGGATGTCTAATATAATAGCCAGAACACTACTTCCTCATTTTCAGCTCTCTAACTCTGAGTTAGTCAGTGACTTAAAGGGGGGGGTGGCACATGGGACATAACTGTTCAGTGAGTTTGCAATTGATTCTCAGCATTCAGCTCAGATTCAAAAGCAACAGTTATGACCCATGTAGCCCCTCCTCTCAAGTTACTGATTGGTTACTTTCCACCAATCAGTGGAAACTAAGAGAGCTGAAAAGCAGGAAGTAGTTTTCTGTTATGTTAGACATCCAGTCGCCCCATCCTTTATACATTACATTTTTGTCTAACTAACTATATTAGAAACATTTTTTATTTTGCACAGACATATCTTTTTACCTTTTTTTTTTACACTGAACAATTCCTTTAATACATATGTAAAGTAGCCTCATAAGAGTAAACATATGCAACAATTTAAGAAGGACATAGAAAAATCAAACCTATGCGTTTTGTGTCTCTTGAGGCACTTCATAAGCTAACTTATACCTATAAGCCCATTAGGCTTGGTTTTTCTATGTCCTAATAAACATGTTTTTACTGTTAAATGACTGCATATATTTACTCTTATGAGGCAAGTTAACGTATATTAAAGCTATTTGACAACACCCTTCAGCTGGAGTGACTGTGAACCAGTTTCACTTAATCTCGCCACTCCACCTTAGAACTTTTTTCTGCTATTTCAGTTGCACTAAAATGAAATTGGTTGCACATGTCATAGTCTGAACCAGTGCACCATGTATTTAATACAACTTTGTACTAGGGATGCACCATAGTCCACTATTTTGGATTCGGCCGAAACCCCCAAATCCTTTGTGGAAGATTCGGCCGAATACCGAACCGAATCCGAATCCTAATTTGCATATGCAAATTAGGAGTGGGAAGGGGAAAACCTTTTTTACTTCCTTATTTTGTGACAAAAAGTCATGCGATTTCCCACCCTGCCCCTAATTTGCATATGCAAATTAGGATTCGGATTCGGTTCGGCCAGGCAGAGGGATTCGGCCGAATCCTGCTGAAAAAGGCCGAATCCTGGCCGAATCCCGAACCGAATCCTGGATTCGGTGCATCCCTACTTTGTACTGAAAGTCATTATTTTTAGCCCAAAATATATTCCCCTGTAAACAGGCCAAAATAAATAAAAATAAACCTTATATATACATGTATAGGCCAGTGCAAAGGCCGTATTTGGATGAATACAGGGCTATCTGCCTTTAGCAGCTCTGTATTCATGAAGGGCAGCCTGGGAAAGCACTTAGGTAACCCCTCTCCCACCACAACCAGTCCCATAATTAACAAGTTAGGGAGACATGTCAGTCACAGGATGCGTAGGAGCTAAATGCACTATGGCAGAAAGTAAGTACAGGGTTTTATTGCGCCCACTTGCACCATGCTCTGCATCTTGCTCCAGATTTTTAATCAGGTGTTTAAGTGAATATTCACAATACATTTTACTGTTTTATATATTTCCCTGGTCATTAGTATCCTACACATTAACAAGAGTAAAAATTGCATGTGGAAAAACAAAAGTTGGAAAAAAGGGTATCTCCTTTAAATTCACTGAATTATCTCTTGTGATGGAAGAAACCTTGGAGGGAGTCCTGTGATGTACGATGCCTGTTGCTTTCCTTGGCATTGCAGTAGCCAAGATTTGCTGCTATTTATTTTAATCAAATAAAACATTGATTTAGAACACACTGCATATCCCTCTGGCCTTGAAAGGGATTCAACTTGCTGCTATTGATCCCAATTTAGGGGAGAGATTTGATTACTTTCAAGATGTTTCAGCAAGACATCCATTTTCGTTTTCTTTATACTTATTTAATGAAAAGGCCATTATGCTCTTGTTGGAGTCGCAGCTAAACGTATGACTGCAGAACGGCTCCAAACCAATTGATATAATCATCATAAATAATGCCTTATTCTTCATGACTTTCAGTGATGGGCTACAATAAGCAGCCATGATGCAGAGAGATGCCTGACAGTCAACTTATGTTATGTTTTTGAGATGCTTTCAGTATTGGAGGCCACACATTTGGTTCTTTTAATGAGATGCCAAGCTGGAAGCTTTGTTGGCCACATGTTTACACCTGTCATCCATGACTAACAAATGTATTTTTGTACAAAGATAGTACTCTTTGTTTCTCAGAATAATGCTGCTGCTTAACTCCTATGTGTCAGGAAACTAGATTGAAAGTTCAATGCAAAATAGATGAAGAGGACACTATTTTGGCAAACATACATGGGCATTGCTCTTAATTATTGTTATTGATTATTTAAGACGCACCCATCATTGCTAACACAGGTGTTACTACTTCATACAATAACATTTCTGGCTATTATAAGGCCCCATTGTACAAAGTAAAGTCCATGGTTTTTAGAGCTTGGAGAGGAAGAACTTGATAGGCCTGCACAGAGCCCTAACCTCAACCAAACAGAACACCTGTGGGACAAATTGGAACACTTACGATTAGTGATGGGAAATCTGTGCCATTTGCGAATTCCTAAAACGGCGAAAAAAAATTGCGAAACTCATTAAAGTCAATAGGCGTCAAAATAATTTTGCATCAATTTATTCGCCCATCACTACTTATGATCACTCAACTTATGAATGGAACCAAAAAAAACACCAACAATGTTCCACCATTTAGATAAAAACTTTGTAGAATAGTAAAGGATGTTTTAGCAGCAAACAAAGGACCAACTTCATTGTAATACCCTTAGGTTTGGATTGAGATGTTTGACAGGCAGGTGTCCAGATACTTTTACCTATATAGAGTATGGTTGCTCTTTTACCTTTGTAAGGCGATCATTTCTATGTAAGTGCTTACATGTATGCCAGAATTCAATCCTTCCCTCCCTTCCTCCCTCATTTTAAATCAAACATTATGATAAGCAGAACTATCACAGTGGGGGCAGTGCAATGGCCCAGGGGCCCATAAGATTACAAGGGCTCACTGAAGGCAAGTCTGGAGAAAAGGAGGTGCCCCACTGTATAGTAGTGATGTGCGGGTCGATAAAAAAATGACCTGCACCAACCCAAACCTGTCCACACCCGCAATTGTCGCAAACCAGCAAACTGCTCCAACTGCGCATGCGCAGAAAATACCGATCTCCCAGTCAGCTTACAAAGCAGCCGGAAGATGCATGCGTGCAACTCCGCTAGAAGAATCTGCGTCGAGGGGTAAGTACAAAGCATGGGGCATTTCCCCGGGGCGGTAATTAGCCTAGGGGGAGGAGGGAGGGCGGTCTACCTGGGGTGGGGGGTACGGGTTTTTTCCACAGGATGAATAACTTGAACCCACCACCGACCCACAATTGGTGTGCCGCGTCCAGCCCAATCCCGCCTGACCCGTGGGTAAACCAGTGGTTCTCGCGGTTATTGGGCCGGCCCACACATCACTACTGTAGAGTTATTGATATGCCACTTATACTGTCATAATGTAAGACTCATGTTCTAGTTGTTTACAAATGCCAAAGTTTCTAACCTAAACCCGTTACTCACCATCACAGCAGTTCTCATTTCTTACAATATGAAGTTCTTGGATATCAGTTAATGGGCTATCAGCAGTGGTGGGCCTGCCGGAGCAACGATTACTGTTATCACAGACAGCTGGGCAATGGGAGGTGAGGAGCGGGTTGTGAAGTGACATGAGCTTTATACATTACATTTTTGCCTAACTAACTATATTAGAAACATGTTTTCTTTTGCACAGCCTCTCTATTTAGCCAGTTTTTATTTTTACACTGAACAATTCCTTTAAAGAGGCCGATTGCTGCAATCCATTGAGAGATTGAGCAGGGTCAGTGACAATGTGCAGTAATATCTCTCTGGCCGCTCTAATCACAGCTCTGCAGATCCACTTGACCAGGGAATTGGGTGAGCCCCTTACAATAAGTAACTCTTCTTGCACATGACTGATGGCTGAAAGGTCAGTAGTACTGTATGCTGTTTGGTTTTTTTTGTTGGCTGGGGCTAATAAGGTGGCATTCAGCGCAAGATAGAAAAATCTGTGTGTTTGAAAGAACACCCCTCCCAAAAAAAATTAAAATGATCTAAATCTTTTTTTTAACTTCTGTTTAACGAGCTGCATGAAGTGTTTGTTTGGATAAAGCAGCTGGTATTTCACATATGAGCTGGCACGCTGGTCCTGTTCTGGAGTAGGGTGTATGCACTCACTCATATAGAGGCACTTGTCTGGAAGCTTATTGTGGTCTATATGACATCCCCATTACTAATTGATAGTGATGGGCAAATTTGCAGTGAATTTTCACGTTTTGCTCATGTCAAAACCATTGCACGTCAACATTATTCGGACGCCCATTAACTTTAACGGCGTAAAAATAATGGCGTAAAAATTTACGCAATCGTCAGAATTGACGTGGGCATCAAAATTTGCGTTTTGACAAATTTTTCGTCATTTCGCTGGGAATTTGTGAATTTTTTGGCAAACCGAAATGCGACAAATTCGCCCATCACTACTAATTGATGTTGTTGGTACCTACTACTATTATTATTATTATTGAACATCTATGTGATAGTGGGGAAAGTGCCTTTTTGTACCCTGCATTCCTGATCCTGTTAAAATCATGTCATTTATACAAGCAAGTTGAAATCTATTACACAGTACTGTAATTAAACCACTGTATTATAAATGGGGTGAACAATAAATGCTTATTTATTTTAATAGGTGTCATGGTATGAATCAGAAAATCCAGAGCGCTGTCCATAAGAGCTTACGATTTAAAGATTATCACTGTTATCCCGGGAGGCTGGGCAATGAGAGATTTTACAGTTCGCACGGCACCAGTACTCCAGCACTCAATTCATAGGGGGGAGTGCCCGACAGGGGGGCCCAGTACCCATCCTGTACCAGGGTCTGCTGGCAAGTAGTTACGCCACTGGCTATCAGTTATAAGAGAATAAAAACTACAATTTTCCAGCTCCTTTTGCTTCAGGAGTACTATCTAATGTAAGGTGCACAGAAAGTTATGACAGAAAAGTCTGTGTTGGCAACAAACCCTGCACCAAAAAGTTCTCTACAGCAGAGTAATCCAAATGGAGGCTTGTGGGCTAGATGTTGCCATCCAGGAGGTCATGATAGTCCAGCTTCCCAAACCCATGAAATAGGGTATAACTGGCCCACAACATGAGAAATATCGGAACAGATCTCCAGCATGCTTAGCCCTAGTGATAAACAAATCTGTGAAATGCAGTCAAAGGATGTTTTTTTCGCTGAGTTTTTTTAGCAAATACTTTAAAGTCATTGGGGGTCATTTATAAACTTCGCGCAGGGCAGATTGGTTCGCAAAGTGAATATATTTGCCCTGCGCATGGTTATATTTATAAAGCTGAATAAGAGGGTGCATACAGAATTGCGAATTTTTTATTCACAATGCGAATGTCTAAAGGGGCTTTATAAATATGTCACAATTCGCAAATTGCGAATCTTTATGCGCACACTCTGCGACAACTTTGGTGGCGGATAAAATATTCGCAAAACAGTTTTGCAAACTGCGAATTTAACGCTATTTTCACGCACAACAACCGCGCACATTGGGTGCGCTTGCGCAAACTCCTGTCTCATTTGCGCGCCATTTGCGAAAATTTATTCACACTGCGAATTCGCAAAAACCGGAAAGACGGGCAGAGCAGTGCAATATATTAGTGCTCAGCAAAAAACATGCGCAATACAACCATTTGCGAAAAATATGCGCTGCGCGAACTTTATAAATGACCCCCAATGGGTGTTTTTTCACTGCATTTTTTTTCATGCGGAATGCATTGAAGTCAATGGGTGGTTTTTTTTTTCATGCAAAATGCATAGAAGACCGTTTTCTCGGGTGCTTTTTCGCGGCAAACATTTTTGCTGCAAAATGTCGCTGAGGTTTTGCATAAAAATTGCCCAATGACAAATGCTGAAATTCACAACAAATCCATGCCTGCCGAAAACTGTCGCTCATCACTACTCAGCCCAATATTGTATAAAGACTACCGTGAATTCAATATGTTTTCAACTGAGCTTTTTATGGTTTTGTTGCTGATCTGTATCATTCAACAAAAATATTAGTTGTAATGTTTCTGCCTTCTCTCCCTCGACATCTGACTGACTTGTGTCATGACACAATGCAACAATGTGCAACACGTGCCTTCAATTATATACAGAGATGTAAATCTTGAGTGGAAGATACTGAGGCTCAGTCAGGCCTAAATCCAAAAAATATTAACTTTGGGTCTATCACTTTGCTGGCATCACCCAGGCACATTCTCTGCAATTCCATATGGAAAAAAAACAAAAACACACACAGCAATACGACAAAGAGAAATAGACACTGCTTTATTATTATTGAACAATAAAACCAGCTAATAAACAAATATTTTACTGTGTCGTGTGCCCCATAAATGTGCTGCTCTCTATCATCATTACAATCCATCACAGAGACATTAATGGGAACACGCCAGTACCATATACCAAAATGAGAATTCCAGGTATCTGTTCCATAAAACAACTTTCCCAGCAGACGGCCCGTAATATCTTCAACTAAAAAAACAGGTAGAATAAAACTGAACTTTCAGCAATATCACTGGTATTACAATGGAAATGAGTGTGCATATTCCCCTTTATCAGCATGTTGTGGGTTTCTTAGCAGGATGTGGGAAGCTATATTTATTTGTATTCCAAGCTAGTCTGGCTGGGGCTCTTATCAACCACATCAAGAGGCTGCGGAAAAGGAGCAAAGCAGCCAAACGACTCCATTTAGTCTCCAAGACAGAGGTTGGCAGACAACTTGGCTTCAACTTTAGAGTGCAAAATAGGGTCAGAACTCCTTTAGTTCCTAACAAGCTTAATATGAATACATGGTAAAACTATTCTTCGTCTTCACAGCCATTTATAACAATCAAAGAACATTGCGCTGTAAATAGGAGAATTCATAGAAGTCTCATGTAGTGGCGCGTGAATATCACAGTGAAAGTAGCATCACAGCTGGAGAGCCTGACCGCAGTTAATATTGCAGCTGAAATAAGTCCACGAAGCGTGTATAAATAATTTATGATACCGTAAAAGTTTCAAACAAATCTTTTTTTAACAGAAATTTACTGTTGTATTTTCTTTTGTTGTCACTATTGTGATGTCACCCAGGCCTGAACGTGCAATCTGTGGGTTCTGGCAAATGCTGCTATAAGGTGCCATAGAAAGTCAGTATTTAGTATTTAGTGGCCTGGTGGGCTGGTGGGGGGCTGTTTGGGCCTCTGTGTGGGCTGATTAGGCCTCTGTGTACCTAAAAGGCCAGGGCCTATTTTAATTCTCAGTCCGGACCTGATGTCACCACTTGGTGCTGCTGAGTATCCAGCTCTGGGCCCACATGCTGATGAAGGTATGGGTTTCTTACCAGCCTGATTACTGCAGCTTGTTGAGGTGTTGGTGTACCTATTATAGATGTGGAGAAGTGCTGTCCAACTTCTGTGGTACCGAGGGTCAAAAGTTTTCCGGCCTACATAGTGGAGGGTCGATAATGGAAGCCAGTGTTGACCACTCCCTGTTTATAAACCACACCCACTTTTAACCACACACATGTTATCACAAGACCATATCCACATTAATTGTGGTAGCACACCAAAAAACCAAATGGTTGATGCTCACTGCAGGGATATCACTTATCACTTATATGTGGAAAAAGTTGTCATTTTAAGACATACCCTTAAATCCATATACCTATTCTTCCCCTTCAGCCCTGTAGTGATACCATTTAAATCTTACACATGGTAAGTAAACACAGCAGGTAAGTAGGGGGCCACAGAAGGGGGGGGTTGCGGGCAGCAATGCTCCTGGAGCATTAGACTCCTTAAAAAAGGAAGGTCCCCACAAAGTTACAAGTAGCTTTCATAATTTTTCTTACAGTTTTTAAGACAATTTCTTAGTCCATTTTCTGTAAGGTAATCCCAAACCCAGAACTAACTCTAAAGACCCAGTCACAGATCACTCTTCTTGCCTATAGGCTATTTGGCTTCGGGAGCCCTCCGTTATTTAGATGGCGCCAAAACTTAATGTGAGAGGACCAAGGAGAGAGTTCTGAGCAGGCTAGGGAACCGAAAGTGTGCAAATGGGACTGGGGAGCAGGCAGCATAGACGTGGAACAGGCAAGGTCAATACCAGATGGGCTGTTCAGTAACGAATCAGATAACAGAAGAGTAGTCAAGGTCACAGGCCGATGTTAAACCAAATGGTAATGCGGTACAGAAACAGGATCCGGAGAATTGTCAAAATACAGGCAGTGGTCAGTACAGGCAGCAGAATGGCAAAGTCAGGGACAGGCAAGGGTCAGGAACAGGATCAGACTTAGAGAAACGCACCAAGGAACTATAGGAATAGACCTTTGCGTTGGGTGAACCTGGAAGTGGCGAGGATTATGAGCGGTGCACCAAAGAAGGCGGTGGGTGTCCCCACAGTGAATGCGGCGGCGTCTCCACCACACTACTAGACCACCAGGTATTCTTACAGTTACATTCCTGGTGCAACCAACTGGCTTATTCAGCCCTAAAGTTTGTTACATCAGGGATTACTGTTATGTTGAGCTAAAATAGACACTGGATATCTCAAATCCTAACTGGGTTATTCAACATAAACTTTTTATATGTTCATGATCAGATTATAGTGGCCGGGTGATGTGCAGGAACATTAGGGCCCCAGTGCTGATGGTGAAACAATTAGTCAGGGACATCCAACCTGAAACCCGACAGCTGTTAAAGGGCAACTACCAGTATCCAAGTGAGAGCCTGGTTAATACAATAACCATACAGCCTCTGACTGTAGGTGGAATTGTGGGAAGTTGCAATTAAACAACAGCTTAAGGTCTGCAGGTTAAACGTATATATACCAAAAATGCCTAACTGCTGTTACAAGGCATGATATACACGCTGTGCTTTTATCAACATCTTCCTCCAAGTAACAATTATTACTAATAAAAATGATTCATAGGTTACTAAAGCTGTAGGCTCTCATTACTCTCCAAGTTAAGGGAGGAAGGGAAGAGCAGATTGACAAGCTGATGGCATGTAGGAGGTCATTAAATTCCGGCAGCAGACGCAATTTACTCACACGGCTCACGCCAACTTAATTCACTCGAATAGCTAGTTACTGTGCACTCAAAGACCAAACTGAATTTGAAATTATGTTGATGATAGGCTGATTGACATGGTATTTAGTGATGGGCGAATTTGTCCCATTTCAAAAAAAAATTTCCGAAATGGCAAAATTCGGGAAACGGCGAAAAATTAGCGAAACACGAATTTTGACGCCCGTGTCAACTTTCAATTCTGACGCTCATGTAAATTTTTACGCTGGTGTTAAAATAAATGGGCGTCTGAATAATGTTGAAGCATGACGGTTTTGCAGCAAACTACTTTTCCGACGCACATCATTTTTGACGCATTTTTACAGCAGTGTTGCGAATTTATTCGGCGGTGACGAAACTCAGAAATTCAATGCAAAATCGCGCCTGCCGAATTTATTCGCCCATCACTTATGGTATTTACTACTGTTAAGTCCTCCCTTGCCAACAAACTTGTTGGGGCCTATTTATTATACTGTGTAAAACAAAATAAATGAATTTATCATGGTGTGTTTTATGCCACATGAATCCCAGATTTGCCGCTATTTTACACTGCTTCAGACCTTTGTAAGTAAGTTCAAGTGGAAGTTGCTCAAAGAAAAAGTGCGTAATTCTTATTCATCCAGGTCATGGTAAATCTGTAGAAATAAGTCAAATCGACTGGACTCTCTGTGTTTTTCTTGAAGACGTTTCAGCAGTCATCCAACTGGCTTTCTCAATTCAAAGCACAAAACTAGCGGTGACATAAAAATAGCCTAGATCGAAGAGTACATTGTGTAATAACATTTAATAAACATATTGAATTCAGAATTTCCACATATCTGTAAGAAAGGGAAAATAGTGGGGCAGAGAGCCACACAAACACACCCATCAAACTTAGTATCCAATTTTTTTTAATATTTCAGTAAAGAAATGACTAGAGAAATGAATATAAAAATGTTTGGGAAGACCAAGGTAGTAGAGTTTCACTGTCCATTTGAACTCTTATGGGGGGATGAAATAAAAGACGGTAACTGAAAAAATATTCACAATGCGAAAAGTTATGCTTCTGTGCGAAAATTTTTTGCCTTTGTGCGAATTTAATACAGCTTTTGCGAACCCGGAAACTGTTTAGCGACCACTTCCGACAGTGGAAGAAGGTTTGTGAATTTTATAGTTTGCGCTAGTGGATAGTGAATGAAATAAAAATTCTAACAGAAAAAGTCGTTATGTTTGCTCCAAAAGATTACGACACCTTCAAGCACTTCTTAAGAGAGGGCAGTACGCAATTAAAATTCGCAAAGTAATAAAAGTTTAAGGAGTATTACATTGCGAAATTAGACTTTGTATTCTTATTTGTGCAAATTGTTTTGCTCTTTGCGACTTTTATTACATTCCCCCATTAATCTTTTAATCTAATCTTAATGTTTTAAAAACAATTTCCTTTGTCTCTATAATAATAAAACAGTACCTTGTACCTTATTCCAGCTAAGATATAAATAACCCTTATTGCTGGCAAAACAATCCTATTTGTTTTTTTTAATGTTGAAATTATTTCTTAGTAGACGTAAGGTATGGAGATACAAATTACTGAAAACCCCCTCATCTGACAATCTCAGGTCCTGAGCATTCTGGATAACAGGTCTCATACTTGTATATTTATTAAAAATGACAGAAAACAAAGCACAAAGACTAATTTGAAATAATCTTAGAATAACTCTAGCCACATTATATTGAAATTGTCATGTCAAGGAAAGTCACCCAAGCAGTTTAGTGCCAAAAGATTAGCCACAATAGTACAAACTATAACACTATATTTATTCTGCAGAATGCTTTACTATACCTGAGAAAACAGCTTTAGAAACGCTCTCTGTTTGTTTAGGATAGCAGATGTCATATTAGCGTGCTGTGACATCACTTCCTGTCTGAGTCTGCTCACTCATAGCTCTGGGCTCAGATTACAGCACGTAGGGCAGGGAGAGAGGAGCAAACTGAGCATGCTCAAGCCCTACCCTGGAGGTTTAAGCTGAAAACAGGAAGTCTGATACAGAAGTCCATATATACAAAATAGACGGAAAGAAATGCTGTGGTTTTTTTTGACAGGGGACTCAGAGTAGCATTACATTGAGGGTTTACTGGTGTATTTATATAGACCCTTCTGTTAAATCATGCTTAGTTTTAACCTTTCCTTCTCCTTTAATACAGTAGGTCTAGCATTAGTAAATGAGCCCTATATGCTAAACATTATATATAATGTAACTATGAAGAATTAGTGTCGCTTTCTCTGTTATACCTTGTATTGTCTATTCACTACACCGTCACTTAAGAATTTCATTACATTCTTCTGTTTACTTTTGAGATTTCTATGGAATCAACGGCTGTATGTCGCTACTGCTTCCCTTTGCATAATTGATAAAAGTATAGTAATATTAGCATATCAATGTGAAATGTGTTCTTGTTAAATAACTTCAGTAACAGACAAGCAGTATCAAGGGACTTGCAAGACTAATTATTCTCTAACAGAAAGAATCTGAGGATGATAGCGTGCCCTCTAGACAGAAGAAACCTTTCTCCAAAAAGCAGCTATGCAAATGTGGATCTGCCTTTTGTACTTTACACTGTACACCACCATGACCTGTACCTTAAACTATCTATCATATCATTTAAAGAGTTAGTAGTTGTGGAGCACCGCCCATCAAACACAGAGGATGGTGTGCAGGGTCAAATAGTAATTATAATAGAAGGAAGAAAAAACAGCTGACCCACATAACTGCACCTTCCTATCCGTAAATAGGATCAGACCCATGGATCATTCAATTGTCCAACCCCTTCACCCACAGAGGTCCCCTCCCGATCCGATCGCCCAAGTTGCCAATTCTATGTCCCTATCAGACGCCTGCCTAACTAGAAGCTAGGCGCATTTTTAGCTTCTGGTTAGGCAGGACCTCAGTGGGTGAAGGGGTTGGACAATTGAATGATCCGTGGGTCTGATACTATTTTGATACTTGTACCTTTGGTACATTTGAGCTTTAAACTTACTCAAGCGCTTTAAGGTCTTTGTTACCTTTGGTACTCACTCATCTAACCTTATACCACAAGGGAGGGATCCTTAAGTGGGCGAAGGGGTTGGTTTGGTGTGGGGCAATCTTGGTTGTACCAGATAGACGTGTAGTTTGGCCGGTGTGCTAAGTAACTACCATTTGTGCTCCAACCGCCACTTCGTATTGATTTAAGTGCAATTAGCACATTTCCCCTCGAACCCATTGTTACCGTGTCAATTAGCCTCCTATACCTAACCTTCATTTTAATGTTGCTCTCTAGACTTTGTTTTTAACGATTTATTAAAGGTTTAGTTTTAATTTTGCTTCATTTGAGTATTGGAATTTACGGATGGGAAGGTGCAGTTATGTGGGTCTTTTTTCTTCCTTCCATTATCATATCATTTATCTGTCAATATAACAGCATTGGGAAGATAATTCAGGACTTTCACAGCTCTCACTGGACAAAACACCTTTTCACGTCTTAAGATGGAACCTCTTTTCTTCTAATTGGACTGGATGTCCTAGTGTTCTCTGGAAAGACCTACTGGTGAATGAAGCATCCAGGAATTTATTGTACTTAGTTGTTTTTCATTGGACTCTCTCCATTTTATCAATATTCTTTTTAAGATCTGGTGACCATAACAGTACTGCATATTCTAGATGAGTCCTTACCAAGAATCACCCTCTACCCTCTGTGAATCTATAACCCCTTTAATACAGGGCAAAACCTTGCTGGACCTGCTGGTGACTGGCATTGTTTGCTACTGCTAAATTTTTTATCTACAAGTTCCCCCAGGTCCTCCTACATCAAGGATACGTTTAACTTAACCCCATTTATGGTTTTCGTGGTTTGCATATTTTTGTATCTCAAATGGATAACTTCACATTTATCGACATTTACCATCATCTGCCACTTAGCCGTCTAAATTGTAATTTTGTCAAAATCCTGCTGCAAGGATGTCACATCCTGCAGGGAATGAATTGGGCTGGATCACAACTAGAGATGGCGCGAACTGTTCGCCGGCGAACTTGTTCGCGCTCGCCGGAAGTTCGCGAACGTCGCGCGACGTTCGCCATTTTGGGTTCGCCATTGTTGGCGCTTTTTTTTGCCCTCTCACCCCAGACCAGCAGGTACATGGCAGCCAATCAGGAAGCTCTCCCCTGGACCACTCCCCTTCCCTATAAAAACCGAAGCCCTGCAGCGTTTTTTTCACTCTGCCTGTGTGTGCTGAAGAGATAGTGTAGGGAGAGAGCTGCTGCCTGTTAGTGATTTCAGGGACAGTTGAAAGTTTGCTGGCTAGTAATCGTGTTGATACTGCTCTGTTATTGGAGGGACAGAAGTCTGCAGGGGTTTGAGGGACATTTAAGCTTAGGTAGCTTTGCTGGCTAGTAATCTACCTTCTACTGCAGTGCTCTGTATGTAGCTGCAGTGGGCAGCTGTCCTGCTTCTGATCTCATCTGCTGACTGCTGCAATAACAGTAGTCCTTGTAAGGACTGCTTTTATTTATTTTTTTGTTCCAATACAGAGCAGTATCAAGCAGATTACTAGCCAGCAAACTTACTATCATCTGTCCCTGAAATCACTAACAGCTCTCCCCCTACACTATCTCTTCCAAGCACACACAGGCAGATTTTTCAGATACATTTTTGCCCTTGATCCCCCTCTGGCATGCCACTGTCCAGGTCGTTGCACCCTTTAAACAACTTTAAAATCATTTTTCTGGCCAGAAATGTCTTTTTTAGATGTTAAAGTTCGCCTTCCCATTGAAGTCTATGGGGTTCGCGAACCGTTCGCGAACCGCTCGCATTTTTGCGCAAGTTCGCGAATATGTTCGCGAACTTTTTTTCCGACGTTCGCTACATCCCTAATCACAACACAGACACATTACTTACAAGGCTCTCCCCCAAGTCCTTCATGTACAAATCAAATAAAAGTGGACCCAACACAGAACCCTATGGGAAACTCCCCCTAAGAGGGAGAATAATATAAGAATAAATAAAATTTGTAATCTAATGCATTCCATGAAACAAAAAAAAGTTAAATTCAACTAAATATTATCTAAGAAAATGTATGGAGAATATTTGCACATGAAATGCAGGCAGTGCATTGGTTTTGTGATTGTTGATATGAAAGCCATGAAAATGTATATGTTATTTGAGGGTCTCCAAGTGCCACATACTGTGGTAATACTATGCACATTATATTTTTCATAAGATCCAGGGATGGGCAAATTTCACCCGTTTTGTTTCGCCAAAAATTTGCCGCTGTCGAAATGTCGCAGACGCCCGTTAAAGTCTATGGGCGTCATAATTTTTGTTTTGATGCGCGTCTTTTTTTTTTTTGACGCACAACGCCATAAAAGTCTATGGGCGTCATTTTCACGGGGAAAAAAGGCAAAACAATTCGCCCATCCCTATGGTATTCATATTTATTATTTAATTTCTCAATACCAAAGGACATGGGAGAGATAAGATGCAGTGAAATGTATGCGTTGGGGCAATTTTCAGACATTTCCTAAGCAAAGGTACATTTAGCAAAGCTTCACAGTATGGTAGTTTAGAATAAAAAAACATCATTACTCATTTTGAATATGTTCCAAAAATATGCGATTTTCTGGGGTAAACTTACTTTTAATGGCATGTATTTTTGTGCAAATTCAAACACTTGGGAGCAGATTCACTAAAGGGCAAAGTGGCAAACGCTGGCGACAATTCGCCTCTAGCGAATTTGCATTAGGCAGAAATGAACACTAGTGCATCTTCGATTTGAATTGCTTGCATTGCCGAAGTAACGCTAGCGAAAAGTCGCCAGCGTTCGGCACCCACAATGAAATTCCAGATTTTAGTGAATTAGCGTTGTCTGAGCGAATGTAGTGATGGAAGCAAAGCGGTTACTGTCGACTTTTCACTCTTTAATGAATCTGCTCCTAGGGCTTTGTAAATCAATGGTAACTATAATAAATTAATTTTGGTGACTATAATAAAATGTCTATGATAAATCTCTCTACATACATACATACATACATACATTTTAACTTTTTTAAAGTTTTATATAAGTTGAATGCTATATCTTTTTACAAAAGTTAAAATTTCTAAAGAATTCAGATGCCATTCAAAAGGTTAGTTTGGAGGAATGGGATAAAAGGAGGGATATTTCACAACAACTCATAGGTTAATATTACTCATTTATTTGTTTGTTGCAAAAAGGATGCAGAATATCCTAAGGATAAACATGAGAGGGAGTAGCAACTTATAAGTAGTATAATGCTGTGAGGGTTGGAATGATTTACAGACACAGCATTTACTAGCTAGGCAGAGGAAAGCTTTTTAACAGACACAATTGATATTCCCAGAACAGAAGCAGAGATATTGACACACTAATGAGGTCAAGTGTTGCCATCGTCTTGGCTTGTGGGAGTTAAAAGGCGAATACAGCAGAATAGCACAGATAAGAGGGAAAGACATTTGAAAGCACAAGATAGCACAGAACATTCAATTTACACAAAGTATTTAGATGTGATTCCCACAAGTGGGAGCAAACTGATGAACACTTTTAGCGGTGAGGTGGCTGCAGTCCTATCTATGCTCTCAATTGAATAAAGCAGCTAACTGGATCACATCACAAAACGAATACAAGTTGACAAAGGGGAGATGATGATGTGCAGCTTTTTTTCACTAGAATAAGTAGGGCTGTCAGATTTTATTAATGATTGTATTAAGGCTTTTATTGATGTTATTACGTTAAACCTTTAGGATCTGTACATGAACCCTGCACATATAATTTCAGACTATTCACGATTCAGTTCTTTCTTTCTCAATAAAGTTTGTAAATATTCCCCAGTTACACATGTAAACCTACACATTAAATCAAAGTCATCCCGTAAGTGATGTCATGTGACCCTCACACCCTTGTTGTCCAGTTAGGAGACTCATAGAAACCTGCCTCCAAATATATTTCAATCTATGCCCAATGTCTTTATAAATTGCTTATTATACATGATCGGCAAGAACTAAATTATCAAGCAGAAAATGAAGTTGGCCTGTAATAGAAGTTGATGCTACAGTGCTTATTATTCAATTCTGATGCTAGTTTTACTGGTTTCTTGTCATTATGGGGCAGACTGACACAGTGTTGGACTTGGACACCAATGGCCCACCAAAAAACTTTAGACCAGGGGCCCACTCTCAGTACTATTTTCTTCCTCTCCTCATTCAACCTCTATTCTCCTAGCCTCTTTTCTTTACATACTATAATCTATTATTCCATCTATTTAGCCATGAAATAGGCTAAATGTTTAGAAGCAGGAAGGGCCACTGAAACCTGGGCTTCCGGGAGTTTTCCTGGTATCCCAGTGGGCCAGTTCGACACTGGATTTACAGTATCGAGAGATAAATAAAGCACAGTAATAACTTATAGGGGCAGATTTAGAAATGGTCGAAAAATAAATTCAAATTTCAAAATTCACACATTCTACTTCTAATCACCCTATTCAAATGTAAATTAGATTGTGAGATTTATAACACCTTGACCATGGAAATATCCCCCTCCTAATACCTGTCTAGTTCACGTATAAGCCAATGGCAGAGGTCCGTTGAGCCATTTGGAGATGTCAATAGCCTTCCTGACATTCAAGTTTTTTGGGGAGAAAAATCTGATTTAAATGAATCAAATACAAATCAAATACGATTCAAAATTTTGGGTAGGAACCATTTGATCGAATATTAGACATTGGAATTTTTTCTTAAATGCCCTCCCACTCGAATTGTGAGTATATTCGAATTTTAAAAAATTTACAATTCAGAATTCCACCTTTGATAAATGGGCCTCATAATGTGTATATACTGTGTATATACAGTATATATATATATATATATATATATATATATATATATATATATATATATGTATGTATATATATATATATATATATATATATATATATATGATCAAACATACACTCCAAGCCAGTCTTATGTTAATGTGGGTGCAGGGTCAAAGCGTATATATAAAGTTCAAAAGAACCTGCACTCCAAGATTAATGAAACATCAGTGTTTTATTCTTCAAACTTGTGCATCCAACATTTTCGGAAGGGAAAACTTTGGATGCACAAGTTTGAAGAATACAGTAAGACACTGATGTTTCACTAATCGTGGATATAAACCGCACTCCAAGGTCTTTTATGCAAACAAAGAATGGTGATTTATTTCAACGTTTAGATCCTATTCTTGGGGCCGTCATCAGGTCAGGTCATAAAATGCTCTGGATGGCATTGATATAGAATATTTATGCTGACTATTATAAATAAAATGGAAGATTTATTGCCTTTTCTATGCACAGTGGAAATAGGGTAAAAAAATGAATTCAAAAATTTTCAAAACATTTTAATTTTTTCTGGCTGTTGAGTAAAGTTATAGTTCAGTTATAGCTGACTTTGAGATAAACAATTAACTAGGAAGGAAGTGTGTTTTTATATTGGGCGTCAAATGAAACTGAAACATTTTTGTAACATGCTTTTAAATTTAGCCATTTATGAGTTGTTACTTATGTTGCTATTTTGCAACAATATCCATATGTGGCTACATGTTATCAGTGATCTAAGTTTTTTAAGGGTATTTTGAATCACTTTCTAAACAAAGTTCTATATGGATATTTTGAGATATTTGTAATTTGATAGGACTTTTTTCATGATTGGATATTATATATGGAGTGAAATGACTTATACTATGTTTGCGCATTAATTGAATCATTAATCTTAATATGCAAATGAGTCACGTGGTTAATTAATAATGTATGGTGATTGGTGTATTTTAAATATTTATGGTGTGATGACTTCTGTGTGTGTATCCTGACGACGGTTCAGAAGGAACTTATAATTATCTCAGTGAGTGCCTCCAGTACTTTTGACTATATATATATATATATATATATATATATATATATATATATATATATATATATATATATATATATATATATATATATATATATATATATATATATATATATATAAGATATGTGCTCAGTAGCAGATAGACATGGAACAAGGCACCATTTAAAAGGTAGATAAGTAAAAAGTGGCACAATTCACAGTTGAGGCTTCAGTTTAAGGATTTAGTTTTAACACTGAATTTGTTGCTTTGAGTTTAACTTTGAAGAGGAAGAGGAACGGTGGAGAACAAAATGCAATGCTATTAGATGTAAGGCACAAATAATTAAGGTGGGAAAAACCCAACGGAAGTAGGTGGTATAAAAAAACATGTGCAGAAAAAGAAACATATGCAGACATAGTGGAGACAAACAGTGAGAAGCAGAGGTGTGAGGGTCTGTGAACGTTATAAGGCAACTTCTCACTAGTGATGGGCGAATTTGACTCGTTTCGCTTTGCCAAAAATTCACGAATGGCGAAAATTTGCCAAAATGCACTGAGTTCTTAGGGCGTACATTTTTTTTCACCCATTGGAGTCTATGGGCGTCATTGTTGCTGTGCAACTCGGCAAAAAATGTTGCTCATCATTACTTCTCAATTCTCACACGTTGGTATTCTGTAATGATTGATATAGAAAATAATTTTGATTGGCTGAAGCAATGTCTTAATACTTAATACATGTTATCTTACATTTTGAACTGTGATGAGGCAGACCCTGTAGGGTCCTGATTTTATATGTTCAGATGTTTCTGGAACAAGTCAGCTACTCCAAGGTTTGGGGGACCCACCATTAAAACTGTTGAGATAAATTAAATGAAGTATGTATGCAATATAGGCATTAATGAGCTTTTCTATTTTAATTACATAATATAGGAATGCCCCAGTGGAATTGTTAATGAAGAGAACTTTAAGGATATCTATGCTCAGTTCTTCCCACAAGGAGGTGAGTAATACCCCTGTGCTTCTATATAAACAGAATAATGCTTTCAGAATGCAGTATTTAAACATGTTAATGGATTCTGGGTACTTAAACATTCAACAACAGCTTTAGAAAACATAAGGGCTTGTTTATCAGTGCTTTACCCTAGTGCAACACTGGGATGGCACAGGATCAGATATACAGATAGCTGCAATGGAAATATATAAATAATGCAAGCAGCAGATGTTGAGAATTGCCCAAACAAATGTTTCCGTAATTTATAAACCCAATAGGTTAATTTTGCTTCTGATAAAGATTAATTATATTTTTGTTTGTTTTATCATTACAGAGAAAAAGGAACTCATTTAAAAAAATTTGGATTATTTTGATAAAATGGAGTCTATATGGGAGACGGCCTTTCAGTAATTCCTGTCTGGATAACAAATACTATATATATATAAATATACACATTGTACTTGATCCAAACTACAATATAATTAACCCTTATCAGAATCAAAACCAGCCTATTGAGTTCATTTAATGTTTAAATGATTTTCTAGTAGACAAGGTATGAAGATCCAAATTACAGAAATATTTGATATCCAGAAACCCCAAGTCTTGAGCATTCTGGATAATGGGTCCCAGCAGAGTCAAAATTGCGTATATGTCCATAGAAAATGATCCGCACTCACAGGTCTTATAAATTCAACATTAATTATTTTTTAAAAGGTTCGGTCTCTGAAACGTCAGTCCTTACCTTTTAAAAAATAAATAATGTTGAATTTTTATGACCTGTGAGTGCGAATCATTTTCTATAGATGTGTGTGTGTGTGTGTGTGTATGTATATATATATATATATATATATATATATATATATATATATATATATACATACAGGTATGGGGTCCATTATCCGGAAACCCCGAATTACTGAAAGGCTGTCTCCCATAGACTCTGTTTTATTCAAATAATCATCCAAATTTTTAAAAATGATTATCCTTTTATAATATATATTATTTTTCTTTCTTTCTTTCTTTCTTTCTTTCTTTCTTTCTTTCTTTCTTTCTTTCTTTCTTTCTTTCTTTCTTTCTATATATCTTAAATACAGTATATTGATAATGGGTTGAGGGCAGAGAACTCTTGTATTTGTCTATATGTATTTTGTGGTCACAGCCTCATTGCACCCCCGCCTAATGGTTTTAAAAATTAGTGGTGAGCACAACTTCCCCTTGTTTGTTATAGTTATACAGGAGCAGTGACCAGCTCCATGTTGTAGCTCCCACCCTTCCCAGCTATAGTCAGGTGATCCCACTGGTGTCTAATAAAAGGGCAGCCAAGTATGGAGGTTTACTTTGAAAGCAGCGAGTAAGTTGAAGGTAAAACCTAGTCCCTTTGTAGAATGTATAATGAAGCAATAGAATTCTTAATGAATCAGATAAAATTGAGCATAGGACTGGCCAGATATGGGATGACTTTGACGTAGTTGTTCAGCTTAAATATATTGCAATATATGGACAAACAATCCCTGTGTTGTTTAAAGGGTAAGGCATTTTTCAGTAGCAGTATGCACAAAATGTCTCTGTCTTAAATATATTGATAATGGGTTGATAGGGATGTAGCGAACTGCCGATTTGGTGTTCGCGAACGCCGTTCACGAACACCGGCAAAAAATGCGAACGTTCGCGGACAGTTCGCGAACTTCGAACACCCGCTAAAATCGTTCAATTCGAACGATCAAAGGATTTTATCATTCGATCGAAGGATTTTCATTTGAATCGAACGATCGAACGTTTTAAAATCGTTCGATTGAATGAAAACCATTCGATCGAATGCTTAAAATCGTTCGAACGAATGGAAATCGTTCGATTTTTAGCGGTCGAAGGAATTCGAATGGTCGAATGGTCGAACGATTTTTATTCGAATCGACCGCGAACTCAAAATGCGAACGTTCCCAAACGTTCGCGAACATTCGGCGGACGCGAACGGTCGAAGTTCGCGCGAACTAGTTCGCAGCAGAACAGTTCGCTACATCCCTATGGGTTGAGTGCAGAGGACTCTTGTGTAATGTAGTGCAGATTATTAGGTATGGTTGCTACTGAGTCTCGTAAGAAATATACTGATTCATAACACTAAGGTACCAATGTACGTCTGCTCTATAGACGAGACAAGGGGTTCCTGGTAACCAAGGTTGCATTAACTACAGAGTACAGAGACTTTGGGGCGTATACATTAACACGGGAGATAGATATCACTGGTGATGTTGCCCATAGCATCCTACTGTATCAGCAATTCGATTTGAACAGTGACCTACAAATTAGAAAACAAAAGGAAAGATCTGATTGGTTGCTGTTGGCAACATCACCAGTGATGTTTCTCTCCAATATTAATAAATGCCCCTTGGTGTGCAGGGGTGGAAACATGACAATGGTACCGATTTGTAAGTGTAATTATACTAAAGATGTGGTGTTTTTGAGGAGGAAAACCTGGAAAGCACATGGACTGATATTTTGGTCCCTATGCTAATACAGATGCTAACTGCATGATAAAGTTTCTCTGTCTCCACCTGCTGGTCATTTGTTAAAAGCAAAACCATATTGTAATACACAGCTGTGGTTAGTAAGGAGCTATCAGTTCAGAACAGAAGTGTGAGACAAAGATCATGTGAATAAGGGGTTATTTAGGATGAAAGCACAAGTCTCTCAGCTCTAATGTTACTACACTACTCTCATTATTTAATTACAGAAAAGGCAACGTGCAGACACACGTATACACTTAGATACAAATGGATTCAGCAATAAACGCAAGCACTGGATGTAAACAGATTACATGCTTTTCAACAAAATACTTACAAAAGCAGAACTATCAGAGAAAAACATCGTAACTTCTAAGGGGTTATTTATCAAAATTTGACATTTTCTCACTATTTTCTGAAAATCACTCTGTCCAAATCAACACAAACTTCCCCCCTATTTATTAATAACATTTTTGTACGGGGAAAAGACTCAATAAAATCATGAAAAAATCAGTATATACACATTTTATCGGATTTGTCACTGAAAACTGCAACTTATTCAAATTTGACACCAGAAACCTGCAACTTTTTTGGATTATAGTCACAAATTATTTTGATTAGTGTACGAAACCCATGATATCAGATCATGATATGGACATCTGCCATTGACTTCTACATGAACTCGGCGGGTTTGAGATGGAGTATTTTTTTATTCAGACTTTTAACACCATCAGGGTTTAATACATCACGAAAAAAAGTGAGGTTTTTTTCTACCAAAAAATAGTGTTTTCCCCTTTAAAATTCCGACCAGAAAAAAACAGACTTAAGTACATAAGTGCATTCATATTTTAAAGAGTAGCTGTGTCAGTATCACTTTAAGAAGGTATACAGCTGTATTATATAAGAGTAATGCCTCTATAGTGCAGTGTTTTACAGAAACCTGAAAAGCAATATAATTTCTGTTTATTTCATTCACAGACGCATCTACATATGCACATTTTCTGTTTAACGCATTTGACACAGACCATAATGGATCAGTTAGTTTTGAGGTGAGTAAAGTCTTTACTTGTTAAATTATATAACTACATTGTAAATTTGTTTAGAGGTATTTAAATTGCTTCCCATCCTAGGTACGTCTGCATCACTGGCCCCGTTTTTAATATCCTGTTGTCCCTTCTCAAATGCACCAAATGGAGATCTGATTTCTGAACTACTCACTATCCACTATTCATTATCTTCTTCATCTGAAAATGCAGTCGTGTTCTGTGTTTTTGATACTTGTCCAAATGTAAACCTCATTTAGATGTAGCGCTAACACCAAGGGGCCGATTCACTAAATTCGAGTGAATTCGAGTGAATGATTCGAATTAAAGAAACTTCGAATTTCGAAGTGTTTTTTGGGCTACTTCGACCATCGAATGGGCTACTTCGACCTTCGACTACGACTATCGAAGGATTCGAACTAAAAATCGTTCGACTATTCGAGCATTCGATAGTCGAAGTACTGTCTCTTTAAAAAAAAATTCGACCCCCTAGTTCGGCAGATAAAAGCTACCGAAGTCAATGTTAGCCTATGGGCAAGGTCCCCATAGGCTTGCCTAAGTTTTTTTGATCGAAGGATATTCCTTCGATCGTTGGATTAAAATCCTTCGAATCGTTCGATTCGAAGGATTTAATCGTTCGATCGAATGAATAATCCTTTGATCGATAAATTGAATTTCCTGCGCTAAATCCTTCGAATTTGATATTCGAATTCGAAGGATTTCAATTCCTAGTCGAATATCGAGGGTTAATTAACCCTCGATATTCGACCATTGGTGAATCGGCCCCTTATATGTATAGGTAAATGCCACCAGAAATTGTAAAACGTCACAGTGATTGTAAAGGTATTAAAAAAAAGCACATTGAATTGACTCTGTATGGAAGCAGAACAGACATACAACACAAGAAAATAAACACAGTCCTGGTTTGAGACAGAAACATCAAATAAAATCTTCTTCTTGCATATTCTACAAACCCTAACAGCCTTATTTATCAAAGTCTGAAGTATTTTAATCAAAAAAGTCAGATGGACCTTATTTATTAATAAAAAATCATGATTTAATCAGATCTGGGACAAACATGAAAAAAAAATGGAGCAAAAATCCAAATCGTACGAGTTTTTTCCTGAATTGCGTGATTTTTCTGGGCTTTTTCCCAAACCACCCCCCAGATTTTTCTGATATTTGCCCGAAAAGTCCAAAATAGACAGATTTTCAGACTTATTTCAGTGCAGACCATAAAAACTTCCAAATAGGATAGGGGCCTCTCCTATAGACTTATACAACCTCTGTAGATCTGAGATACCAGGTTTTTGGATTCAGACTTTTTCCATCCTTGGGATATAATACATATCGAAAAATGCAGGTTTTATTAAACTAAAATTCGGTTTTTCTAGTAAAAAAATATTTTCTTGAGTTTTTGGCATTTGAACTTGTGCCAGCAGTTTTTACATTATTCCAAGATGACATTTTTAATTCACTGTAAATCAGACCTGTCCCTGGATTACTTATTGTGAGCACAATCTACAAGATCATTAAAAACAATCTATCTAAGGGCAGATCCTATATGGCGACTACATTATATATATATATATATATATATATATATATATATATATATATATATATATGTTTGGGAACCCCTCTCAGCCAGCATAATAATTGACTCAACTTTCAAAAAAGATATCAGTGGTATGTCTTTCATTTCCCATGAGTACTGGAATGTTTTCCGAACAAAGATTTTTAGTGAAGCAGTATTCAGTTGTATGGAATTAAATTAAATGTGAAAAACTGGCTGTGCAAAAATGTGATTTTGTTAATTTGAATGCATGTAACTGCTCAATACTGATTTCTGACAACACCAAATTGGTTGGATTAGTTTGTTAAGCCTTGAACTTCATAGGCAGGTGTGTCCAATCATGAGAAAAGGTATTTAAGGTGGCCAATTGCAAATTGTGCTTCTGTTTGACTCTCCTCTGAAGAGTGACAGTATGGGATCCTCAAAGCAACTCTCAAAAATCTGAAAACAAAGATTGTTCATTATCATGGTTTAGGGGAAGGCTACAAAAAGCTATCTCAGAGGTTTAAACTGTCAGTTTCAACTGTAAGGAATGTAATCAGTTCTGTCAGGCCAAGAAAAATACTGCAGCGGCATATGCAGAGGATTGTGAGAATGGTTAAAGACAACCCAAAGATCACCTCCAAAGACCTGCAAGAACATCTTGCTGCAGATGTAGTATCTGTACATCGTTCTAATCCGCTCAATTTGCATTAAGAACATCTGTATGGCAGGGTGATGAGAAAGAAGCCCTTTCTGCACTAACGCCACAAACAGAGTCACTTGTTGTATGCAAAAGCTCATTTAGACAAGCTGCAGTAATTTTGGAACAAAGTGCTTCGGACAGATGAACAAAAATTTAGTAATTTAGTTATTTGGTCATAACAAAAAGTGCTTTGCATGGCAGAAGAAGAACACCGCATTCCAAGAAAAACATCTGCTACCTACTGTCAAATGTTGTGGAGGTTCCATCATGCTGTGGGGCTGTGTGGCTAGTTTAGGGACTGGGGCCCTTGTTAAAGTTGAGGGTCGGATGAATTCAACCCAATATCAACAAATTCTTCAGGATAATGTTCAAGCATAAGTCACAAAGTTGAAGTTACGCAGGGGTTGGATATTCCAACAAGACCCTAAACACACTTGGAAATCTACAAAGGCATTTATGCAGAAGGAGAAGTACAATATTCTGGAATGGCCGTTACAGTCCCCCGACTTGAACATCATCAAAAATATATGGGCAAATATATATGGGCATATATATGAGCAGGCTGTCCATGCTCGGCAGCCATCAAATTTAACTGAACTGGAGAGATTTTATATGGACGAATGGCCAAAAATACCACCATCCAGAATCCAGACACTCATCAAAGGCTATAGGAGGCGTCTAGAGGCTGTGGCAATTGCAAAAGGAGCTAAACTAAGTATTGATGTAATATCTGTTGGGGTGCCCAAATGTATGCACCTGTCTAATATTGTTATAGTGCATATTTTCTATTAGTCCAAAAAAATGTATGTCTCTGCTGAAATATTACTGTTTCCATAAGGCATGTTATATATTAAAAGGAAGTTGCTACTTTGAAAGCTCAGCCAATGATAAACAAAACTCCAAAGAATTAAGAGAGGTTCCCAAACTTTTTCATATGACTGTATATATAGAGTATATATATATATATATATATATATATATATATATATATATATATATATATATATATATATATATATATATATATATATATATATACATGGACTATTAACCATGTATAGATTCTTCCTAAACTCCCATAATGAATGTTGCTTTAAATGATCTTGTCCTGTAGATAAAACAAAAATTAACCTTGTTTTTATCTGCTGATTGTGCTCACAATAAGTAATCCAGGTCTTATTTACAGGGAATTAAAACTGTCATCATGGAATCAGGATTAAATACACGGCCTGGGGCTGAATGAGTTGATTCTTCACTAGGGGTTTAATTTGTGCTTCAATACAAAGAAAGTCTAGGTAGGGTGGAAAGTCTAGGTAGATGCAGTTCCGTGTTCTGTTTCAGCAATTTTATCACAAAGTAATGAACAAGCTACCTCTAAATCTTATACATCTCTTTTTATTTGTGAACTTAATTTTAATTCTTTACTTCCATTACTCATCATTTCTTGGCATTCATTAAAAGTGAGAATGGCTCTTTAGGCAAAATAGTAGATTATCTTTGTACAGGTTTATGTTTAGCTTTGAGCACTCGAGACAATGGAGAAAATGATTTGTCGTAAGGGGCCTTCTTCCCTTTCCACTGCGTCTTAGAAGAGCGTAAGGAATTTGCAATGTATCAGAATATATTATGCGTTTACTGTAAATTACTCCGCATCTTATTTTGATACATTTTCTCTTACTCAGCATTATAAACATATTACAATAAAGATATTATGTATCCTTCTCAATCATTGTCAACAAGAGACACTAATGGCATTCTGATGAATGTTCAGAACAAGACTTAAGGTGGCCACACACGGAGAGATCCGCTCGTTTGGTGATGTTGCCAAATGAGCGGATCTCTCTCAGATATGCCCACCTTGAGGTGGGCAATATCAGGCTGATCCGATCGTTTGCCCTAGGACCCAACGATCGAATCCTAGCGAACGCGAACGGGTGGTCGGATCGCCGGACCACATCAACAAACAGATGCGGCCGCAATCTTTTTAGTCCTAGCCGATCAAGATCTGGCCGACTTTCAGCCAGATCTCGATCGGGGAAGCCCGTCGGGAGCCCCCATACACGGGCCAATAAGCTGCCGACTTGGTCTGTCGGCAGCTTTTATCAGCCCATGTATGACCACCTTTAGATAGAATCACCGTGACTGGTGTAAGGATTTAGTAAAATGAGCAGCACGTTACTTAAACTAGTAGCCTTATCAATAATTCTCAGAGGGGTGAGCCCTCGCCAAGGTGTGGAGGCAGGGTGTAGTACAACTGTAACTGAATACAGTGCTTAATAATTGGCCACTAGTGTTTTTTGCAACTTATCCATGGAACTGATTTATTGGAACAATCCACAAAGGAGAATAGCAACAGAACTGAGCACAGCTATAGAGTTGTAATTACATACAATAGTGACCAACAGCAGAGCCTTTCCTCTTGAGTGCTTGGAAGGGGGATGTCATCCACCCAGAGGTTCTCCTGTTTCCTCTGAGGACACCTCCTATGTGGAACTCAGGTGGGATCTAAGTCCCTATACCCACTGGTTCCATGGCTAGGCCACAATGCCCTTGGGAATTGAATCCCTTCTAAAATCTTCGGTGGAGCCAAGAGCTGCTCTTACTAGTTCTGACTAATGGCTCCATTTTGTGACACTTGCTCCCCTTTGGGGGGTCCTTGGGAGAAGCATCTGGCAAAACGCCCTAAGAAGCACATGACGTCCCCTTTTATATTACAGCAAGATGCCAAAACTGGGAGAGTTAGGTGTCATATCGTGACTCAGAAAGTGGGGAATTACTCCCTTCATGGATTAAGACTTTGTTCTTAGGGGAATGCACTATAAATGAGGACATATTTATCAGTAGCCTAGGCTGGTATTTGAAGTTTATTCCTGATTCTCCAGATTTGAGGCATACGTCTTCCAAATACAGAATTTACACTGAAAATGTATAATGTATTGATAATGAAATGTTGCATTCTAATAGTAAAATGCTGAATTGTAATATAAACCGAATACTTGTAATTATTGTTTGCTTGCTTTTTCTTGTTATTATATTTGCTGGCATTTTAAAAAGGAGATTTTTATATGTAAAAATGTTAAATTATTTTGTGCATGTTGTGCTACATCTTTTATTCACTGGGCTTATTTAAACATTGCACCAAAACTGGATTATAAAAAAGCAATGAACATAAGTACCCTATAAAATAAACATGAAGCAAACTCTCCAAGAATAAGTATAATGGATGGGATAAGTGGTTTAGAGTTGTTGATTCTTTATATCAGCGGATGGTGAATCTGATTGAATGCTGAAATAAGGGGAACATATTTGGCTATTATTGGGGGGCAGATGAAGAAGGGAGAGGAGGTTGAGGTTATAATGATATTGATATTATAATCTTTATCTACACTTTGTCATTGCATATTTTGTTATGTCTCCTCTTGGGTATGAAGAATTTGCACACTGTAACCAAACTTTAATACAAGTTTACTGTTTGGTCTGTTTTCTCATTTTAGTGGGGTTCAAAACAGTTTGTTTAGGCATGCTTTTTAAACAGGCAGATGCTTAAAGGAAATATCAACCCTCCAAACAATTCATGTAGAAATGCTCAGAGTGCTATTCTGAGCAATTTTGCATTGTATGCAATTTTTTTTAGTTGGATTCTATGCAAATTTTTATTTCAGTTTTTACAGCACCGTCTTCTGTTTACTTGGGCGAACACAGTACACTCTTGTTAAGTTACTCTCCGAACTGGCATATCTGTGCCCGACCCAGACCCGCTGACCTGCAAGCCCACCCACAGCTGTCACCCACTATTCTCTGCTAACCAGACACACTACTTGACCAGGTCTGCAAATCGTTGCCTTAACCCCCGACCTGGTGCCTGTGAAACCAGAAGTAACGTCACACACAGGCGCCTATTCTGCTAGGTAGGGCAGGAAATCTTACCACAAGCTCAGGGGAGGGCCCAGTCCTGCAACTTAGTCTGGTATCCAGAAGGGTTAACCGTGGACTACCCACACAATCAGGCAATAAGAAATTTCTGCCCAAAACCCAACCACCTGGCGGGTATTCCACGGGTATATCTGACCCGATGCAGAACTCTACATTGCTCTGATTAGAACTGACCTGGCAGATTACTCAGTCTGCTCATTAACTTTGTTTTCTGAACAGAGCAACATCACAAGACTTTTCTGTTTTTCACTAGCTTATTTTTCTACCAGCTGTGTCCACTAATTATATTAGTGTAAAAACTACTAATATCCTGCTAATAAATGAGTAAAAATAACTAATTAAAATAGCAAAATAACTTTTTAGCACTTTAAGCCATTTTACATTAATTTGTCAAAGATTTTCAATTTCTTTAGAAAATTAGTGTGTGCTATATAGTCCAAACAGGAATGGTACAGACGACCGTGTTTCTCCAATAGGTTCACCCCTTGTATGGGCAGCTTTGGAGACCCGGTCCTCCCTTAGAATGACTTTATGCCACCATATCCCTAAACTCACTGGTGACACACAATATGCACACAATCTCTATGGATACACCACAGTGCACAGGTCCACCAGACATACAAAAAAAGGAAAAGTAATATGTAAGTTTTTATTTTTAAATTAAATTATATCATGATGAATCAGTGTGATGTAAAACAATAACCCATAGCATTAGTCATTAGTAATGAGCTTATATTTTATTATCCGACAGATGCTTTCTGTGCATTCTCTTGATTTGGGTGCACTCATTCGCATATTAATGACATCAAACTTTTATTTAAATGTCATTTCAGGTTCTATTCCAAATCAGTCATAGTGTACACTGTATGATTAAAACAGCAGGAAGAAATGAGAACAACAGACCAGCTGTTTTCTCATTTAATTTGTCTGATGTAACCTGATGTTGTTGCACACATTTTATTTATGATAATTTAAATATCAGTTAACTAATTTGCCAAGAATATTTCTCATCATTGAAGAGATACTGTAAGTGACAGAATAGGGTTGCGCTGTTCAACACTTGGCTTCACAGTTGCCACAATGCCTCTACAGGTTTAGAGAAAATGGAGATACCAGATAAGGAAACTTTTAAATCAGGTATTTTGGTTATATGGTTTTAGTCAAAATGCTAGGTTTATGCTCTGTGTCACTACAAACAACGCATTGAAAATGTAGCAATAACCTTTGAAACCGCACTTTCTGAATTAACTTTTTGTAAATAAAAAACTTCCATAAAGGAGTATTAAAGCTTAACTAAAGAAGTAGGTTAGAAATGCTGTACATTATGTTTTTGGGCTTCTGTACAAGCCCAAAACAACCATAGCCGTTTAGCAGTAAAGATCTGTGTCTCCAAAGATGCCCCAGTAGCTCCCCATCTTCTTTCCTGCTGATTCACTGCACACGCTCTGTGCTGCTGTCACTTACTGAGCTTAGGGACCCACTCACAATATACAGTACACATAGAATAGAACTGTCACAATAAAAGGCTGATTAGTAATTAATACAGATCATTACTACATGGCAGCACAGAGACCAGTGCAATTAGCATCAGGTTTTAATAATCAGCCCTGTAGCATCAGCTTATATTACAGACCAACCTCATTTTCTGCTGGATAATTAGTGACGACCCCTAAGCTTAGCTTCTCAACAGCTGCTCAGAGCCCACTGAGCATGTGAGTGTCACAGACACTTTGGATCAGGCTGGCACATGGAAGCCACAAACTGTGCCTGGAGAGACAGAGAAGGTGAAAGGAATTCAGACTAGAGGAACAAACAGCAGGAGATTCCTATCTGAGCATCCAAAGGGGCTGGTAATCGCACTGTATGCCTGAATGTGCTGAGTTAGCCTGAAGAGAGCTCTAAAGTATCCAGAGAAGATTTGTGAGTACCCAAAAGAGGCGCTGAAGAATAAAAAGACTTTTTGTTAAAGGACTTTGCCTTTTCTTAGTTAGGTAGACCGCTTGGTGCTAGCAAGTTAGTTAGTGAGGCCCTATTGCCACTGGTTAGGAGTGCTGCCTGTATTAGGTGCCCATTTATTTTAGATAAATAGTTATTTAAGTTAACCAATACTGTGTGTGTGTTATTACTGTATTCCTAGTGGGGCCACCCGTAGGTGTATTCATTGATCCCACTAGGTGGAGGCACTGCGCTAGTAAGTACCAGGTACCCAGTCTATCCCCATACCACTGCGGAGTGGCTCAGGTTTGTCCCATGCCATCAGGTAAGCACCACATGTGGAGTGTAACACCAACAAAGGGGTGTCAAAAGGGTTACAAAAGCTTGAGAGAATTCTAGCAATTAGGAATGAATTGGGGAGGTAAAGTTTAGAAGCACAACATAGAGAACCCATTAAACCAATGGCTAGGGTGTAGGGGACCCAGGTAACCCAACCTTTCCACAAAACTTCAGAATCACTTGATAGCAACCCCTTGCTCGTATTAGACAGGGGTCCAAATCCTATATGTATAAAAAGATAAATGAGGGAGGAAAAGAAATAAGAAGTGTAATTAAAGAGAAACGCTGTATGAAATAGTTGTTCGACAGGATTTCATTCTCTGTTCTCATGGAATAATATCCTTCATGAAGTGTGCATAATGAAATACTCAATAATATGAATTTGCTGTGATATGCAACAGAACAAACAGCGCTGGAATCCTTGATAATAGGCAAGTGTCTAACTGGCCTTCAACAGTGTTCATCAATATACCAGCATGGGACATAGACCGGGCAACATCTGTCTATTTATTCCCATATGTCCTTGCTGTGAATCAAATATGGTACGTTATGCACTCGTTAATATTCCACGGTTCTTTTGCTTGTTTATGTGTTATTTCCCAGTATAACTGTAAATATCAATGCACCAATGCATGTTTTATGTTGCAGGATTTTGTAATCGGTCTGTCTACATTGCTTCGGGGCACAATTCAGGAAAAACTCAACTGGGCTTTTAATTTGTATGATATAAATAAAGATGGATACATAACTAAAGAGGTAACATCTTTCAACACCATATTATAAAAAATGTGCACCCATACTGACTGTACTAAAACATGGTTACATCTGTGATTCTCAGTGGCATAAATATTGCTGAAAAATATCTCAAGATCATAAATATTGAATAATTCATATTTTTCTGCAAAATTTTCCCTTCTTTGCCATTTGATGATTGGGTCCCTCTGGGTACAACAAACAGGGAACAGGGTAATAAAAGATAACAGAACATTTTTTTAAAACTGTCTCACCACATCAGGGGGACTCTGATGCTACACATTTACATATTTTGTAGAGGCACAAATTAGAAAGGGATCTGGAGAGGGATTGGGAAAAAGTGGGAAAAAGGGGGTAGATGTAGCACACAGTTTTGGCCAAAGCTGGACAGGTCCGTGAGAGTCCTCAAGAAGCCCAAGCTCGCATGTGGTTGTTGAGAATGAGTTGGTCACATATTCATATATTGTTGTTGCACCCACTCTTGGGTCTCTTTAGGGAGATGTCCAGTCTTTAGCGATAAAGAGAGAAAACGGCAGACCAAATATGAACAAAGAGTCAATCTGAATAAGGGTGAATTCTGAAGAAGGGTGATGAGTGCTATATGATTCAATTTGGAATTGATAAACAAAAACATATCTGATGACATTGAAGTTTATTGGGAACGATACCAACTAACATGCTACACTGGAAAAATAACAGAATTTGGCTGATGTCTAAGAATGAAGAGTATATTTGCTACCCTGAAAAAGTGTGTGTTGCCTTTTTAATAGATCTGATGTGGGTGGTGCTTTTACTGGTACCTAGAAAAATGTCCAACGCCATTAAGTTTAGGGTCTGTCTTATGCATTCCATCCTCAAAATGGCATTGCAATATATCTAATCAACAATATATTTTAATAAAGGAAATCTATTTTTAAGAAGTTCATAATAAAGCGCATAGCACACAAGGGTAAGCAAGCAAAATCATTTGTTTGTAAGTTAAAAACTTACAAACAAATTAACAAATAATTAAATTGGTAACATTTTCTTTTTTTGGGGGGGGGGGTCATTTGCAAAGCATCAAGCTTGACAAAATGATCACAGATTTCCTGCTCCAAGTTTCCAAATTAATTTTAGTATTAACTTCAGGACAACTACTCAGGAAAACTTGTTAAACACAAAGCTCCCATAGACTCCAGTTTATCCAAATAATCCGAAATTTTGAAAATGATTCCCTTTCTTTTGTAATAATAAAACAGCACCTTGTACTTGATCCAAACTAAGATTTAATTAATCCATATTGGAAGCAAAACCAGCCTTTTGGGTTTACATGATATTTTAATAGACATAAGGTATGACGATCCAAATTATGGAAAGATCTAGTACAGATAAGGGACCTATTATCCAGAATGCTCGGGACCTAGGGCTTTCTGGATAACAGATATTTCTGTAGTTGGGATCTTCATACCTTAAATCTAATAGAAAATCATGAAAAGTTAAATCAAACCAATAGGCTAGTTCTGCAAGTACAAGCTATTGATTTGTTATTACAGAGAAAAAGGAAATTATTTTAAAAAATTTGGATTATTTGGATAAAATGGAGTCTATGGGAGACAGCATTATGTAATTCAGAACTTTCTGGATAACAGGTTTCCAGATAATGGATCCCATACCTGTATCTAGAAACCCCAGGTCCAAGCATTCTAGATAACAGGTCCCATATCTGTACCATTTTTCTCACTTTTACATCCCCTTTAGTCACAAAAGAATATACATTTCTTTCCCATCTCAGACCTAGCACAATTACATTATTTCCCAAGGAAGGACACATACATTGGACAAAATGAGAGCCAACCCATTTTTTTCCCCAAAGTAGCTTTGTAATAGTCCTTCAGTTGGCCATTTCCTTTGATCAGTAAATATGTTACTGTTATTGAATGTTAGAAAGTAAGTCATATTTGTCTATAGAAAACAACTTGTATTCTTATCTATCGGTATCTTATCTCTTAAACATTCTTTCATTTTAGGAGATGTTTGATATAATGAAATCAATTTATGACATGATGGGAAAATGTACATGCCCTCTAGTCCGAGAGGAAACACCAAGACAACATGTGGAGAATTTCTTCCAGGTAAGAAGATATTGCAAGATATTGTGTGACATGTTCTGTTATGTTACATGACTCATGTTGGAATTGGAATGTGTATTATTATAAGACTCGAAATGGAAAATGCTTACATTCCCTTTACATAGTACTATATGCTTTATGTTACATTTGAATACAATGTTATAATGACTATATGTATGAAACAAATGACAACACATTTTTTTTTGGAAAAAACAATAAAAATGTATTAAAAATCTATCAACTATCTACCATCTATCTATTATCTATCTATCTATCTATCTATCTATCTATCTATCTATCTATCTATCTATCTATCTATCATCTATCCATCCATTATCTATCTATCTATCTATCCATCATCTATCTATCTATCTATCTATCTATCTATCTATCTATCTATCTATCTATCTATCTATCTGTCTGTCTGTCTGTCTGTCTGTCTGTCTGTCTGTCTGTCTGTCTGTCTGTCTATCTATCTATCTATATATCATCTATCCATCCATTATCTATCTATCTATCTATCTATCTATCTATCTATCTATCTATCTATCTTCTATCCATCCATCCATTATCTATCTATCTATCTATCTATCTATCTATCTATCTATCTATCTATCTATCTATCTATCTATCTATCTATCTATCTATCTATCATCTATCCATCCATTATCTATCTATCTATCTATCTATCTATCTATCTATCTATCTATCCATCATCTATCTATCTATCTATCTATCTATCTATCTATCTGTCTGTCTGTCTGTCTGTCTGTCTGTCTGTCTATCTATCTATCTATCTATCTATCTATCTATCTATCTATCTATATATCATCTATCCATCCATTATCTATCTATCTATCTATCTATCTATCTATCTATCTTCTATCCATCCATCCATTATCTATCTATCTATCTATCTATCTATCTATCTATCTATCTATCTATCTATCTATCTATCTATCTATCTATCATCATCTACACAGAATGTAGATAATTTCCTCTTTTCATTTGCAGAAAATGGACATCAATAAGGATGGAGTGGTCACTATAGAAGAATTTATAGAGAGCTGTCAAAAAGTAAGCAAAAATAATTTATTTTCAAGGAAAAGCTTTCAGAACATACATTTTGCAAAGCCACACTACACAGAAAAGCAACACCATTGAAATACATTTTATATTTTTCTATAGTATCAAAACATCTGCTTAAGATATTTGCCCTATAAATAAAAATATCTGCATCAAATCATGTTCTTTAATATAACACATGAGAAAGCAGTATTGCTATCCCTAAGTACCATTATAGGGGACATACTGTGTCATCACTGCGTGTTGGGTAACTCTCGCCTGCTTTTTGTTCCTGCCAGGAAAATTAGAATCCAGCAGATGTTCATATTTATTAAAGACATAATGATGCTTTAGCCATGAAATAGATACACAATTTATCAGTTTTAATTTGGCGCCTCTGAGCAGGAGGCTGAAGGCCAGTAATTTAATGAGCTGGCTGGACATGTTGCATTCCCCCGCAGCCACTTTGTTACAGGTCTGATAGATAAGCAGGGTTCTGAGTTATTTTAAGTTTGCTCTGCAGCAAATTCCCAGTATGATTTGCTGCCTTAGGAGATGGACACACATGTGGTTTTCAGCACAGTTTTTTTTAAAAAACCAGACCATTGCGTAAATACACTAACCTAGTGTGTCATTGCCTAAGCTTGAAACCGCTTAGTGTATTTACGCGGCGGTCGGCTTTTTTTAAAAAAAAGTGCCACGTTTCCGAGCGGTAAAACCGCATGTGTGTTCACAGCCTTAACGTGTACTGGCACTTTGGAAACAAGCTTGTTCCGGGTCACCTCAAGCCTTGGAAACAAAACCTCTTCTTGAAGGAATTCAAGTTTGATTATGTCTCACAATTAGTTGCATGTTACTTATTTCGTGATATTCTATTTCACATCTTAAAAAAATGTCCTACAGGCAGTAACTTTTGGCAGCACTTGCAGCACAGGGCTCATTTATTAGAGCACTCTGGTGTGCAGAACATTTGAATCCAGCTCATTGTCAGTGGCACGGCACATGCTCAGTGTGCTCTGGGTAGCGTTTGAGAGGCTAAGAAGATGTTGTTTTTTTTGTCCCAGAAGCTGATTCTACAGATTTCATTATTTAATTGTATAGAATGCCCTGGTTTGTGAGATATCATGTCATTTAAATTAATTAATAATTAACAATGTATGATTTTTAGGTATCTATATATATTGAGAGTCAGTCCCTTAGCTTAGACAACAGAACACAGCCCAGAAAAACAAGAATGGGATCTATTGGGGGCATCAACAAAGGTAAAGTTCTTATTGCCAAAGGAATGTGGATGCCTTGATTTAGTAAAAGAATCCCAAAGCATTATGGATTGCATTTGTAATTTTGTTAAAATGTAGTTTTTCTTTAAACTCTATAGTAGTCTATTCATGCAGACCTGTGCCCAGCCTAGACCCACTGAACCCCAATCTATTCAACACCTGCCACCCAATTTGTCCACCTACCCAGCCTACAAATAAGTAACTTACCTTCCGACCTAGAACCCGTGAAACCAGTAGTGGTCAGACTGGACCCCAAATGTTGTGACTCCAGATCAGAAATTGTCATATCCTCAGGGTAAGGTTGGCAGGGACAAGTCCCACACATTATCCAGGTACCCAGATTACCCACAGACTGCCCACATGGTCATGGAATTAGGTACTTTCTGCCCAAAAACAGAACAATTTGTGGGTATTCTGCGGGTTCCTGACCCAATACAGAACTTTTCTCTATAGCTCCTCATGCCCATTAGTGACCTAGCTTGCACATCTAAATGATGCCAAGATTCAAGACATTCATGAGCTATTTCAGCTATACCCTCAAGAATAAAGTTTGAATAGAGCATGTGCCCATATTTTGCACCCTGCACCAATAATATTAAATTAGACCATCCACGTATTTACATGATAAAGAAGTCAGCAGTCAATTTTATAGATCATATTAAGGCCTCAGAAAAAATAGTTTTAACTGTTTCATTTTGTTAAGCAGTTTGTTTTGCATGTTGAGCAGCCCAATGTAACTCATCTTGTGACCCAGGACCCTTTGTTCTTCCGAATATTTACTTACTGTGTCTTTACCTAACAATCTCCATAACATAACTGGACATGGTACTGTCCTGATGCTTCATGCAAGTGGAGCATAGTACAACGAGCTGAAGTCATCAACATTTCAGGAGTCTTACTTTCCTTCTAATGCTTGTTTTTGGACATAAAATTGTTTTGCTTTTTACAGTTACCTTAAACTACTGGATTTCCTTCAGTCACATCCTACGAGGTCTTCAACAAATCTGCTCTGTTCTTTTGCAGGATGAAAATATTATGTGCTCTATGCAGCTGTTTGAGAATGTGATATAACACACGTGCGTCATCCCAAAAGAACTTTCAACTTTATCTATTTTTGACAACAATGTGAAGCTGCAATTTTCATCTTTCCATAAATAGACTGTTCAGCTTTCTACTAAGTTATCTATTATGCAAACTAGCTTTTTTTCATGATGCCTTCCATAAATTAGGTTTCCTGATGTGCAGCAGTTAAACATGATTTTCAAGTGTATCACATTGAATACTTTAATTTTTTTTCTTGGCTTTAATAAAAACAGTTCCATAGTAACACATCTTACTCTTGCAAAGGAAAATGCCACATCCTGATGCCATTTTATAGCTTTTTATAAGGTTTCAGAAAGCATAAAAGTATCTCAAGATCTTTAACAAGTGTTGCTTTTCTATATGGAAACCAGTCGTACATTATGTCAGGACAATCGTCCAAAGCAATCTGATTACACTGTGAGTAATACTTACCATGGCAAGGTTTGGCATGAACGCATTATCCTTTAAACCTGTCTTAGTACAATTGTTAAAAAGGCAAACAATTCGTGTTTGAACTTATGTACTAGCTTACACTGTTACACATAGCTATTGGAGGCAGAGAGGCATACAGTAAATCATGAAGCTGACGGCTGGAAAAAAAGTGCAGAAGTAATTCAACAAATTTGTATTATACAATTTTGATTCACATCACACAGCAACTGTATGAATCAGACTAATCCTTTCTCAACACATGGTTTACTGTAATTGAGCTGTTTTAATACAATATTACTGAAATACCATCTCCATTTTAAGCCAAGCCTGACAGATATTCATGGCAATGACTTCATTAAACACCCTTGATTGCCGATGCCGAGCCGTTGCAGCCACTGCTGCCTGACATAGAAATCGATTATTTACAGTTCCGTTGAGTTGTAAAGAGAAATGGAAGATAATTCTACAATTCATTAGTGATCTTATTAGTCATAGTCAGTCATATATAAAATAACGTTTCAGTCCAGTTATACAGCAGATTATCGCCCTTAACACAATATTCATTTTAAATCTATTTTTCTAAAAAAAAAACCCACTCAAACCACAAGATTATAGAAGGAAGAAAGATGCAGAGTTGTAGTGGGAACTACTCTACAGTCTCCAGGTGTGACAGGTTGTCAACTTATTTTATCAATAAAAGATATGACAGACCTCAAGTTTTTGACTCCCAATTGTTTGATGTGAAAAAAAATGAATTATTTTCTAAAATAAATTAATTACATACTGAATCCATTTAAATCCAGGTTAAAAAAATTGCATGGCAAGTGGCATTATTGGTCCAAGTGCATCTTCTATTATAGATGGAGTATGGCCACTCAAGTAGTGAGAGATCATCTTGGTACCAACCCAGGACTTCAAAAATGAACTAGTGACATCACTTAATGTTCTAACCTGCACCAGCCTTCAACATGATGAACACCTTTCCTTTATAAACAGGTAGGTAACTGCTGGGTATACTTGGGTTACTTCCCAATATTGGGTAACTGACCCCCAGTATGATATTACCCTTAAACAACTACTAGGTACTCACCCCACTGTCACATCAGATATACATTATCCAGCAGGAAGATTTAACTGCAAGTAAATTGGTTGCAAATATCAAGAAATTATTTGTAATACAAGTGGTACAATTTATTTCATTCGATTGGCTGAAGACATAAAAAAGACAAAGCAGGGCTGCATGGATTGCAGATTCATTTGTTACAAATGTATATATATTTTTAAAAAAGCTGCCCTTTTCTACATTGATCAAGCACTTGTATACAGTTTGTTCAGATATATTGGTAGAAAATTACCTGGAAAGAAACAGGTGGGTGAGCTGGCGTGATGTCCTAAGGAGTGTCATACAACTTCACGAGGGTTTGGGGAGTTAAAACAGCCAAAGAAGAAATTGACTTAGCAACAGCCTTCAATTTCTACACAAGGATATATTAATTTTAATAGCAAGTACATTGTATAGCAGAGAAGAGGTATGTTTACTTCTTATGAAAAGTCAAACTACAGGATTACTGATAAATTATAGACATTTTGCCTTTTATCACTGATCAGCCACAAATTTGACTGTTTTTGACAAAAACATATGGAGGAGGTTTACACAGAGGGGGACACAATCCAGGCCTACTTTTATGTTTAGCTGCAGTGGTTTTATCATGCTCTGGGAAGTCTTCTGTTGGAGATCACCAGTAGAGATGAGGTCAGCTACCCCAGTGTAGGATTAGTAGACTATTGTAGAGGTGTTTGCTTTAAACACTGCACAGTATAGGAACAGTGTATGTAGGTGTACAGTGTACAATGTTTTGTAGAATCACATGATAGGTGGTCACTTATCATTTATCTTAGGTCGAATTTTGAGTTCAAGTGAGTTTTTTTTTAACTCTAATAAGTTTGAATATACTCGAAATTTGATTGGGAGGTTATTTAAGAATAAAAACTAATATCTAAATCTTACCAACTCGAAAACTCAAATCCAAATTCGAATTAGACTAAACTTGAATCGATTTTTTTCTCCGAAAAAAATTTGAATGTCAAGAAGGCTATTTAACATCTTCAAATGGGTCGGTGGACCTCTCTCACTGACTTATACGTGAACTCAGCAGGTTGTAGGTGGCGAATATGTGAATTCAAATTATTCCCAGGGTAAAGGTTTGATAAATCTCAAAATTCCAATTCGAATCGGGCTTTGATTATTCCCAATTCAAATTAGTAAATTTTGACCAAAAAGCCATTCAAAAATTTGAATTTGAATTTCCAATTCAATCCTTAATAAATCTGCCCCTAAGTGTTTATAAACCATAGTAATGTTGAGCTAGTGTAGATGCTTTTACCATAATTCTATGGATTCATGAAGTAGCCTAGTAACTCATTTGTACCACCTCCCCATTTTTACATCATCACCCTTCTTGTATGAACTTAAAGGGCATGTAAAGGCAAAAAATAAAATCCCATTTTTACTTTCTTTAATGAAAAAGAAACCTATCTCCAATATACTTTAATTAAAAAACGTGTACTGTTTTTATAAGAAACCTGACTGTATGAAGTGAAATTCTCCCTTCATTTACTGCTGTGGATAGGAATTGTCAGATGGTCCCTAACTGCTGCGCAGGGAAACAATCATACTTATGAACAGCAGCCCCCGCCTTACTTCCCAGCCATGCAGAACTCAAGCAGCTTTGTTTATGATGATCCCTAAGCAGCCCAGACCACACTGAGCATGTGCACAGTCTTAGTCTTGCAAAGATGTATAACAAAGTTACAAGATGGTGACCCCCTGTAGCCAACGTTGAAAGCATAAATTATTTGTTTGATTAGGCTTGTGGTGCAGTAAGTTCATGTTTATATTTCATATACAAAATACAGCATTTCTAGCCTCATTCTATTTTAGACTTTACATGTCCTTTAAGTTCCCCTCCCACACACCACCACAATTATTTTTCCGTTCTCTCCTCAATCCAGCTCGCCTTCAGAATTTGCTGCTCAGTCCAAAATATAATCCCAACAAGTTTCTGTAATTGCTGTCACACCACATTGCACAATATTTGTTAGCACCATTAATGCATTGTGCATTTGTAAACAAAACTGTCAGCTATACGCTACTTAATTAACTCATATAAATTCCAATGCAAGATAATTAATCTACTAAAACTAAATTCCACCAACAAATCCACAAACACAGCATATTGAAATTTTAGAATGATAAAGACTGAAACTGTTAGAGAGAGAATAAGGGGAATAAAATGTGCTTACAAGAAAATGTCAAGCATAAAGTTAAACTGTTTAAGATTAAAGGTGCAAACCATTTTAGTCTACGCTACTTGCCTCAATCTTCTTGACAATCCTTGGAAATCAGACTTTTGTCAAGGTGTAATTTCTTTCCAATCCAAGTCCAATGATTGTCAGTTTCGAAATTGTTCTTGTAAAACTGATGCTGTCATTGTCAGACATGTGTGCTGCATATTGATTGAAGCTGCCAGTGCCTAAACTCTGTTTGTATTTTCAAATAATAACTAAAAAAGTCTAAAAACTGCACAAGAACTTGAGTTAGTAGCAAATTCATTCTAAAAAAAAGAATATATTTAAAAGTCAAATAATTGAAAACTGCGGAAACAATCTAATTGTAACCTTTGAATTTGCAAGCGAGTGCTGGGTTCAATCTATTTTCTTAAAAATAGGGGACACATTAAATTCTCTGTGCCAACTCTAAGCAGTAATAACTAACTTCTAATCACTCCATGCTGCATAACCAAGCTACCTGCACATTGCCAAACATTGGCTGTTGTGGTCAAAATGTTGGTGCTATTAGACAATGTATAAATGTGTTCTGCAGTAATAAATTACAGTTCACCAAATGGCAGCCATCTGAGAGCCATGTCTGGGTTTAGCAGGTGAAATGGAAGTTAATAAAGAGCAAGGGTTTACCCTGCTAATTCACCTGCCTTGAGTGCCAGTGTTTCCTAATTTCTGGGTTTAGCAGGTACCAGGACAAGGACAATACTACAATAATACAAATTTTCTTAAGGTCGAATATTGAGGGTTAATTAATTCTCGATATTCGACTGCCGAATTGAAATCCTTCGACTTCGAAGTCCAAGGATTTACCGCAAATCGATTTTTCCACTAAAAAATTATGATGTAAGTAACAGAAGAATGAGGAAGATCTATGTACTCCATTGCACTTCGCCTGGTCTGAGCTGGCGAAGGCAAGTCTGGGCGAAAGAGGTAACGTTCAGTAAAAACCACATTACATTGAATTTGTGGAGTAACGTTGATTTGCCAAAGTGAATTGACGCCTGGCGATAGAGTGCGAAAGACCGTTAGCATCTATCTCTTTCGCTAGCGAAGTGACTCCTGCTCCCATTAGTAAATTGTCGGTGTCCCTCTGCGTGGTAATGCTAGTGAATTGACACTAGCGTTAGCCACTTCGCCCTCGAGTAAATCAGGTTTGGGATCCATTATATAGAAAACTGCTATCTCTAAAGCTCCAAATTGTGGCAAGGCCATCTTGCATAGATTCCATTTTAAGCAAATAATTCTCACTATTGTTACATTTAAAAAAAATGAAACTTAATTTTTAACGATTTGCTTTTTTTTGTAATAAGACAGTACCTTGTACTTGATGGCTAATAAGCTGCATGACACCATACCGGTTGCATTCTGGAAAAAATATATATAGGTATGGGACCTGTTATCCAGAATGCTCGGAACCTGGGGTTTTCCAGTTAATGGATATTTCTGTAATTTGGATCTTCATACCTTAAGTCTACTAGAAAATCATGTAGCATTAAATAAACCCAATAGGCTGTATTTGCTTCCAATAAGGATTAATTATATCTTAGTCAAGTACAAGGAACTGTTTTATTATTACAGAGATAAAGGAAATCATTTTTTAAAATTGTAATTATTTAGATTAAATGGAGTCTATGGAGATGACCTTCCCGTAATTCTGGATAAAGGATCCTATACCTGTACCTGTATTTCAGTCTGAATTTAAATTATCAAATCAATTTCCGTTGTTCCATGTCTGTAGTTATGAGGCAATGGCCAGAATGACAGATGGCCAAAATAAAGGTAGGTACATTACAAAGTATAAATTACTCAACCTGAATTCTTCATTTTTAAAATGAAAATAAAAAATAAAGACACTGTGGATGTTATTTTTTTTGCTACTGGAAGTGTCAGGCAGACTGTTGGACAAGATCAGATCTCCTGGGTGTATTTCTAATGGATTTGAAGAGTTCACACTACTGTGACTGGGATAAGTGTGATCAAACAGTAGACAAAACTTTCAACTGCTGCACTGCTGTGTTTTGAAAATGATGCAATAGAACATTTTAGCTGCCTGTTGAATTTTTCACTTATTTGCATTAAATGCCAGTGAATCGATTAACTTCCCATACTGTTTTACTTTAGGGGCATTTCCAGGGGGAAATACTAAATCTTTTTTATCTTTATAAATCTGCACAATAGTACAAACTATTCGGAAAGAGAAAATAAGCATCATTTCTATGCAGATTTTTGTATAGATGAGATTTCAGGAATTCTTCTACATGCATGACAACCCTCCACCCCCCAAAAAATAAAGATGTACCGTATATACTCGAGTATAAGCCGTCCCGAGTATAAGCCGAGGTACCTAATTTTACCTCCAAAAACTGGGAAAGCTTATTGACTCGAGTATAAGCCGAGGGTTAGAAATGCAGCAGCTTCTGGTAAGTTTCAATCTCGTTTTTGGATGACTATTCTTAGGCGCCGGCTACTATTCTAAGGCGCCGGCAAATATTCTTAGGCGCCGGCTACTATTCTCAGGCCCCGGCAAATATTCTTAGGCGCCGGCTACTATTCTAAGGCGCCGGCGAATATTCTTAGGCGCCGGCGACCGTTTTTGCGCTTGACCCGAGTATAAGCCGAGGTAGAGTTTTTCAGCATATTTTGGGGGCTGAAAAACTCGGCTTATACTCGAGTATATACGGTACCTACATTTTTGATCCCTGTTTAAGGTACAGTTAAACTATGAACTGATACTGAAAAATACTGAATATTATTTTTATAATTATTAGCATCAAATTTAAATAATAAGGAGGCAACTCACAAACATAATTATACCTATTGATGATGAAGTCTGTTGTCATTTGCAGCCTTTAGCAATCAAATCTGATGATAACATTTCAACACAATCTATTAATTGGATCAAAGTATCATCAAGTCTAAGGGGCAGATTTATCAAGGGTCAAGTGAATTCGAGGGAATTTTCGAAGTAAAAAAATGTGAAATTCAAAATATTTTGAATATTCGACCATTCAATAATCAAAGTACTGTCTCTTTAAAAAAACTTCGCCAAATTAAACTTGCCGAAGTGCTATGTTAGCCTATGTGGACCTTCTACAGCATTTTTCGAAGTTTTGGAAGTCGATGTAAAATCGTTCGATCGTACGCTAAAATCGTTCAAATTGTTCGATTCGAAGTATTTAATCATTCGATCGAACTATTTTACTTTGACCGCAGAATACATAAATTCAGTTTATTAAAGTTCAAATTCGATATTCGAATTGGAAGTTTTTTAATACGATGGTCGAATTTCGAAGTATTTTTTACTTCGAAATTCGACCCTTGATAAATCTGCCACTAAATGTTCTAGTATCCATTGAGTCTTCAGTTACAGGTGGAACAGTACGTTGGAATTTTTGATTTTATTATTCCAAGGCTTTCCTTTAGAAAAAAAAAGAGAGCAAATAAAAAATACTGTAAAGTGTTGGTGTTGATATCATAGCTGATTAATGTCTTTGAAAGATTTCAACAGTTTAAGGAAAAATCCACTGTACAATACAACCTTTGGCACATCTAATATAACAACTTTGAGACATTTTATCTTCCAAGTAATTCTCTGTGTTGTCTGCAACACTCAATTCTTTTGTAACTGTTTATGTAGAAACCAATAAATAGTTCCAGCATGTACCTGTCTCCCTGCTGGAATTCTCTGTGCAGATGACATCTTAAGTGTTACGGCTGGGTGTGTGCCAAAGGTCTAGTTATCCAGCTGTCAGTCTTTCTTTTTAGAAAGCATTTACGTTATGTTCTTTATCAGTTATTATAAAGTATGGGCACATTTACAAAGCACTTTACTGAGATTATCAGTCCCTGCCCCAGTGGAGCTTACAATCTAAGGTCCTTATCACATTCATACACAATATGGTCAATTTATTTCAGAAGTAAATTACCGGTCTCTATTTTTTTTAGAGTATGGGAGAAAACCATTGTACCCAGAGGAATCATATAAAAGCGTGTAGAAAACATCCAACTGCAGTTTATCTTTGGAACACCATGTACCTGATAATTATAGGGTGCATTCAATCCCAGGTTGCTTCAAGCCCAACACAGTAATATCTTGGAAAAAAGGGGAAAGAAACACACCAAACTTTGGCTCCTGCCTTTAAAGCATTTATTGCAGCAGCAACGTGGCACAAGCTTTCGGGGACAACCCCTTCCTCAGGTGCATGCATCAATGTAACCTAAAACGCCATCTGATTTTTAAATAAGTCCCAAAAGTAGATGAAGAAAAGCAAGATAAACAAATGAAACACAAATTATTATATTTGGACATGCATTTATTGAAAAAAATATCCAATACATACAGTATCTGCATGTGGCAAAAGTAAGTGGATCCAAACTCCACCAATTAACATTTCTGAGGTCCTCAGACACTTCATATGTTCGAAAATTCTTTAGGTGCAGGCACTCAAATGAAGGCAATCTTCCACCAGGTAGTTGAATCAAAATAAAGCGATTTATTGTGTCCACAGCCTTATGCTTTTCATGTTCCAAACACAAAGGGGCAAATTCACTAACCAGCGGAGTTGCGCTAGCGCAGGCTTCGCCACACTTCGCCGCACTTCGCCAGGTGAAGTTTCGCCAGGGCACCGCTAATTCACTAAAATCTGAAGTTGTGCTCAGGGAGCCGAACGGTAGCGAAGTTGCGCTAGCGTTAATTTGTCAAGGAAAGCGAAGTTACACTAGGGATGCCTAATTTGCATACGGTGCCAAGTTAATGTACAATGGTCGTATATGTAGCAACAAATACATTACACTACACAAGCCTGGGAAAGCTTCCTAAGATAAAATAGAGTTGTTATATTGCCCTATACATGTGCCCACTGTATAGTTAAGGTGCCATATGTTAGAAAAAGTAGGGGGGAAGGAGGGTACCCCCCAAAAAATGTATGATCTTTTTCAGCCTATCACCCTTAAAAAAGGAAAAGACGCCAGCGTTTTTTGTGCCTTAGAAAAAATTTCAACTTTTTTTGAAGCAATCCTTATCTACTCTATTGCACTTCACCTAGTCTGAGGTGGCGAAGGCAAGTCTGGCGCAAGAGGTAACGTTCAATAAAATGCGCAAGTTAGTGAATTAGCGTAGTTACGTCCCTTTGCCATAGCGCAACTTCGTGCTTCACACTTTAGTGAATTTGCCCCTTAGTCACAGTGTTTGGAAGGTGATCAACCCTAGTGGTGGGCGAATTTGCAACGTTTCACTTCGCCGAAAAATTCACGAAATGGTGAAAAATTTGTGAAACGGCACTCGTCTTTGACGCCGGTGAAATTTTTTTTTGACGCCAGCGAATTTTCTCGAATTTATTCGCTGGTGGCGAATCGCGCAAATTCGCTGCGAATTTGCGCCTGGCGAATAAATTCGCCCATCACTAATCAACCCCTTTATGCAAACTGCAGTGAAAGAGTGTTATAGAGAATTGTTGCTGGAGAAACATGCAGCTGTCACTTTTGGTAAAATTGCCAGAACTTTTTTTTAGCTCCAGAAACCATTAATAACTGCTTAAATCCTTCCTGAGAAACAAACATGTAGGGGTGCCTTGTTTCTTTAAGTCACTGTTGGAAAATGCAAAGTGCCACTTAACCAAAATGACACTGACAATTTCTACCCTTCAGTATGCAGCTTGGCCAATTCTCTATAATTAGAAACCTGATTGGATAGGATTTTCAAATTGTTGCTGTAAATATATACACTATATATATATATATATATACAGATATACTTAATAATCACTGCACTGCCAATTATCTTACATTGTTTGTTCTTAGCAACCATTGCCCAGTATGTCTATGAAGAATCTCATTAATCCAGGTCATGATATAAAGTATCTAGTAGAATGAAGTCAAAGGCAAATGGACATTTCGAGTTTTTAAATGTTTCCCCAGTACCCTCAAGGGTTTAAATGTTGGGGAATTCTCTACCACTGAATGAAGAAGCCACTTGGATAAATGGTGAAACGTTTTCAAGAAAAACTCTAAGGGGCAGATTCACTAAGGGTCGAATTTTGAAGTTAAAAATACTTCGAAATTCGACCCTCGAATTGAAATCCTTCGACTTCGAATATCGAAGTCGAAGGATTTAGCGCTAAACGTTCGATCGAACGATCGAAGGATTTTTCGTTCGATCGAACGATTAAATCCTTCGAATTGAACGATTCGAAGGATTTTAATCAAACGATCGAAGGAAAATCCTTCGATCAAAAAAAGCTTAGCAAGCCTATGGGGACCTTCCCCATAGGCTAACATTGACTTCGGTAGGTTTTATCTGCCGAAGTAGGGGGTCGAAGTTTTTTTTAAAGGGAAAGTACTTCGACTATCGAATGGTCGAATATTCGAACGATTTTTAGTTCGAATTGTTCGATTCGAAGTCGAAGGTCGAAGTCGAAGGTCGAAGTAGCCCATTCGATGGTTGAAGTAGCCAAAAAAAACTTCGAAATTCGAAGTTTTTTTTATTCTAACCCTTCACCCGAATTTAGTGAATCGGCCCCTAAATGTCCAATTACCTTTGACTTCATTCTACTAGATACCGTATGGCCCAGTAAACATACCAAGACCTTTCAAGGACTGATTTGTTTGAAGATGCTGCCAAACAGTGGTCCAAACTCAGCTAACAAGCCCCAATAAAATATACCTGGGTACTAACCATAACCAGGGCTGACTTTTAGGTAGAAAAATAGATTTTTTCCCCCAATCTAGGATTATATAGTTGTGATTCAGAAGCAAAAACTATAAGTGCACAATTAGCATTTAATGTAAATTATTGTTCTTTTCGTGTTGTCAAATGATACAGGTACAGGATTTGATATCCAGAATGCTCGGGACCCGGTATTTCCAGATGAAGGGTCTCTCTGTAATTGTAATCTCCATAATTTAAGACTATGATACGAAAATAAAATGTAAACATTGAATAAATCCAATATGATTGTTTTGCCTCCAATAGGGATTAATTATATCAGAATTAAAGTGGTTGTTCCCCTTCCAACACATTTTTCAGTTTAGTTGGTTTCATATAGTTCACCAGAAATAAAGACTTTTTCCAATTACTTTCTATTTTCTATTTGCGGCTGTTTTTCTAATATTAAAGTATAAAGTTTGATTTTTTTCACCTTCTAAAACAGCTCTGGGAAGGGGGGGTTGCCGACCCTCTAAACTGTTCTAAATTGATACCTTTGTTATCTTTGTCCCTGCTGAGCAAATGCTTAATTTTAATTAAAGGCAGAATTGATACAATAGTTGCTAATACTCCATAGATGTTGCTGAGAAATGTATCAACTAAATGTTGCAAAATTGAAACAGTTTAGAGTCTGCACCTGAATTACTGAGCTGCCAGATGCAAACACCAGAGACAGGGACATTAAACTTAGATTTTGGAAAAACGGTAATAAAAATGGAAAGTAAGTGAAAAAAGTCTTTATTTCTGGAGAACAATCTGAAAACAACTCAACTTAAAAAGAGTTTGGAAGGTGAACAACCCCTTGAAGTACAAGGTATTTAATTTTTTATAAATTATAATGGTCTATGGGGATGGCCTTCCCATAATTTCGAGCTTTCTGGATAGCAGGTTTCCGGATAATAGATCCTAAACCTGTATATTGCAGTATGATTAAATGACCTGTTATCACTAATTCTGACTCCCATTCATCATAATAGAAGTCTCTACTGATTTATTATTAGCTTAAAAGCTTCTCAAACTCAACTGAAGTCATCACTAAGCATAAAGGTGGCCATACAAGATAAGATCCGCTCGTTTGGTGAGGTTCTCCAAATGAGCAGATCTTTTCCATAATGCCCACCAACAGCAGGGCGATGTTGGGTTAACGCGAATGATTGGATTACAACGAATAGAATTGGTGCCAAGGGTATGAGGACCGCATCAACTAGCCAACGTGGTCCTCAATCGCCATAAAAATCAAACCTCCCCGATCAATATGTCGGCCAGATATCCATTGGGGAGACTCGTTGGAAGCCCCCATACATTGGCAGAACACGATTTACCGGTGAGATTGCTTCCGATTTCCAAAGTTGCCTCGTGACTTTGGAATTCCGATGTGATTCCCGACAGAGATTCGTATTCTTGCCAGTGGGAAGGCAGTATGAGGAGATTTATCGCCCGCAGTAGAGGAGATTTGTCGCTGGGCAACTAATCTCCCAGTCTGCCACCACCCTTACACACAAACATGCCCATTGGTTGAGGAGCTAATCAATTAGCTAATGTGCAGGGCCCATGCAATTCATGATTGGCCAGTAACTTGCCATTGTTTGCTTTAATTTGTGTTTGATTGCAAGAAACATCTGATAATACAGTTCAGTCTTTTTATGACTATAATGTGAGAAATATCTGCATGGGTGCACAGCTTCAGCTAGTAATATTACCAACAGCTTAAATGTACTTGCTTGCATTTGGTCTGTATTACTAAGTAACCTCAACTTATAATATGTTGTGTGTATATCCCAGAACGTACCAGCCAAAAATTTGCCATCTGTATTTTTTAGGGTCAAGGATGTTGTATACAAATTAATTGGAGGGCTGTACATGTCCCATGGGTCTTCAGCTGGACAATGCTAGCAACCTTAGTTGGCATATAGGTTGCTGTTATTGGTCAGAATAATTAGAAATATTATTATACAGGTATAGGATCCCTTATCCGGAAACCCGATATCCAGAAAGCTCCGAATTACAGAATGGCTGTCTCCCATAGACTCTATTTTATCCAAATAATTCAAATTTTAAAAAATGATTTCTTTTTTCCCTGTAATAATAAAACAGTAGCTTGTACTTCATCTCAACTAAGATATAATTCATCCTTATTGGAAGCAAAACCAGCCTGATAAACTTCAGTCACACTTTACTGCTGCGCTGCAAGTTGGAGTGATGTCATTACCCCTCCCTCCTACAAGCTGCTGTAATGTAAATAGAGCTTTGTCTGCTGAGCCTGTCAATTGAACAATAGGCAGGAATCAAGATAAGCTCCCACTGACACCACTTCAGAAGGACTGAAATAAGATAGTCCTGTGATCACTGCCCCCACTTAAGTTTCAAAAAAAAAAAAAAATATATATATATATATATATATATATATATATATATATATATATATATATACACACAATTCATTTTGGGCACTGGAAAAAATATTTTATATAGATAGTTTAGTATATTTGTTTACACAAAAATGAATGGCAGAAACACAGGAGTACACTCCCAGGACTGATGACAGGGAATAGAAAAAAAGGACATACTTGAAAACCAGGAAAACTTAGGAGGAAGTCTAGGAAGGGTTAAATAGCTCAGGAGAAAGGAGACAGTAAGTAGTTAATGAAAAAAGAAGTATTGCAGGCAGGAAAGGAGCGCAGTGTGTGTGAGGTGGATAGCAGAGGGAACTCACAGCTCCTTTACCTCATCTAGTAACCAGTAAAACTAACTAGGAAGGCAGCAAGGAGAGAAAGTTCCCCCCTCCAAAGGAAAGCAGAGAACAAACTTACAGAAGGGCAGGAGCTTTGATAGTGTCTGTGGGAGGAGGGGCTGCTAGTGCAGCTATAGAGCAGAACGTAGGAAAGTGAAAGTAATTGCTTCCCTGCAAACCATGTGACCTCTCTCCTCCAAACATCACACGCATGGGCAGAGAGGGGAGGGGGAGTGTATAGCTGGATTTTCATGTCGTGGTGCGACCTGGCTTTTCATTACAGAGTGGCTGCCTCCAAGCACACAGGTAATGCTGTGCCTGCAGTTAGAGCAGCACAGGATGAATGTGTAATGAGCAGAAATAGAAGCCCCCATGACAAAATACAAACTAAAATAACTTATGCATGGATTTGTGGATTAACATTTTATTTGCCAGACAGTGTTTATGGATGTGGGTTTTTTATATAAATGCAAAAAAAATTTAAAAAATTTTTTAAAATGACAACAGATTCCCTTTAAACATCTTTGCCAGACTAAGACTGTGCACATGCTCAGTGTGGTCTGGGCTGCTTAGGGATCGTCATAAACAAAGCTGCTTGAGTTCTGCATGGCTGGGAAGTAAGGCGGGGGCTCCCCCTGCTGTTCATAAGTATGATTGTTTCCCTGCTCAGCAGTTAGGGACCGTCTGATAATTCCTATCCACAGCAATAAATGAAGGGAGGATTTCACTGCATACAGTCAGGTTTCTTATAAAAACGGTACACATTTTTTAAAAACCTGTATACAAAAACGACACCATATCTTTCATATGGACTGGTTAGAAACGATAACCAGAAAAGAACATAATACATTGAAATTCTTCAACACATGGATTACATATATAACACACCTCCCACAATGGATTAGACACCTCATGATCTATACCTTTAGACATATATCATGGTACGATATGGAAACCTTGAAAGAACACCCATTGGTCATGGAATCATCCCAATACCTAGACTCTCTACAACAAGAACAACCGAAATATGTGCCTCCCAGGAGCCACCAGACTAACAGATTATTGACCTCCTACCCAAATTAATTCTCATAGGATTTATATCTTTACATATTTACACCACGATTGAGCTGAAAGTTGTAAAAACGATTAAAATGTTTTATGTTTGCTGTTATAATCACAACAATTTTCAATTTCTACTTTATTATATTCAATAAAAACAAGTAATTATTATATATTATTATATTATTATAGTCATATTTAAATATATTAATGGAAATATATTTTTTCAGTCACAGAAATAGTTTAACATCTTTTTATTCAATTCAAGTATTAATTTCTTTATCTTAATCAGTATTACAGACTTTGGCCCCTTGAGGGCACTGTTCATCTTTAGTACGAGCCGAAACCTGTGTGCATTTGGGATTTACTGTTGCAAGCTAAACACTGGTGACAATTTATTAATGTGCAATGCTTTTCAGAGTTTAAACTGTGTAATTTAAATGTGCAGTTTCTACTAAGATTACATTTTACCTCTTGAAAATAAACTGTGGTTTTATTAACTAGAAAGAAAGATGTTAGGATTAAAGTGCATGCCTATTTATGTCTATACTTTTACAAGTGAAAGGTAACTTTAAATATACATAATTTTTTACTTCCTATATCATTATTATTATTATTATTATTATTACTATTACTATTATGATTTTTATTACAAGTATGGGAACTGTAATCCAGAATGCTTGGGACCTGGGATTTTCCGGTTATGGGGTATTTATGTAATTTTGGATTGCATACCTTGAATATAAACTAAAAACCTGTAGAAAGGATTATATTGCCTCCAATAAGGATTATTTATATCTCAGTTGGGATCAAGTGCAAATGACTGCTTTATTGTTATAGAGAAAAGGGAAATAATGCTTAAAATTTTGAACTATTTCATAAAAGTGGAGTCGGTGTGATACCTGTATTATTACTGCATTTATATTAGCATTTCTTAAATCTTAATATGGCCTCAGTTGTTTTAGTCAAATGCAACGAGGGTAGCACCTTGCACCGTGGCAGCAGATATTTTTTTTAAAGGACAGGGAGCCCCATTCACTGGGTGGGTGCCAGTATGCTGTCTCATGGCACTTTACTAGTGATGGGCGAATTTATTTGCCAGGCATGAATTTGCGGTGAATAAAGTCGCGAAACCACTGCAAATTCCACGGGAAATTCGCACCCCAAATTCACCCATCACTACACTTTATGGCTGTTTATAACAATGGTGGCGCTTCCATGCGTCCAATAAGCCTAATATCACCATGAAAAATGCTGAAGGTCATTTGGAGTGGTGTAAATGTCACTGCTATTGAACAGAGGAAATACAAGGTTACAAATGCCATTTCACTATCTGGCATGTTTGTTGATAACTATTAAGTTTGGCACATGCCATAAAAGCTCTCTTTTTTTAAAAACATAATACTGAGGGTACAGTATCCGGCAGGATGGCCCTCGGATCACTTCAGCTTTCCGAAGTCGCCCGAAGTTTCTTCGTGAGGCAACTTTGGGTGACTTCGGAAAACGAAAGATTTCCGCATGGCATCCCACTGGCGATTTACATTCTAGCATTTAGGGGAGATTAGTCGTCCAAAGAAGAGGCGATTTGTCTCTTTGCGACTACTCTCCCCCAGTAGCCACGTCTGCCACCACCCTTTTTCTTCCTCAAAATCCTGTGGCCAACACATGCGCAGTAGAGTGTTCAAGTTGTTAAAGTTCTGCTTTTCACTCTACTGTGCATTGACACCATTATGAACAAAGAAACAGGAAGAGGATCACTATGTGGTGTTTGCTGGAAGAACCCCGAGGCTGGTGCATTTTTCTACTGGAAGCAGCACCAGACTGGAGAATCAGGTAAGAAAATGCAAGCACCGGGGGCAGGGGGTGCCTAAAGTGTCCACTAACAATATTTAAAAATGTAGTGGCACTTGATGAAACTGACTGTTGTATGAATGTGATGAGACTTGATTGTAAGCTCCACTGGGGCAGAGGCTGATGTGAATGATTATAATCTATGTAAGATGCTATATGTTGGCACTATATAAACAAAAGCCTGTTGAGCTGTTATCAGAATTAATGGTAAGTGTGTTTTCATCATTCAAATATGTTTTTGATTTGATTAATTCATATATAATTATTCCCCATACCTTTTACCAGCTTAGTTGCCCTTCTCAGTACCCCCTCTAATACAATAATGTCCTGTTTGAGTGATGTAGAGCAAAACTGTATGGCATATTCTAGATGGGGCATTACCAGTGCTCTACAAAGTAGAAGAATAAGCCCCTCATCCCGCAAATCTATGCCCCTTTTAATACAGCTCAAGACCTTATTTGCCCTTGATGCTGCTGACTGGCATTGCTTGCTACAGCCAAGTTTATCATCTACAAGGACTCCAAGGTCCTTTTCCATAATGGATTTGCCTAGTGCAGTCCCATTAAGGGTATAAGTGGATATTTTTACATCCCAGGTGCATGACTTTACATTTATCAACATTGAATCTCATTTGCCACTTAGCTGCCCAGATTGCCAGTTTGTCAAGATCATGTTGCAATTGCCACATCCTGGATGGAATTAATTGGGCTGGATAATTTTGTGTCATCTGCAAACACTGATACATTACTTACAATACATTCCCCTAAGTCATTAATGAAGTTAAATAAAAGTGGACCCAATACCGATCCCTGAGGGACCCCACTAAGAACCTTACTCCAAGCAGAGAATGTGCCATTAACAACCACCCTCTGTACCCGATCCTGTAGCCAGTTTCCTATCCATGTGCAAACGACTTCATTAAGCCCAATAGACCTTAGTTTAGAAATCAGTCGTTTGTGGGGCACGGTATCAAACACTTGGCAAAATCCAAATAGATCACACCTACTCCCCCTACTTTCTAACATCTTATTTACCTTATCATAAAAAGCAATCAAATTTGCCTGACATGTCTATCCTTCATAAAGCCATTTCTGATTGCCGCTCATAATGCCATTCACTAGGAATGTGATCCCTTAACAAGCCTTCAAATAATTTGGTCACCACAGGTGTCAAATTTACTGGCCTATAATTGCCAGGTTGAGATTGTAATCCCTTTTTAAATATTGAAATGAAATCATCTTTTTTCCAATCCATAGGCACCATACCAGATTAAAGCAAATCTGAGAAAATCAGAAATAGGGGCTGGTCTAAAACTGAACTAAGCTCTCATAGAACCCAAGGGTGTATGCCATCAGACAATGGAGCCTTGTTTACATTAATTTTTATTAAAGCTTTATGGATCATATCCTGAGTCAGCCACTGATTAGACTGAGTTGAGCCATCAGTGCAGCTATGAAGTGAGCCTGGGAACTCAGACTCCTCTATTGTATACACTGAAGAAAATAACTGATTTAGCGCATTTGACTTTTCTGTTACAACCATACTGGTACCATTATTTAATGGAGCAACACTCTCAACCTGCATTTTTGTACTATTAATATATTTAAAAAACTTTTTGGGGTTAGTCAGCCTCTGTCACAATTAATTCTTCATTTCCTTTCTTTGACCTCCGGATTGCTGATTTACAACATTTATTATAGTGTTTATATTCATTAAATGCAGCTTCTGTCCCAACAGACTTGTAATTTTAAATGTCTTTCTCTTCTTTCCTATTAACTTATTTACCTCTATATTAAGCTACATAGGGTGATTCTTACAGCTTCAACATTTACTCCTTAAAGGAAAAAATTGAGAACGGTAAAGATCTAATATAATTTTAAATGACGACCGTTTCTGTTCTGTGTTTTTAGCTGAAAACTTAATGCCCCAATCAATTCTCTAAAGGGCAGCCCTCAAGGAACTAAAATTAGCTTTTCTGAAATTCATGGTTTTTGTTGCCCCAGTGTATATATGTTTTTTGCACCAGACATTAAATGATATAACATTATGGTCACTATTACCCAGGGGTTCAATGAGTTGCACATTTGCTATACGTAAGTTCTGGGTCATTTGAGATCACTAGATCCAGAATAACATTTTTTCTGGTTGGTTCCTCAACAATCTGTGCCATAAAATTGTTGTGATGAATCCATTAAATGGTGGTCTAGTAGGGGGACACGAGGGACGCCCGCTGCGTCACACTGTTCCTAGGCCACAGGCGCCGGTTCCATAGGGGGTGCGCGGCTCGCCTCTGTGTATTTTAAAGGCACAGGCGCGCTGGCTTGTGACGTTAGCGCGCATTGGCGCATTTCAAATACTATTTAAAGCACAGTGGGGCTTGTGATCATATATGATCTTGTTCCTGGTCCTTTGTGCTTTTGAGCTTCTGTATTCTGATTTTGATACCCGTTTTGACTCCTGCCTGGCTTTGATGATTCTACTCTCTGTATTCTGACCCTTGCCTGTTTACCGACTCCGATTCTGCTTAACCCTCTGATTGACTTCCTGGTTTGACCCTTGCCTGCCTGACTACGAATACTCTCTGCCTGCCCCCCCCAGCCTGTTCTGACTACGATTCTGTCTAAACACCTTGTACCACGACCTTCTGCCCAAAGACTTGCTTACAGTTGTGCCCCTTTGTCTACCCAGAACCCCTCACCTAGCATCTCTCGTTTTAAGACCTGGCGGCATCTGAGTAGTTGAGGGCTCCTCCCGAAGCCAAAGGTGGCTGCTACAGGCAGAAGCACAAGCTGAGACCAGGGTGCTTGGAATCGGTTCTGGGTTTAGGGTGCCGACCGTTACAATAAACTTTGTAACGGTTTATAAACTTGTTCCTATTAACTGATCTGGCAGCACTATTGCTCCAGTCAATATCTGGGTAATTAAAATCCCCATTATCATTAATTTACCAAACTAGCAGCCTTTTCTATTTGCATCAGAAGCTTAGCTTCCTCCTCCTCACTTCCATTAGGGGGTCTATAGCATACTCCAACAATTGATTTACTGGACTCTTTACAATTGGTGAAGAACTCTACCCTTAAGACTTTTGCTCCATCATTTTCTAACATAACCTCCTCCTTTATATAAGCTTTTAAAAACAGATATACTCCTCCTCCTTTTCTATTGATTCTGTCCCTCCGAAACAAAGTATAGCCACTGATATTTACTGCCCAGTCATGCTACTTATTCAGCCATGTTTCAACCACACCAATCACATCATATTTTTCCTACAGCACCAGCACCTCCAGCTCTCTCATTTTACCCTCTTAGATAAATAGATAAAAATGCCTCTACTAATCTCAGTTGACAAAAATCAATGTCAGTGCTTCAAACAACCAATGCATCTAAAATATATTTCTGAAAAAATGAAAAACCTACAGTATCTGGCCTGAAGCAGGCCAAAAAACACACCCTGAAACTTACATCACCAAAGATCCATGCAGAATACACAGGTGACATTACATAACCAGTACATGGCCTAAGCACAAGCTATTGGGAAGCCTGTTGAAAACATGAACCTTACAAGGCCTGTATCGCTGCCCTTAAACATGGACACTTTCATAACCCACAAATCTTGTATATAGGAGAATGGCGCAAATTCACTAAGCGCCGAAGCGCCGAACGCTAGCGTCAATTCGCTAGCGTTTGGCATTTTCGGTACTTCGCAAATTCACTAACGAACCCTGGCGTAAATTCGCTAGTGTTACTTCGCACACTTACGCCAGGCGAATTTTCGTTAGCGATGTAACTACGCAAATTCACTAACTTGCGCAGTGTACTGAACGCTACCTTTTACGTTAGACTTCCTTCGCTACCTCAGACCTGGCGAAGCGCAATAGAGTAGATAGGGATTGTTTCCAAAAAAGTCAAATTTTGCTGGCGTGTTTTCTACATGATGGGTGATAGGCTGAAAAAGATCGAATATTTTTTTGGGGCTCACCTCCTTCCCCCCTACATTTCCTGACTCATGGCAACTTACCTAGACAGTGGGCACATGTGTAGGGCAAAATAAAATTTATATTTGCTGATTTGAAGGTTTTCTAGGCATTTGTAGTGCAGATACGTATTCCTCCATTGAAATTTGAATTTTGCGCCGTATGCAAATGAACCATCGCTAGCGAAACTTCGATTCGCTTGGCGAATTAACGCTAGCGCAACTTCGCAAACTAACGCTACCCCTGTGCACAACTTCGGATTTCAGTGAATTTGCGGAGCGCTGGCGAAAATACGCCTGGCGAAGTGCGGCGAAGTTGCGCCTGGTGCAACTTCGCATCTTAGTGAATTTGCCCCAATAAATCAAGACTTCAATAATTGCTATGCAATATTAAAAACAAGACAACCCTTACTCGGACTGACACGTGCAACAAATATTCACCACAGACCAATGAAATCTCCACCTAAGAACTAATTTATGGCAGAGGAAATCTATAATAAGGAAACAAACAAAACCCAGCTGAGGAAGGCTAACCACCAAATCATGACACTCAGTGCAAACCAACAGTTACTTTTAGAACTACACACTGTGGTCTATAATCCAAAACTGGAATATCACAGCCCAGACTTTATATTAAACAAGGACCAGTACCCGCAAAAGTCTTCTGCACAAGCCAGATAGTCCTACTGTACTGGCACCAAAAGAAGTGTTCATGCATGTGTAGGCTGGCGTATAAGACAAATAAAAAGCATTGTTGGAGTACAAGATAGATACATAGCATGCCATACAGGTGTGTAAGCAGAAAACAGCTACCATGCATGCCACCCTAACCAGCTAATACATGTGCTCCAAACTAACCTACATACAGTATAAGACTGGTGCCATACCTAGCCCATCCTAAACTGGCTCACACTGCTCCTCAGAGCACTGATACAAAAACCATTAGAAGTTCATGCAAGTACTGATGCTCATCTAAGAACTGGCGCAAAAGCCAGCCACAGCTCATATGAATTCTTGGCACAAAAGCCCCAGCCATAGTTGCTTTGGGCACTTTGCACAAATTCTATCCCCAGCTCCTGTGGCCAACCCCAACTGCAGGAACTTGGCACAAAAGCCAGCTCCTGCCTGCATGCTTGCCCCCAACATTCTGAAGCTCATTATCAGGCATACCATTGCAGAAGGGTTCATTTTGCAAATTATCTTAACATAAATATGCCCACATCTGCATTTTTTTTCTTTAAACTCTCAGCAATCAACAATTTAAATATTTTGCACCTTGGGGGATCAGATGGCAGGGAGGGGGAATAGTTGAGCACAAGGTTAGGACCACAGGCAATGACTATTGTACACATCATGGGACATCAGATAAATTTTTCTCCATTGCCTGGGAAACATCCCTCTATGTCTGCACAAAAGTAATATCTAGAAAACACTGGTAAGAAGGAATTCAGGTGGTCTTATAGATCATGATTAGGCATGTATTAGCTTTGATTGGCTATGTTAACAGGTCCTACCTCCTTGTCTGGGTGGGTCAATACTACCCATGTGCACTGATATGAAAGGGACATAGAAGAAAAGTAAATTTAATGTAAACTTAATCAGACCGCTAAGCACTTTTGCAATTTACATTCATAATTATGTTTTAAAGATATTCAAGATATTCAAGATATAAAGGCAAATATGTACATCTTATATAATGAATGTTATTACAACAGTGCCACCTGCAGGTCTGTTTCCCACCATAATCCAGTCAAGGAACATTCTAGAAGAAAGGAAGAGGTATTTTCTATTTTTCCCCTGTTTTAGAAACTTCCAATAACTTTTATGTTTTTTCTAAATAGAGAAACATCAGAACAGTCCTAATCCAAATTCATCCAAATCCAAAAAGTTATTGGTTCAACAGATCCCTTTTTCCTCTTGTATTGATTTTCTCAGCATTTCAATTTTAATCCTTTAAATTAATCCTTGTACTTTTTTCATTCTCCCCGTCAATATTCTAGTGCTCTGAGAGGCTAAAATATTTCAGAAAATATCCACAAACTGAGCATAATTTACATTTTTCTGTTTGCTTTATTTTTAGAAAAGTTTCTGTGAAAGAATTATTGCTCAGGCTGTAAATTTATTCTTGCATAAATAACCTTTAACTCACTGCCTACAATGGTTACAGGCTGGCTATAATTTCCTTATTATCACCCACAGGTCTCATCTTGGACTATGAGAGGCCTATTTACTAAAGGTTGAATTTTAGTGGTTTTAGATTTAAATAAATATGTAAAATATAAAAAGTACAATTGAAAAAAAAGATGAATGATGTGCTAAACATAGAAATTTCAAGTTTTCTTTCATATTTTCATATCACTAGTGAAAAGACATCGGAAAACTTCTAAAAGTCTGATTTGATTAAGAATTTTCCAATAGGATCAGCACAGCTCCCATTGACTAATATGGGACACTGACAGATTTTCCTTGGTTTTGTATTAGAGTTTTTTTGTGTTTTTTACACTTAAAAGGCATGTATACTAAATATAAACATGAACTTACTGCACCACAAGCCTAATCAAACAATTATTTTATTCTTTCAAAGTTGGCCACAGGGGGTCACCATCTTGTAACTTTGTTAAACATCTTTGCAAGACTAAGACTGTGCACATGCTCAGTGTGGTCTGGGCTGCTTAGGGATCGTCATTAACAAAGCTGCTTGAGTTCTGCATGGCTGGGAAGTAAGGCGGGGGCTCCCCCTGCTGTTCATAAGTATGATTGTTTCCCTGCTCAGCAGTTAGGGACCGTCTGACAATTCCTATCCACAGCAGTAAATGAAGGGAAAATCTCACTGCATACAGTCAGGTTTCTTAAAAAATGATAACTTTTTAAAAATATATTGGAGATAGGTTCCTTTTTTATTAAAGAAAGTAAAAATGGGATTTTATTTTTTTGCCTTTACATGCCCATTAATAAATCAGTTTTTTTTGAGTTTTTGAGTTTTAAAGAAATGCAGAAAAAATAAAATTTTCTAGATATTCATAAAAAAAGAAAGAAATTTGAAGAATTAGTAAATAAACCCTGATTGTAACTCTCCATGCCAGAGACAACGCTGTAGACTTCATTTAAGTCTGCAAGTCAAGTGCAATTTTGAGCTAAAACTATTTTTTTCCCCTGAATTCCAGCATCACTATGGTTTCAAGGGGATGTTGCGCCTGAAACAATCGCAGCCAATGTGTCAAAAAACGAACGCAATTGTGCTTACACTTTGCCATAAGATGGACGCAGTTGCTGTGAAAGTCCGATTGGTGCAGTTCTGGTGTTTGGCGAGAGAATGATGTGTGCCCAATTTATACACAAGTGTGCTGTACATATTGACTCAGGGTGCTGAGGGAAGCCTGGAGCTACCACCTGGTCCAGAGGTGGCAGTCGCTCAGGGGTTCCCCTGCGTCAATAGGAGGAATTGAGGACTGAGCAGCCCTGAGTGCAAAGAGTGCATATTGATGCAAGTACCTTTAATGAATGAAGTTTAATGCACAACTGACTGTGGGGAAATTTGCATGAGCACAACAGTGCTTGCCAATGCCATGCCCTTGAGAGTTCTCTTTAAGAATGCATGGAATCATTCATTTTTCTTCCGCAAAACCCACATTTTTATATATATCTAAAAAAATTGCAATAGCTGTGAACAGAAAAAGTGCCACATTTGTTGAGAACTTTTAAGTCACAGGCTGAAAAATAAGGGGCAAATTAATTATTTTTTCCCCCTGCACTTTCATCAATATGCCCAAAACATCCACACTTAATCTACCTGCCCTTTAGGATTCAGTCCTAAACAAGTTCTAGATTCGGTGTATTCTTAGTTCGCGTATAACCTTTACAGAGAAATTCCATAATACTGGATCATCACAGACCTGATCATAGGCCTCTCGTGTACAATTCTGCTGAGGTTATAGTGGATCAGCATTTCTTGTTTAAATCCTTGTGCTATTTGCTTTTGGATGACACACAGTGTGACACCTGTATCACATATTTCACAAAATTGCCCTTTAGTAACCCTCTAAATGTAACTATTACACACAGAGCAACGTTCCCTTCTTTAAGACACCAAGGTGCTAAAATTTGAGCAAAATATATTCCTGCTGAAAACGATAGATCTGTATTCAAGGTCAGCTTGTCAAATGCACAGACTGACAGCTCTCTGGAGTATTAGAATGCCATTATGTTGCTCTTTGATCATGCACTTTTTTGTGAGCCTTTTTAATCAATTAACCATGAAACTACTCAGCTTGCCTTATTTACTTCATATAAAACCACTTCAGTCTGGCTGGCATAGTCTACATTATACATCAAAGATAACATGAAACTTTGTGTCCAACAGAGATAATTATGGAGCATTTTTTATTACCTGGGAAACAAAAAAAATCTCTCTGACATAGATGAAATATATTTTCAAGTTCTTGAAAGTTAAATCCTGTGGCTTTAAACTGTAGTTTTGCAGATGTGCATTGCAGCCTTAAATGGTTCTTTTAAATAGAATTATTTCTTTCTGTTTTAATAGACCAAAGACTAATAAAACATTTTCAGATAACTGATAAAACATCAATGAATTGATGATCATAGTATAAACATATTTCATTTTCAAGATATTAGGACATAACTGCCCCCCAACATCCACCCACAAAAGCAGCAGAGGTCCCCTCTTCTCCAACCTTTTCTCCCACACGTCTGCTGGAGCTGCTTCAGATTTCTGAGGGCACTGTCTTTAGTTGCAGAAGCTTTTGCGTGCAAGAAGAATGTAACTAGTAGGGGAAGGAACAACTATTATTATTTGCAATAAATGGCACTAAGTTTGTTTCAAGACAGTAACCTATAACAACCCATAAAAGGTAGCATTTACTGGTAGCCTGACTAAAATCAAACATTTCACTGGTTGCTATGGGTTACTGCTCCTGGGCAAATCTAGTGCCATTTATTACATATGGAGGTTATAATCACTAAGTAACGTTTTGCCAGTTTGTGTATATTTTGTTTTCTAACACATTGTGGATAAAGTTACTGGTATTCAAAAACAGATGCAATGAATCTAAGGGAGTATTTGTACTTTTGTACAGTAATAATTCAACTGTGTCATGTAAGGATGTGAGTTTATAATCTTTACAGAGGTAAAGCTTAAGGAACACAGATAATACACAGCCCTTTTAAGACTAGGGATTTGTTATTCTGTGATATCCCTAATGCCATGGGAGAAAGACAGTTAAGAACAGGGCAAAGTATTAGGTTTCATGAGCCAACTCAAGATAAAAGGGGAAAAACAATTCAATAATTCAAACCAGAAATAAATACTGTTTCAGTGGATATCAGTATCATTATAAGCCATATTTAGGGGCATATTTATCAAGGGTCGACTTTGAAAAAGTCAAAGTTTATTTTTTTGGTCGAATAGGTCAGTTTTTGATCGAATAGGTCCGTATCTGGCCAAATTTAAATTGCACAAATGGAAGGAATAGCGCATTCAATCTAATTTCATTCTAATGGTGGCCATAGACACACAGATCCTATCGTACAAATCGAGGATTCGTACGATTTTCGGATCGTGTGTGGCATGTGCCGACATCTTTCGTCCGGCGGAGATCGGTCGTTTGGTCGATCGGTCAGATTTGATTTTGACCCGACCGCCCACGACACATCGTAATTGGATCGTTTACACCAGATATAGCCATGTTTGTTAATGGCATATCGGGGAAAGATCCGCTCGTTTGGCGATGTTGCCAAACGAGCGGATCTTTGCATCTATGGCCACCTTAAGTTTTTCCACAAAAATTTTTTGATTTTGCACTAATTGACTCCACATAGGATCTAGGAGGTCCCCCATAGGCTAAAACAGTAATTCGGCAGGTTTTAGATGGCGAATGGTCGAAAGAGACAATACATGATAAATTTTGATATTCAAATTTCTGAATTTTTTTTCAAAATTGAATCTAATTTGGACTATTCCCTAGTCGAAGTACACAAAAAAAAAGGCTCATTCGAAAATTCACCTCGACCTTTGATAAAACTGCCCCTTAGTGTTCTTTACGTCCAAGGTCTACAGGCATTTCCAGATTCTAAGCATTTGAAGATGTTGTTGGAGGTTATGAAATACTGATAAGTAAAGTAGAAGTGAATTAGAAATATTTACCATGAAATCACATAAACACCAACGCAGGTCATGATGAGTCCTTTTTGAAATTTCTTTTTGTTTTCAAGACAGAGTCTTCCAGTTGACCTCACTTTTAGCTTTTCTCCAGCGAGCAAGGAACTTCAAAGTGTTTCAGCCTACTCTATGGGGCAGATTTTCTAAAGGGCAAAGTGGCAAACGCTGGCAACAATTTGCTCTGGTGAATGGACGTTCCTCCGCAACTCCACTAAAATGCAGATTTTACTGAACGTTACCTCTTTTGCCAGACTTGCCTTCACCAGCTCAGACCAGGCGAAGTGCAATGGAGTGCATTGATCATCCTAAATCTTCTGTTACTTACATCATATTAAAAAATATTGGAAAAAGCATCAAAGTTCAAAAAACGCTGGTCTGCAAAAGTCCTTAAAACATTTTTTTTGGGTAACTAGTTTCCCCCATACATTTGCTAACATGTCATTGCTCATGTGTAGGGCAGTAACTTTAATGTCTTTATTAAGGTTCCCTGGACATGTGTAATTAACAATGGAAATGTAATGTATCTGCTGCAACATATAACATAAAGACGTCCATTCAACTTTAAATTTCCCGCCGTATGCTAATTAACCCGAGCGCAAGGCCTCTAGCGAGTTTGTGATAGGCAGAAATGAACGCTAGCGCATCTTTGCTTTGAATTGCTTGCATTGCAGAAGTAACGCTAGCGAAAAGTCGGTAGCATTCTGCGCCCACAACAAAACTCCACATTTTAGTGAATTAGCGTTCGCTTGGCGAAGTGTAGTGATAGGCGAGAAGCAGTTGCTGGCGACTTTTCGTCAGTTAGTGAATCTGCCCCTATGAATGATTTCAGGTTTGAGTCCAAAGGTTAGGCTTTTAAAAAATATACAGAGAGCAAGCGGGAAGACATTTTAGTAGCTCCTTATTCCACATGTGTTAATGGAAAAAAGTAAAATGTATGTGAGGAGTTATGATTTGAGGTTGTTCCATAACACTTACCTCCATTAAAGGAAAACGAAAGCTAAATCTTAAGTAAAGTTCTATCACAAGGCTGGTATATTAATTACTTACAGACTGTAGTAAAATCTCTCTCCCAGTCCCTGGAGTCCAGTAGCAGGAACTGTGCTCTCATAAGAATGTAGCGTAGGGCTCCAGTGACATCACAGAATTCGCTAGCAACTTCCTCCCTGCTGCCTGAGGCAGCCTTGAGTCGCGTTGATTCAAATTCTATTCTCTTGCGCGTGCTTTAGAGGCTGAGCTTTCCTTCCATGTAAGATGACGCGCATGCAAATCAGCTACTTGCGCGTCATCATTGACCCCTTTACACACGCCCCCAACCAATCAACGTGCATGTGCCTCTTATCTATGGAGATGCACAATCGTTTCTTTTTTATTATTGAAGGGAACAGCTACCTGGCATCATCGAGCTCTTGTGGTGCACAGCGAGGGGACATAAAGATTTTTTAAACTTACTGTGTAAACAAGATTATGTTGTGCGCGCTCGCTGATTACTTATGCGCACTCGCTGCCTGGTACTGATCGCCATGTTATGTAGGATGCTCTCCTGGGGTCAGGGGAAGTTTTTTCGCACATGAGCATTAAGTTTAGAGAGCCAACGGAAGCTTCTAATCCATTAGCAAGATGGCCGCCATGTTGTTCGAAGCAGGGCAGAACATTAAGTATGATTTTATACTTTTTTATTCGGATTGGTTAGAAGAAAATATAGCAATTAAGGTTATCAAAATGTGTACTTTAGAGGGAGATAGTGCATAAGTTTTGCCTTTCCTTCTGCTTTAAGATCTCCATGGATCCTGCCTAAAGTGCATTCAACAGAATAACAAGCCAAACACCAAATATTTAAACCTTCATTTATGCTCACCTGCCCATTTAAGGGGAAGAACAGAGGTATTTAATTCCTTAGAAAAGTCTGCTCCTGTCCATTACAGGGCCTAGCACACAATTGCAGCCTATGATTACATAAAAATATCGTTTTGGTTACAGTCTTAAGTAAGATCATTATACGTCTTCAAAAACATACATTTAGAAGTTCATAACATGTTAATATCACATCCACAGATGCTTCATAGTGTTCAGCATCATCGTTACAATACAACAAGGTTAGACCCTACTTCAGCAATAGCCTCTAGTCCTTAGGGGTTTGGTCCATAATAAAGTCCATATAAATCCTACTGTGGATCTGGTCACCTTAGAAAGAAATGTTTCTGTTAAGTTACATAAAACAGGCATAGCTCAATGTGTTATTTATTCTACAAGGTTTAACAGTATTTAACCTTTTCAATCCAGCACTCCTCTGCATGGAAGCGTAAAGCCTTTCTATTACCAACTCTGTTAGGAAGCTTAACCTTCTTTAGTACCAGCCATTATGTTGACTACGTGATCAAAGAACAGAAACATGTTCTCTCAATAAAGGCGGAGGCACTGAGTTACGGAGAGTTTCATATTGCTGAACATATATGTACATATAGAAATGAACAGAAATGTTCACTGTTAAAGGAGAAGCAAAGTCATCTTGCACTTGGGGGTGCCAAATGTTAGGTACCACCAAGTAATTGTATTTACTTACCTGAAACTCCGGGCCGGTGCTCCTATCAGCAGAAAATTGCATCGGCCCAGGGTTATTCCAGTGAGCACCACGGAGCTTCTTCTTTCTTCAAATTTCCCGGGGCAATTGCATGACCAGTTGAACGAAATAGCCAACTTTTTAGTTAAAGTTCGGCCTCTTGTTCTACTGACAATGTGCAGCCACGCCCACGAAGAAAGAGGAAGCCAGAAGACGATCGATCCGTGGTGCTTACTGGTATAACCCCGGACCAGTTATCCTTTAAGGAACCAGATATAACCTGATGTTTGTACCCCCCATTTGAGGGTAAGTAGATACATCTGTCTGCTCCCTAATTGCCCCATACCCTTGGATATTATGATTGAGCAAATGTTTGGGCTTTTCAGTTATAAATGGGTGGTATGGTATACCCAACAGCCATGGGACATGGGTTCTGAAGTTTATCACACGCCAATGGCAATACCAGGGGGTCTAAGTAACAACCCACTTTTTGTGATGATTAGGGTGCTGATATTTCAGTGATACACTGTAGCATCTAGCTAGTCATAAAGTTCCTTCCCTGACTTGAATACTAAAAATACAGTATCACTATCAGTTATTTCACAGTGCAAATTAGCTTGACCTTTTTCTGGTAAGGATAATGGTCCTGAAACTGAGAACCCAAGCAATATCCTATATTTGCCTTGCCCTAAAACTAGTGTTTTGCAGCACATAGACATATAGCTTGTGTGCCGTTTTATGCAAAGGCCCTGGTCAGTTTTGCTTGCTCATTTAATTTAAAGTTTATGAAAAGCTACTGTTAAAATCTCATCGTATAAACAAAAAAATATCACAATAAAATGTTTGAGTAAAGTTTATCTTTCTTTTGTAGAATGTAAAATGCAGGGTTTTTTGCATCTATAACACCAGTGCATAGCTATAGAGGAAGCAGACCCCAGATTTGTACATTGTCAGTTTTTATCAGAGAGACACAAGAATTTTCACTTCATCTTCATTCCCTTTGAATAAACTAGAAAAAAACTAAAGCATTTCTTTTTCTTGCCAAGTACCGAGAAAACATATCTTTATTCGATCCACATTAAAATAGATGGCAAAGCATCTAAGGCTGTTGCTTTAATCATTTGCCAAGTCACAATCCTTATATGAAACAAATCAGGATAGACTTTGCTTAGGCATAAATATTGCATTTTGTGCTCAATATTTTAAAATGGTTATGTAAGTTAATGGATGCGACATGTTCTGCGCAAAAGTATGGCATTCTTAATTCTGTTTAATAGACAAATAAATATGTAAGTGTTTTATACCATGGCAAACCCAAAACAACTCCATATAGTAGCCTCAGTGTTTTGGTCTTGAGAGTTGGCCACCTCACAATTCATACAAAAAAATAGGAGCACTAATGCAGCAGAACAGAGCTATCATGATTTATTATGTGAACAATGTACTAAATCAAGCAATGGTTTAGCCGACATGCTCGGTTGTGCTGGTTTTGTGCTCTGTTTCTACTATGCATGTGTATTATGCACAGAACATCCGCTCTCTTTTTTCATTTTTATATTTATCATTTTAGTTGAAACATATGGAACACTTGTCCTCTGCAAATTGCTTCCTATTGATCTGAGTGTGAAAATTCAAGAATACCCTGTGTGCCAATGTCCTTAACCAACATTCATAAATATTTAGAGAACTGTAACATAAGTGAGTTACATACCAAAGCATTTCATCCCCAAAAGACCAGTAGTCTCCTATGGCCTCCTATGGCCCAGGGTTTGCATCTGATTATTGGCTGAGAAGATTCAGAAGAAGCAAGCACAACAAAACTTCCCAGACACTTTTGCTAATAGTAGGGAATTAGGGCCTTTCTTTTTCTACCTGAATAGAATAACCATTTATTAACGGGGTCTAGAAAATGATACAGTTCCTGTATTGGTACACTCAAACTAACAACTCATCTCTAGAAAGTAGCAAAATGTACCTCCATCATATATATGAAGTAATAGATTGATTTGCAGGCTGACATCACATAGAGGGTCTCAATTATGATTGCTTTAGCTTTTGGGAATGAATTTGTTTTCAGTTTTTCTTCATAAGAAAAGCCTGTTCACAGGGGCAATTCTCCCCACCCGTCTTAGAGCTGCCCCCCCACGCTCACCTTTCCAGGAGCATCCAGGAGGCTCTGCGAAGCTAGTGCAGGGAGCACAATTGTTCTTGGACATACTTCCGGCTTTAAGAATAGAAATTCAGCTCTTAAAGGAGAACCAAACCCTTAATTATAAAACCCCCTGCTCCCCTACCCTACATAGACCCCCTCCCTGCACCACCCTAGCCTAGCTGTTACCTTCGGTAAATGCCCCTAACTCTTTATAGATTCAGCGCATCAGAGCTCACAGGCGCCATCTTCTTCTCTTCGGTCTTCTTCGGGAAGTAAGTGCTGTATTGGCGCATGCACAGTTGGGGCAGTGTTTGGGTTTTGACAACTGTGCATGTGATGAAATTGCCAGAAATTGCCGGAACTTACTTCCTCAAGAAGACCGAAGAGAAGAAGATGGCACCTGTGAGCTCTGATGCGCTGAAGCTGCAAAGAGAGGTAAGTAAAGAGTTAGGGGCATTTATCAAAGGTAACAGCTAGGCTGGGGGGAACAGGAAGGGGGGGTCTATGTAGGGTAGAGGGTATTTATAATTAAGGGTTTGGTTCTCCTTTAAAGATACCAGGAGTGCCTTTTTGCTGCCCTTGGTATTTTCTGGGGTGCTGCCCCCCCCCCCCGAGGCAGGTTTCTCAACTCGTCTTATTGGCACAGCGCCCCTGTTCGGTATAAATGGACGAAATTGGCAAACTTTTCTGGCGTGAAATCAGAGTGAATTAAGAAAATTCATCCTGGTTTTCTTGATGATTGCTCAAGCCCAAAAACAGTGAACAATCATAAATGCCCCCCCCCCAGTAATCCAAGTAGTGTAAGCTTAGCTTTAAACAAATTTCATACAATATTACACAAAAATTTCAATGTGTTCAATCCTACATGCAGAGACGATTTAATGCCTGTCTGTCACTCAATCACAAAGGGACAAATAAGTACTAAACATTAAGTAATATCTGTTTAATTTACAAACATCAGTTGCAATACTGATATCAGTCCAAATAAGACAAAGCACACGGCATTATACATGTACACCTAACTTGTTTTTTTTTTTTTTGTAAAAAAAAAAAATATATATATATTTATATATATATAAAATACACAAAACATATTGAACATAAAATCTTCATTTTTTTACACAGTGCCCTGGGTATCATTTTTATTTCTAGGAAAAGGAGCCCACTACCAACATAATCAATTGTATATTGGAGTTTAGCAGCAACATATTAACATGAGGACCACAGGGTACTATAGTAGTTTTATTAAAGGGGGGAAAAAAATCACAGTTTTTGTCTGCATATTCTGCTCTAAAAGAAACATAAACTTTATAGTAATATTGATCTGAAAAAAATCTGTATTCTAATTTCTTTTCCAGTACACAATTTCAAATTTCATGTAATATAAAATTCTATTATGTTTGATTCCAGAGCTTCCGTGTGAAGAGACACTTTTGTCTTTTGTACAGTTGACTTCTTCAGGTCTCTGCAAAACGTAATTCTACAACCACAAGTGAACGATCATCAGATGGCACATATTAGCCTAAGACATTTTACTTATGTTAGTTCTATTATAAAATGTAAAGAAAAATCCTGACTTTGAGTATTCTTTATCAAAATAGAAAAATATCAGGATCATTATAAATTAATATATTTATATATATATTAAAACATCCAAAAAAAAAAACGGTTTAAGGGAGAACCTAGAAGTGTTAAGGATGCTGTACGTTGATACAATAAATACAAATCGTTCGGTCTGAATACTGCTTGAAAACGTGTACAGTTGTTCCTAATGGTAAAAACGACCTAACATTTTATTCTCTAATGACCCAGTTAACATTATCTCACAAAACAAAAATAATACTGGTAAAGGGATTGCTGAACACTTGTGTCAGATGCTTGTGCTATCGTTTTACATGAATGAAATCAATATCAGAAAACAGTGGAGGTAAATGAAAGTCCAAATCTTGATTCTTTTCTGGATTCACTGGAATGCTTGCAGTTTCTCCAAATGGCTACACCGCTCAGTCATCAGATATAAGAATAAAAATATGTTGATCCCTCGTCGTTCGCAGATTTTCCTTTGTCACATTGGTGTGGTACTCCAATATGTGGTACTCCAATACGCTGTGCCAATATAGGACTGGAAATGTTGATATGTAGTGGCCAATTTCACAAGCCTCTTTTTTTATTGTCCAGGCCAAATGATTACTAATTGTATCTTCAGTATGTGACTGTTTTCTGAAAGAAATTGCATTACCCCTCAATGAAGCTGAATCTCCATAGAACATTTTTTTAGTTCCTATTTCAGCTCCTCGTATTCAAAGTTCAGGCATCAGCAACTCATTCTCTTTTTTTTTTCCATTTTCTTTTTTCAGTTTTTTTTAAGACCAAGAAAAATTCTCTCTCATAATAAAAATAAGTCTTTTTCTGTATTTTACAATATAATTCAAATATTTCCACTATGAAACTTTAATTAGTCCAAAATGGCCAATAGGTATACAACATTTTCAAAAGAATTGTGGTGTGTACATGTTTAGGAGGGGCACTTTGTACAACCACACTTTATGATTTTCTCAACTTCGTCCACAAAGGATGAACCATCTGTGCATTCAAAAGCATATTTCCGCCTTTTGCTCCTCAGTGGTCCACAGCACTGACCATTTGAGCATCCTCCTTTGCATTCTAGTCTCGATACCTTCTCGGTCGTCTGGCAAGCAGCATAACCTTGCTGCCTTTGGTAGTAATCTCTGATCCGTTCCCCTCGGCAAGAGATTTCTGACAAAATAGAAAATGTATATGCTTTATATACAGTATAATACACAGGGCTCACTTTATTTATATGATAGGGTTTATGATACTGTTGAAGCAAATCTATAATATTTTTTTAACAATTAATAATCAGGCCTTTTAACATTTAGTTTTTTTGTGCTGAAACTCACGAATTCGAATTACTCTGAAACTTAAATGTTTGAGATTTATTAATGGCAAAAAGCCATCTAAAAGTTATCTAAAAGCTGGCGGGCGTATGCAGAAGCCAATATCAGTTGACCTAGGTAAAATTCAAGCTGTTTTTTTCAATTTTAGTTTTTCACTCGATTTTTCACAGCATTCAAGTTTTTCCATGTTTTTTCACAATCAAGTTTTCCATATTCAAATCTTTTAATAATAAAAGTGCATTCGAGTTTAGAGAGTATTAGGGAGTTATTTATCAATTTTCTGAAAACTATGACCAATGTGTTTTTCCCCCTTATTTATCAATAAATTTTTCAGAAAATTTCCTGTGAACGAAAAAACTTGAAGAAATCCTGAAAAAATAGAATCGTACACATTTTTCGTGTTTTCCACCCAAAAACTTTGATTTTTTTAGATTTTTGCCTGAAAATCATTGGATTATTGCACGAAACCCAGCTCAGATCAGGATAGCTTCGGCACATCTTACATTGACTTCTACATGAACTTAGCAGGTCTGAGTTGGAGTACTATTTTTTGGACTTTTAACACCCTAGGGATTTAGTAAATTCCAAAAAATTCAAGTTTTTTTTTTCACTAAAAAATACGATTTTATAGTAAAAAAAATCATTCAATTTTATGTGTTTTTGGCATTCAGACTTTAATAAATAAACTGTATTAAAAAAATGGAAACGTTTACAAATTAGAATTTTGATTAATATTACTCAATGGTGTTTCATATTTAACTTTTTTTTTAATTGGAATGTGTTTTTTTATCAACTGTGCACATATTTGTCCAATTGTTATTCCTTGCTTATAATTGCATTATGGAGTACCAATTCAGAGGTGGATTTGCGCTCCATGCTGCAGCTGAGCGTTAACACCTTGAGCAAAACAGTGTTTCTCAAAGCAGTTGAACTCACTGTAATGAATTAACAGATTGACCTACATTGATAAATGTGTAAACTTATTAAACTACCGTATTTCCAGACAGTCAACCATGCTAATTTTCATGGGAAGTCTTCAGGATTTTGCAAATTTCAGAAAAATTCATATTAAAGGGCATGTAAAGGCAAACAATAAAATCCCATTTTTACTTTCTTTAATGAAAAAGAAACCTATCTCCAATATACTTTAATTAAAAAATGTGTACTGTTTTTATAAGAAACCTGACTGTATGCAGTGAAATTCTCCCTTCATTTACTGCTGTGGATAGGAATTGTCAGATGGTCCCTAACTGTTGAGCAGGGAAACAATCATATTTATGAACAGCAGGGGGTGCCCCCTCCTTACTTCCCAGCCATGCAGAACTCAAGCAGCTTTGTTTATGATGATCCCTAAGCAGCACAGACCACACTGAGCATGTGCACAGTCTTAGTCTGGCAAAGATGTTTAAGAAAGTTACAAGATGGTGACCCCCTGTAGCCAACTTTGAAAGCATAAATTATTTGTTTGATTAGGCTTGTGGTGCAGTAAGTTCATGTTTATATTTAGTATACAAAATACAGAATTTCTAGTCTTATTCTATTTTAGACTTTACATGCCCTTTAAGTTTTAGACTTATGTCATTATTGCAGTGACAACAAAATTGTATATTTCTTTTTCAAATACTGAAGGCAACCCAGTTTCAGAATAAGAACAGCTGGTTCTGTTTATTGCAATGCAACTGTTTCAGAGATCATGCAATTTTATTTATTAGAATTCTTGTTCTATACTTTCCTTAACATTCCATTAGCTTCATAAATTACTCCTTTAAAAATCCAAACTAAATCATCTGTACTCCCCAACCAAATCATGTTTCCCATTGTGCAGCCACAGTGATATTAAAATCCAATTAATGAAGCTGAAGAAAACTCAAAGGAAGACACCAAAGTGAGGGGGGATGAGACATCAGGGCAGAAGTAAAAAGAATCCAGAGATAGTGACCATCTCACCTGTGGATTTCGTTGGGTTAAGTCAGTGAAAGCTGAAGGGTGAAAAGCAAAGTTTGTGATAAAGCTAAGAGTAGAATCATTGGCTTCCCTAGTTGGGAAAAATAGAAAATTGATATAGAATAGCCAGAACATATCAGGTGAAAAGAAACTGGTAAGTTATTTTGAAAATATGAATAAAAAGAGGCGAACAATGGGGTACATATTTTAACAAAAGTTTGACTCACTTTGTTCCCTTTTTTTTAGTCTACTACATTTTAAACCAATATTCCATCGGCATTCCATAGACAAGTTGTGTTTCATGATTGCAAAATAATGGTGCAGTATGCACAGAAATGATGGATATGTCAATCCATTGTTTAGCATATTGTTATGCAACATTAGGAATAAAAATAACCTATACTCACACACATGGAATACATAAATGCCATATCAAGTTGAAGTATGCAGTTTATTTTAACTCATATTTCCCAGTCAGAGTCAGTTTTATTACCAAATAATTGTATTTTCATGTAAAGTTGCTGTCATTTCATAAATATGGAAAATATTTTCTTGTGGAGTTGAAATACCCTGAAGGCAATGCCCTGAAAGGTATTCTAAAACTGCAGACAAATGGCCAAATATTATCCAGTAATGTAACTGGAGGGGACGAGCCCTGGTGCGGGACGTGCAGCCTTGCCCCCCGCCCCCCTCCACACATAGATTATCTGGCCAGAAATCGCCCGCTGCGGGCAGAAATCGCCAGTGCGCGAGCTGCCGGGGGGCCCTGAGGGGGTGCGGGCCCTGGCCCAATCTCACCCCCTGCTCCCCCGGTAGTTCTGCCACTGATATTATCCAATACATCATCATTGCTTCAAAGTAAATTAAAACTTATATGCCTCAATTTGTATAACAAGGCAATTTCCTTTATAACTTCGGTATAAAAACAGTCATGGAGCACGAATAGGCCATCCCTCAGTTTCTTATGGAGACAGGAGTTTTGACTGCAGACAGAGTACACTGTTGGGCTTATTTATAATTGATAGGCTTCTATTATAATACCAAACACAAGGCATATCTGTCTAATTGCAACTCAGTTAGTACTGCAGTGATTTTTGTATTTGCACAGGTGCTCAATATTGCACCAGTTAAATTACACACAATTAAAGGGAAAATAGGTGCATGCCATTGTTCCACCCTGTGTTGCAATTTCCTTCACAGAAGCAAGTTGCTCTCATTTATATTTATTTTTTTAATTTATTTATTAAAACACATGCTTTCTCATTTTTATTTAAAAAAACAGCCAAAGTCCCTGCCATAAATGCTCTTAATTTACTAAATTATGAAAAAAGCAAGAAAAATCATATGCGGGAAAAGTCACAACAAAATTATTCAATTCAAATCATTCAAATCATGCAAAACCAAAAAAAAAAAAAAAAATGCCCCAAACCCTCGAGGATCATGAAGGCATGAAACATCTTCTAATTGTAAAAGGGGCACCTGCCATTGACTTCAACATGATTTAGACAGGTTTTAGCTGGAGTATTTTCGCAGGTTTTTTTCCTTTTTTAACGATATAAAGCCAGCCCAAAAAATTTTTTATTATATAATTTTTTTCTTAATATATGTGCCCCTCAATATATTAACCTTTGCAAAACTTTGATCCACTGGTATCTGACAGAAAATTTATGGTTTCATTGTTGTACTAGCAATTACACTTTTGTCTCTTCTATTACTTACATTTCAGCAAATGGAACCCAATATTAAGGTGGGTTTTTATTACAACTCACTTTTTTCTCATTTTTATTAAAAACAATTCAACCAAACTCCCAACCACAAATACCCTTGATCAACTAAAAAATCTGAACGAAAAAAAGAATGTGTGGGAAAAGTTGTGACAAAATCATGTGGCAATTCAAATTGTGTTTTTTTTTTCAAATTTGATGCTCGAAAATGACAACTTTTTATGATTATCGCAGATAAAAAAGTATTGAAACCAACTGGAGTATTTTTGAATTTGTTGCTGTCATATAATAAATCCCAAAAAAAGCCAATCTTTTTATTTCCACTACTCTTTTTGAAATTCTTTGCAGCAAAAAGCCCAACCAGAAAAAGTTGACTTGTAATAAATACTGTATGTCCCTAACTGTTCCCTTCAATTGCAAGCACAGCATAGACCTACCTGCCTTCAAAATATGACTTTATATTTAGCATGAGCTTTGACAGATCTAATAGTTGTTTTTGGACTACTAGAAGTCTCCAATAAAAGCAAGATCGTGTCATTTAAAAACAAATGTAATCAATATTTTAGTGCCTGAATGAATTATTTACCTTTATCACAGTTGTCTCCAGTATAACCACTGGTGCATTCACAGTATGCTTTTCCTAAGCCTGAAAGCCTGCATTTTCCATGTTTACATTTAATGGACTGGCAGGGATTGGGTTGATCTTCAGCTTCATCACAGAGAACTCCCACAAAATCTGGAAGGCATTTACAACTGTAGGAGAATGAATTAATCGGGAGGCATGTGCCATGTACACACCTACAAGATAGAAAAATATATTTGAACTATTTTTTTTGACATGTTATGCTGTAAGTATCAGATTTATGGCTTTTAAATATAAATCCATTATTATTAATGACAGACAGCACAATACACCACTGGATACTGATTTTAAAAAAACAAAAACATACTTGTTTCCCAGACAGGGATCATTGGACTGGATATCGCAGAGTTGTCCTGTCCATCCTCCTTCACATTCGCAAGTGAAGCCGGCTTGGCTTGTAGCCAGGCATGTGCCATGGACACAGACATTTTTATGGCATGGTTCACAGCCGGGAAGAACTCCAGGTTGTAAGTTTAGTTTTCTGAAGTCCTGTAGTTCATTATTAATGTATAGGTTTCTAATGCAACCTTGGAAGTTGGTACCATTTTGACTTGAAGACTGTCGAAGACCGGCAATGTTGTTTTTCATGGGCATACCTAGAATGATATGATGGACATAACATTTTCATGGCAAAATAATGCTAAATTTGCTTAAGAATTAAGAGCATAGTAGCAGTAGACATACACAAAGCAGAGCACACCCCCAGCTGCTGCATTACTGATTGTGATTGTGGTTCATAAAGCTCAATTACTATAATGATATATATCTTAAATATGTATTTTATTAACTTTGTACCAGCTATGAAATAATCTAGGAGTTGGCCTTGCTACTGCTATTCTTGACTGTATCCATTATCAAGACTTTTTGCTTCCCACGCTATCAGATTAATCTCATTTCTTTGCTAGGCCATGACTGTAGCTAGCTTTCTGCTTGGATATATAATTATTTTCCAAATTTTTATTGTCCCATTATCCTAAAACATTTTACAAATTAGGTATATTGACTGTTGCAAATTAACTAAATTGCATTCCAGTATGCTAAACTGTAGATATGTAAATATTAGCAGTCACTTTAAAATTGCTAATTAACTACTTCAAAAATGATAGCATGAATACTTTGTTTACCTCCTATGTAAAGTGTGGAATCAACGCTTAGTAATGACTGTTTTGGTAAATTCGTAATGGATTTCGGGGTTCCTCCATCAATGATCAGTGACAGTGTTTGGTCCAGGTTTACCAACTCCACAACATGGAAATTTCCATCATTTATTGTCTCAACACTTAACAAAAAAAAAAAAAAAGGATAAGTCATACTGTACAAAACAATTACATTCTAATCTAATCATTTTCAGTTTGTAGTACAGGAAACCCATTTCCTTGATAAAATGATGCTTCTCTGATTAGAATAATGTGAATCATTTTGGGAGGATTTAAATCCTATGCAAGTAAATGTAATTTACTGTCTTTAAATCTATTTTTAAAATGGTTAGTAGTGATTGTGGGTGATTCATGGACTAATTTTTATAACCCTGATTTCTTTGAAATAGACTTATGATTGTAAATTATTTTAATGCATCGTCTATATGTTTTACGGAATTCTATGCTTCCTTTTTTGATTGCCTTTGTATTAGGAGCTAGCTATGAATCCCTTCCCCAGATGTTACAGTTACGCTTACTTTTTTCTCGTTGTTTCTTTGTCACATTGAACTTCCTTTTTTTGTAGTTCATATTTTGTACAACAACCACTTTTCATAAGTTTTAGGGTCAGTTTCATTAAAGTTCGAATGGTTCATTTGAATTTTCAAATATTTTTGGGGTCAATATTCACAAATTAAAATTTTAAACCACCAATTCTAATTTGAATGTGAGATGTATCACACCTTAACCCTGGAAACAGTTCTAATTCAAATATTCGCCACCTAAAACCTGCCGAGTTAATTTGCAAGTCAATGGCAGAGGGTCTGTTGAATCATTTGAAGATGTTAATTGCCTTCCTGACATTCGACTTTTTTTCGATTAGAATCCCATTGTAATTCAATACAAATTTTTGGGTCATTCATATTGGGTCAAATATTAGGGGGCACATTTCCCTAGGGTCGAATATCGAGGGTTAATTAACCCTCGATATTCGACCGTCAAAGTAAAATCCTTCAACTTCTGATATCGAAGTCGAAGGATTTACCGCAATTCCTACGATCAAACGATCGAAGGAATAATCGTTCGATCGAACGATTAAATCATTCGAATCAAACGATTCGAAGGATTTTAATCCATCGATCGAAGGATATTTCTTCGTTCAGAAAGTTGTTAGGAAGCCTATGGGGACCTTCCCCATAGGCTAACATTGGCCTCGGTAGGTTTTAGGTGGCGAACTAGGGGGTTGAAGAATTTTTTAAAGAGACAGTACTTCGACTATCGAATAGTCGAATAGTCGAACGATTTTTAGTTTGAATCGTTCGATTCGAAGTCGAAGGTCGTAGTCGAAGTTCGAAGTAGCCCATTCAATGGTTGAAGTAGCCAAAAAAAACATTCAAAATTCGAACTATTTTTCCTCTATTCCTTCACTTGAGCTAAGTAAATGGGCCCCTAGATGTTTGAGTTTTTCCATAAATAACCTCCCATTCTAGTTGTGAGTACATTTGAATTTATTAGAGTTAAAGAAAAATCACATAACTTTGAATTTTGCCTTTTGATAAATCTATCCCTTAGGGGCAGATTAACTAAGGGTCGAATTTCGAAGTTAAAAAAACTTCGAAATTTGACCCTCGAATTGAAATCCTTCGACTTCAAATATCGAAGTTGAAGGATTTTTCACAGAGTTTAGCGTTCGAACGATCGAAGGAAAATCCTTTGAATTGATCGATTTGATCGATTTTAGCATACGATCAAAGGATTTTCCTTCGATGTACAAAGACTTAGAAAATGGTTGTAGAAGGTCCCCATAGGCTAACATAGCACTTCGGCAGGTTTAATTTGGCGAATTATTGAAGTCGAAGTTTTTTTAAAAGACAGTAGTTTGATTATCAAATGGTTCAATATTAGAACGATGTTTAATTTGAATCGAAGTAGAAGTAAATTCGAAGTCGCAGTATCATATTCGATGGTCGAAGTATTCAAAAAATTACTTAGAAATTCGAACTTTTTTTTTTTTTTTTTCGAAAATTCACTCGAACCTTAGTTAATCTGCCCCTTAGTGTTTCTTGTGCATGGAAAATGAAGCAGCACCTAAATTTGCAGTCTTTACTGCCCATTAGAGTTGTAAGACAGTAATACATTGAAAGATGCAACAAATAATATATAAGTGCAGTGCACATCGCCTCTGAGGATTTCGGATTTTTCTTTCACTAGTAATTATCTAAAAAACTATTTTTTAGAGGTATTTGTATTTTTATGGGCATTGTTCAGCTTTTTTTCTGTTTGTACTTTTTATAACTGGATTCTTTAATAACATGCTTGGCATTTGAAATCTTAGGAAAATAGAATTTAATTTTGGTTTCAAAAAGCGCTAAAATCACTAAAATCTAACCTTTAATAAATGGGCCTCCCAATGTAATTATTTTAGCTTTCTGGTAAATGTATTTTCAGGAGCCTTAACATGTTGGCTTATTCCTCGTTTAAGTTCCCAGATGTAATAACATGTTCCCCACATTTGAACATGTGACATAAGCTTGTGCAGGCTATGAAAAATAACTAAATAATAACTAAATATACTTAAGTTCCATTTACTTAAATTTTGTGATGTGTGATAGCTGAAAAAAGAACTGATTAAAAAATGGAACCTTAAAATTTCTGTAATATAAATACATTCATAGGGCACAATGCTATTCATTTGAAATTCCTATATTCTTTCTTGTTGTAGGCTTGTAATATTACATTATGGATGCTGTTTCCATGTATTAAGGAGGCAAGCAGTTTAATGGAAAGTATAAGCAACAGAATGAATGCAAGAGCTGAAAGAAAATGCCAAGAGCATAGATCTGTTGCAGATGGGTAAGCACACAAACAATCTGGACCTCATCTACTATATCATATAGTGCTGGGTAATTATGTAAGTGATGTTATAAATATGTAATCAAGGCTGAGCTGAGAATTTTGACCAATAAATCTTTGTATTAATAACAATATTTCTTTTCAGATAGAGTATTGTTATATATGATAGATCTGGTATATTATATTTATTTATACAAATTTAGCATTGTAAGTATACATTGCCCCCCCCAAAATAAATTTTTTTTGTTGAACACTAATATGCCAGCTGTTAACTTTAAGACCCCACCTCCCACCTTAAAGGAACAGTAATGTCAAAAAATAAAAGTGTTTTAAAGTAATGAAAATATAATGCAGTGTTGCCCTGCACTGGTAAAACTGATGTGTTTGCTTCAGAAACACTACTATAGTTTATATAAATAAGCTGCTGTGTAGCAATGGGGGCAGCCATTCAAATGAGAAAAAGCTCAAGTTACACAGCAGATAGCAGATAAGCTCTGTCTGTCTAATGATGTTATCTGTTATCCATTCGTTAACCTGTGCCATATAGCCGTTTTTCAATTTCCGCCATTGCTCCACAGCAGCTTGTTTATATGAATTATAGTAGTGTTTCTGAAGCAAACAGATCAGTTTCACCAGTGCAGGGCAACAGTAGATGATATTTTCATTACTTTAAAACACTTATATTTTTTGGTATTACTGTTCCTTTAAGGCACGTGACATTATATCACAGAAGCTGCTTAAGTATATACGATAATGGCATTGATTATGCCATATGACATACAGTATGACTGAAAACCCCGTTGATTGTTTCTCCTTTATCAAATTGCTGTGCTTCTAATTTAATCTCACTCTTGAAAGTAGTTTCATACACAGAGCAATAAGCTCCCTATTAGTGACACAGTGCTGCCCATTTCTGTAGGAAAATTCCATTTGCCGATTCACCATGTCAACCAGTGTATGACGCATCGGCAGATGAGGAAAAAAGAATGAGCCACAGCACCTCTCCACTTCCTGCAGTTCTGATCATTCAGCCCTCACGAATGGAACAATATATCGGTGGCCATACCACGTCAAACATCTGTAAATGCTTCTGCCAAACACATGTCAAATCTCCAGTCAGATCTGGCATAGGAACTCAAAAACTTGAATACATTTGCTGGCTCAATGCAATCATATTTAAATGTTTTCCCAGAGAACTGAAGAATAAAAAAAAACCTGTGTGTTCCTAATGTTCCTTTAAACCCAAGATAACCTCTACTAGGTATGATCAGATCATTGCAGGCTTCGTCTGGAAGGAAAAGAGCCAATTCTAATCATGTTTGGCCACAGAGCACAAAGAGAAGTTTTACTTGGCTTTTATCCTGTCTAGTGGTAATGTACAGAATACAATCAGCATAAATCATTACATCACATAGTTCCAGTTAGAATTGTTGCGCTTTTTCTTGAATACATATTCCCTGTCACTAAGTGCAATCTTCTATTATGGGTTTAGTGTTCATTTGCAGTCCCTGATGATTTATATTGTGACAGAGCCTCGGAAGATACTTTGGGGTGGACTATCTAGAACAGTGTTCCCCAACCAGTGGCTTGTGAGCAACATGTTGCTCTCCAACCCCTAGTGGCCTTGAAGCCACTAGGCTTGGATGCAAGTTTTGGTTTCATATATAGGTATACTGCCAAACAGAGTCTCTTGTAGGCTGCCGGTCCACAAAGGGGCTACCAAATGGCCAATTACATCACTTATTTGGCACCCCCAGGTACATTATTCATTCATTCTGTTGCTCCCAAAATCCTTTTACATCTGAATATTGCTCATGGTAAAAAAGGTTGGAGACCCCTGATCTAGAAGGTTACAAATGGTGTTGTTCAGAAGGTCTGGTTCATTGTGTTTTTTTGCTAAAAAAAAGAGGCTTATCAAGGAATTGTGGTGTTAAGAAGGTGTAATAAAGCAATAATTTAGGGCTACACGGATCAATCACAAATCCTGGCAAATCATGTTAAGCAAGGGTATGTGTTATAACTTTATAATCACAGTTTCAAACAAAGCACCAAATGAAAACATAACAATGCACATCGCAGCATTTCTGTAAGTCAGCTCTCACCTGTAAATTGCAGATGAAGGGTTACTTCCAGTGTCATAACTAACTCTCACTCTCCCACGATACAACTCCACTGCTACCTGATCCTTGTCACCTTTATAGAGCAAAATCCCACTGTCTTCATCAGTGGCAACCTGTGCAAGAGAATATACTTATGAAAGAAATAATGACTTAGATGGGACTGACAATATCCAATATACAGTCACTTGCTTCTGCAAAACAAAAGTCAGACCTGAGATCCAGCTGAATTCACAAGACCCAACCTAGATAAGCCTTTCACTGTCAGTAAACTTTTGATACATTGTGAATATAAACGTCTCTCCAAAAATAATGAACCTTTTGTTAAAATAATCTAAGGGGCAGATTTATCAAGGGTCGAATTTCGAAGTAAAAAATACTTCGAAATTCGACCATCAAATTAAAATACTTTTAATTGTTACCGAATTGGGCATTCGAACGATCGAATTAAGTAAAATCGTTCAATCGTACGATTTCAGCGATCGATCGAAGGATTTTCCTTTGACTTCTAAACACTTAGAAAACTGCTCTAGAAGGTCCCCATAGGCTAATATAGCACTTCGGCAGGTTTAATTTGGCAAAGTATTGAAGTCAAAGTTTTTTTTAAAGAGACAGTACTTAGATTATCGAATGGTCGAATATTCGAATGATTTTTACTTTGAATTGAAGTCGAAGTAAATTCGAAGTCGTAGTATCCTATTCGATGGTCGAAGTATCCAAAAAATTACTTTGAATTTCGAATTTTTTTACTTTGAAAATTTCCTCAAATTCACTTCGACCCTTGCTAAATCTGCCCCTAAATCATTTTAGATTGTTGAGGAATGAGGGAATTGTAGTTCTGGCACATTTTCGGTACAATATATAACCCCTTATCAATGAGAGATTACTTAGTTCCAAAAATGGCAGCAGATTATTGCAGCAGATTATTGCTATCATCCTGCAGTTATGGCAAAATAAAAGCTATGAACTCATGAACTGCACAATATTAGCCATAAAGTAGCATTCCCTTTTTATTTATGCCGTGCTGACATATATTACCATCTGTATGCAGTTTCAACATGGCTTCTGGAACAACAACAAAGAATGCAAACTCGTGCGGAATCTTAATGTTCTATTGATGAAACTTTCTATCTTTCTAAGATTAGTTTTATTATTGCAACTGTAAAATTACACAAATAACTGGCAGATTTTAAAATGATGCATTATTTTTAATGAATTTATGTTGTCTTGATGTGATCAATAGAAAGTCGGTGATCAGTTCTCTAACATTGTAGTACTTCATCATCCAGGACATTAATAATTATTCAAAAATGTCCAACTGGTTTTGGAATTCTTGGGCATATATGCTTTATATGTGTATGGGCTTAAAAACATTTTGGGGGTTATTTATCAAAATCCGAATTTATCTCATTATTTTCTGAAATATACTCTGACCAAAGCCGCACGGGTTATTTCCCCTTATTTATTAATTTTCCCAAAAAATTCCAGTGCAGGAAAAAACACGAAAAATAGTGAAAATCCTACGAAAATTGTAATCCGTATGAAATTTTAGGATTTTCCGCCCCAAAAAATCTTTGGATTTTTGCACTAAACCCAGCAAGAGATCAGGATATCTTCAGGACTTCTCCCATTTACTTATATACAACCTCGGCAGGTCTCAGATCCCCGTGATATAATAAATCACGAAAAATGTAATTTGTTCGAGTTTTTGGCATTCAGACTTTAAAGGAAAACTATACCCCCAAAATGAATACTTAAGCAACAGATAGTTGATATCAAATTGAATGACATATTAAAGAATCTTACCAAACTGGAATATATATTTACATAAATATTTCCCTTTTACATCTCTTGCATTGAACCACCATTTCGTGACTCTATCTGTGCTGCCTCAGAGATCACCTGACCAGAAATACTACAACACTAACTGTAACAGGAAGAAGTGAGGAAGCAAAAGGCAGAACTCTGTCTGTTAATTGGCTCATGTGACCTTACATGTGGTTTGTATGTGTGCACAGTGAATCTTACGATCTCAGGGGGCGGCCCTTATTTTTTAAAATGGCAATTTTCTATTTATGATTACCCAATGGCACATACTACTAAAAAAGTATATTATTATGATAATGGTTCATTTACATGAAGCAGGGTTTTACACATGAACTGTTTTACTCAGTATCTTTTAATAGAGACCTACATTGTTTGGGGGGTATAGTTTTCCTTTAATAAATAACCCTAAAACTCACACAAGTGTAACCAATAAAAATGGGTCTCCTCCACCAAATCTCTTTGGGGTTTTCAGTGAATGGTTGCATGGGAACTTACAAATTGTTTATCTCTTTGATGTCAAATACTGGATTTTACAGAAGGCCTCATATGGATACAAAACGGGTCATTTATGTTAGGGAAGGCAGTGTGCAAAGAGCAATAAAAAAATGGCTTCAATCTGCAATTTTTTTGCACTTTTATCTTGAATTTCTACAGAACTTTGCATTCTGTTTCAGAGCATTCTTGTACTCCTTAATGCTCTTGGACTTCTTTCCCAGGTCTAAAGAAAGGACCCATATAAACTTGGTACCCCTTTATAAAAAGAACATATTCAGCACCATGACTTCCCTCTTGCACACACAGGAGGTGGGGAAGGGGATATTTTGACCTTTAACACGCTACCTCTGCCTTTAATAATACATTTTTGTTTACTATCATGCATTTAGTTTATGCTACATTTTCTGATACTGGGAACCCACTCTGTCAGTCTCACAGTAATAAAGTCTTGTCCAGGAGGAAAAAAAAATATAGAGGAATGTGTCTAAATTTCTTTTTTCCCAAGCAAAATGAACAGTGTCATAACTAACTCTCACTCTCCCACGATACAACTCCACTGCTACCTGATCCTTGTCACCTTTATAGAGCAAAATCCCACTGTCTTCATCAGTGGCAACCTGTGCAAGAGAATATACTTATGAAAGAAATAATGACTTAGATGGGACTGACAATATCCAATATACAGTCACTTGCTTCTGCAAAACAAAAGTCAGACCTGAGATCCAGCTGAATTCACAAGACCCAACCTAGATAAGCCTTTCACTGTCAGTAAACTTTTGATACATTGTGAATATAAACGTCTCTCCAAAAATAATGAACCTTTTGTTAAAATAATCTAAGGGGCAGATTTATCAAGGGTCGAATTTCGAAGTAAAAAATACTTCGAAATTCGACCATCAAATTAAAATACTTTTAATTGTTACCGAATTGGGCATTCGAACGATCGAATTAAGTAAAATCGTTCAATCGTACGATTTCAGCGATCGATCGAAGGATTTTCCTTTGACTTCTAAACACTTAGAAAACTGCTCTAGAAGGTCCCCATAGGCTAATATAGCACTTCGGCAGGTTTAATTTGGCAAAGTATTGAAGTCAAAGTTTTTTTTAAAGAGACAGTACTTAGATTATCGAATGGTCGAATATTCGAATGATTTTTACTTTGAATTGAAGTCGAAGTAAATTCGAAGTCGTAGTATCCTATTCGATGGTCGAAGTATCCAAAAAATTACTTTGAATTTCGAATTTTTTTACTTTGAAAATTTCCTCAAATTCACTTCGACCCTTGCTAAATCTGCCCCTAAATCATTTTAGATTGTTGAGGAATGAGGGAATTGTAGTTCTGGCACATTTTCGGTACAATATATAACCCCTTATCAATGAGAGATTACTTAGTTCCAAAAATGGCAGCAGATTATTGCAGCAGATTATTGCTATCATCCTGCAGTTATGGCAAAATAAAAGCTATGAACTCATGAACTGCACAATATTAGCCATAAAGTAGCATTCCCTTTTTATTTATGCCGTGCTGACATATATTACCATCTGTATGCAGTTTCAACATGGCTTCTGGAACAACAACAAAGAATGCAAACTCGTGCGGAATCTTAATGTTCTATTGATGAAACTTTCTATCTTTCTAAGATTAGTTTTATTATTGCAACTGTAAAATTACACAAATAACTGGCAGATTTTAAAATGATGCATTATTTTTAATGAATTTAAAAAAAACGGGTCATTTATGTTAGGGAAGGCAGTGTGCAAAGAGCAATAAAAAAATGGCTTCAATCTGCAATTTTTTTGCACTTTTATCTTGAATTTCTACAGAACTTTGCATTCTGTTTCAGAGCATTCTTGTACTCCTTAATGCTCTTGGACTTCTTTCCCAGGTCTAAAGAAAGGACCCATATAAACTTGGTACCCCTTTATAAAAAGAACATATTCAGCACCATGACTTCCCTCTTGCACACACAGGAGGTGGGGAAGGGGATATTTTGACCTTTAACACGCTACCTCTGCCTTTAATAATACATTTTTGTTTACTATCATGCATTTAGTTTATGCTACATTTTCTGATACTGGGAACCCACTCTGTCAGTCTCACAGTAATAAAGTCTTGTCCAGGAGGAAAAAAAAATATAGAGGAATGTGTCTAAATTTCTTTTTTCCCAAGCAAAATGAACAGGGTTGCATTGTTACTTTATTGTACAACTGACTGCATTGTATATGAATCAAACTTTTCAGAAGGTTACACAGTATTCAGCTCCTTGGCTAATCTTAATAAAACTTCCTTCAGTGATTATTAATACAGTGATTTTCAGACATTCTTTACCTGCAGAGTGATGTTGGCCTGAGCGCGGATCTTTGTCGAAGGAATTTGGATAAACGAGTCTTTGTTCACAAAATTTACGCTGACTAGTTTTTCACATTTGTTTCCGCGATAGCCAGGCAGGCACTGGCACAAAGGATCATTCCCTTTCACAATGCATTGGGCTCCATTTTGACATTCAAAGTTGTCACAAGGACTTGTGCGAGGCAACACCATTGGTGGTGCTGATTCACAGAACAAGCCACTGTAAATAGAAAACATTTGCACTGTTATCACAAAGAGAATGAGCAAAGTAATAAGTTATGGCCAGGACATTGCTAAGTAGCATCATTTTATGTGGCACTGCTATTGGATATATGACTACGCCCTTACTCTAAAAAGCTGAAGAATTCTTTATTCATTGGCTATAGTTGTTTGCTTTGTTGAGAACAACTCCACAATTACCTTTTTCTCTAAAAATAAGAAGTTCCTTATCTGAAGATCAGGGATGATATATATATAAAGATGCCACTATTTGGGATTCGGCCGAATTCCCGAATCCTTGTTGAAGAATTCAGTCGTATACTGAACCGAATCCAAATTTGCATATGTAAATTAGGGGCAGGAAAGGAAAAAGTGGAAAAAATTCTTCTTTTGTGATGAAAAATCACATGATTTCCCTACCCACCCCTAATTTACGTATGCAAATTTGGATTTGGATTTGGTTCGGCCAGGCACAAGGATTAGGCTGAATCCGAATCCTGCTGAAAAATCCAGAATCCTCTCCGAATCCCGAACCGAATCCTGGATTCGATGCATCCCTAAAAATCGTATCAGATAAACTCAAGTAAAGCAGATGAAGCCTTCATTTAAGGGTTGCATTGATGTGGGCCATAACTGACTGCCATGCACCCACCCCATTGTGATCTGATAGATGGCTTAGGCTCCAAATGTTCTGATGAATAAGATTTTTTCTGCCACTTGGTTGACCAGATTGGGCATTTGGCAACCTGGTTAAGTCAATTGATACTTATAGGTGTAAAACATGGCTGTGTTTGTTCCATTATCAATACAGAGGAACATCGTGATCTCACTCACCCGTATCCTTCTGGGCAGGTACATGTATAACCATTCACTGCATCAACACAACGGGCTCCGTTTCTGCACTTATTCTCCAGACAATCATCGTAGTCGATATCACAGTGTTCCCCAATATATCCAGGTGTACAGTCACATCTGAGAAGAAGGACAACAAGATTATAATGTAACCACACTGATATGATACTATTGTGCATCTTTTTCATCATTTTACCTTCTGCTGCCCTGACAGATATAGCAAAACAGCACAGAATAGTAATGGGCTCATAGCTTAAATGTAAATCGGGCAGTGATATAGACATATGGTAGATGCTGAGAAATGATGAACGACTGTTCCATTTTGCTTCGCTGAAAAATTTGCAAAACTGCCCAAAATTTAGCGTAACAGCAAAATTTTGCAAAACGCATTGAAGTCAATGGGCATTTTTACGTGTGACAATTATATGTGCACAACAATTTTTCTCTCTCCAAATACATTAAACTCAATGGGCGTTTTTTATTATGACAACTTTTTTGTCTTAACGCATTAAAGTCAATGGGCTTTTTTTATTATGGGGACCTTTTTTTCCAAATGCAATAAAGTCAATGGGCATTTTTTCTTATGGTGACTTTTTTGTCCTAATGCATTAGTCAATGGGGGTTTTTTCTTACGGGGACTTTTTTTTCCAAATGCATTAAAATCAATGGGCGTTTTTTCTTATGGTGACATTATGTCCTAATGCATTAGTCAATGAGCGTTTTTTCTTATGGGTGGTTTTTCTTGGCAAATTTTCACAACAGTTTTGTGAAAAAAAATTGAACATGTTGAAATTCAGAATTTCGCTGCAAATCCATTGCCTGGCAAATAAATTCACTCATCACTAATGCTGAGTGCTTTTATCAGATCCTGGCATAATACAAAGCAGGAATCTCTCCAACTTTACTCAACAGAGAAGTTTTCTGCTATCAAGAAAGCCAGAAAGATGTGCTTTTTGCTATACAATACTTACTTGTATCCTTTTAACGTTTGGATGCATTTTGAGTCATGTTGACATGGATTTATATCTTGGGAGCAGAAGTCCAGTTTCTCTTCACAAAGTTCACCTGCAACAGAACAGCTCAATCATACATACGTCATACTGTATCTAAATATCCTTAACATCAAATTTCCAATAGTTTATTAAAGTAAATTTCATACTTTTTGATCATAAACAGATATTGATGTCTAAATAGGTGGTAAATCTATCAGAATTCCATAGGTAGGTCTTAGCGATTAAGCTCCAGCAAATAATCTCTGCTTGTGCGGGCGACTAATCTCCTCTAAAAGCTTTCTGACCGACAATAATGTGACTTGCTTGTGGTAATACCCATGCGACTCATCATTCTCCCAAAATCACTTGGAAGTTGCCACATGAGGAAACTTCTAGAGCATTTGGAAGATTGAAGCGACACATGGCTATTATGGGCGATTCACGTTATTGCAGATGGGAAAGCTTTTTAGTAAAGTTTTATTGCTGGCAATTAATCTCTTGCTGTGCCATTGCCCTTTATAGTCATGCTGTCCACTGAAAAAATGAGGTGGTAGCTTGTTTTAGATAAAATTTGACATTGCTATGCCAATTCAGGTACCCTGGATTATTGTAAAGTTGCTGAAAATGCCCATATGGGTGTAACAAACCTCCCCTGTAGCACCAATTAATTATCTTATCACAGCTTAATGGTAAAATGTAAAATAAGCCAATGATAGCGGATAATTTGACATGTCATTGAAACCATTCTCATCTAATTAACATTATAGCAACAGATAAAACCAAATTTTAGACCATTGGTTCCCAAGTCTTTATCACCCAGGCTGACATTGTGAGGCCTTCACTACCATACACTGAGTTACAGGTGTCTACAATTATGACTTTGGCATAGCATCTACATAAAACTATAGCAAAAGCCAATGGAAACATCTTTTTTTGTCATTTTAAGGAATCAACTTAAGCCTCACCAATTTTCGGTAATCGTTACAGGAATTGTATACATTTCTGTACTTTTACAGTTCATATATTTTTCTTTTGTTTTTGTTTCTAAGTTTTGGACTGTATTATAGAACAATTAAGCTCCAAACCCCGCTGTACTGTATCTAAAAATTTGCAAGAGATGTGCCGCATAGAATAACAAGTCAGAGAAGATTTGCATATTGAATTAATTACAGTGACAAAACTGCTGCCGAAAAATCTACATATGTCTCATTAAGGAAATATAAATACATTTCAGTAGGCTCAGAAGAATATTAAATCAGGACTTCATTTATCAAAATAAATGTTCGGCTCAGAAAAAAAAATGAAACACTCAGGTTTGCATTAAGTACATAAATATTGAGGTTGCTATAAAATGTGTTTGTGATGTTATTTCATCATTTATTTGATCAGTATAATTGCATTTATACCTGTACCAAGGGCTATAGAACATATAACCATTCGGTTGGGTCTACATGTGGTAGCAATCTAAATGGTGATACTTGTCCTGATAAGCATCACATTCACTTGGGTTTGGACTAGAGCTTGGCAATGCAGCAGTGGCACAAGTAGCAATGCCCTAGTATTGTGTGTCATGACCCTTATAGGTATATATTGTAGATGGCATTATGGGTCCCTTTGTTGGGCTATGCTGAGCAGTTTTATAGCTTTCCCATATCTGAAGGCAGGGTCGGACTGGAGCCATGGGAACCCACTGGGGCTGCAAAATGAAGGGCCCTCCTGGCAGTCCCCGGAGGTTCCCTCCCAACCTTCAAACTGCCGGTGCTGGTACACGCATATGCAAAAGAAGTGCACGCGAGAACACCACCACACTGCGGTACAGGTCTTTATGAGGCAGCCGGGGGAACAGGTTTGGGTGTCCCCCCGGCCCAGTCTGACCCTGTCTAAATGGTTATCATCATTTAGTTGTATGATTCTAAATGTTTCTTTCTTTGGTTCTCATAAAGATGATACCCAATAGCACACAACCCTTTATTCTATTTTAGACTTTATATAGCATCAGTTCATCATTTTGTAAAGCTTCTGCTTCATTTCCATTAGTCTTTGCCCTAGTGGAGCTTACATCTGAGCTCCCTATCGCATTCACATATCATGCACTTAAAACCCCACCCTGTTTTGTTGAAGTTTTTTTTTTCCCCTAATAGATTATAAGCACTTTGGGGTAGGAACCTCATCCCAAAGTCTGTATTGAAACAAATATGCATATAAGCATAGATATATCTATTTTTATTATATAACTTATATGAACCATACCCATGTTTGTGTTTACACCGTGTAAAGCACTAAACACCATTGGGGTGCTACAGTATATATAGATACATAAGTGCATACACACGGTAGGGTCAGTTTCATCTGCACCAAGTTAGTCTGCCTTTATGTATTTGATGTGAGCAAGTAAATCCACACTCACATAAGGATAATATACACACTCCTTCCAGATAGTGCCAAAGTTGCAGTCAAACTCAGGACCCCAGCGTTGCATGGCAGCAGCCCTAACCACCATATTGTCCATGCAACATAAGTTGTATCCAACCAGATGTATTTAAATGTATTTGTGCATAATTAGAATTAGAATTTTACTCAATTGAATGTAATTGCTACCAGTCAGATGGAAATCATGTTAAAACTGCCTGAAAGTTTAAGGACAACATGTGCATTCTAATCAGCAAAACAAATAATTCACGATTTACTGGAAGAGCAGACCAAGATCATTAAATTATTTATATCTTTATTATATTGTTATATTATTTATATGTTATAAGAAATTAAAGGCAAAAATATTCTTGGCTGTACTTTACTGTGCATGTCATTTGTCAACGCAAAATCATTTCCCAAGAAATGCATGTTTAGCCTCTGGATAACCTTCCTATTGTTAATGAAGTCAGTAACATCATAATTATGTCTGAGCTGAACACTGTACAGATCCAGAGACAGAAGTATTTCCCTCATAGTATATGAGCACAAGACCTGATGCATTGCACAACTGCCGGGAAGTTTTAAAAAGGTCTTATGTTGGCCATAAAAGCACCCCCTAGTGTATAAAAGTAGAGGTGAATCCTTATGCACTAGACACAGCTGTCATAGGTTTCATTTGTTGGACAGTCAGATGCCATTGCTCAATACAATCAAGTAATATCTTATCTCATTAAAAGCCAATACATATACTGTATTTAGGAATAGCAGTTATGTGAAAGCCGGCCAAATCTTCTTTAAATATTATTGAGTGCAAAATATCTATTTAGTCAAGTATACAGTATAGGACCATACACATATAGCCATAGGGGCAGATTTACTAAAGGGCGAATTGTTGCCAGCGTCCACTTCGCACCCAATACTACACTTCACCAGGCACAAATGCACGCAAACTACGCTAATGCACTAAAATGCAGAGTTTCGTCATGGGCGCCAAACGCTGGCGACTTTTCACTAGCGTTACTTCGACAATGTGAGCATTTGATAGTAAGGATGCGCTAGCGTTCATTTCTGCCTAGCGAAACTTCACTAGGAATCTGGCGCTCAGGTTAATTTGCATAGGGCGGGAAATTTAAAGTTGTATGGACATTTTAAATGTAAGTGCAAATACTTACAAATGACACTTTTAAAAACACATATCCAGGGAACCTTAATAACGACAATAGAGTTATTCTATTGCCCTACAGATGACCCCACTGTAAAATTAATGTTCCATATGTTAGTAAATGTAGGGGGAAAACCGGTTACCCAAAAAAAGTTTGTTAGGTCTTTTGCAGGCAATCACGATGAAAAAAGGAAAAGACACCAGCGTTTTTTGGGCTTTGATGCATTTTCGGCTCACAGAATATAATGTAAGTGAAAAGTGAGATTGAGGAAGATCTAGATACTTTAATACACTTCGCCGGTCTGAAGTGGTGAAGGCAACTCTGGCGAAAGAAGTCGTTCAGTACAATCCACATTTTAGAGAATTTGCAGAGTAGCATCTGCAAAAAGTCGCCTGCCAATAGAGTGCGAATGACCGGTAGCACCAGTCTCTTTCGCTAGCGATTGGTGATGTCCCTGCGGGCGGTAACGCTAGCATTAGCCACTTTGCCCTTTAGTAAATTTGCCCCTTAGTGAGAGTGTGGTATATGATGTGACTTTGAATGTGCAAATGAACCCAATTATTTGTGCACTCACCATACTCAGAAGCAGTCATTCATAGTACCATGCACATGTCATACAAATATTAATTTCCTATTGTTAAAAAGCAAAGAAGCACATCAAATAGGCACTACTTCACTGCAAATTGCTTTGGCCTTCAGTAGAAAAAGAAGTAGGAGAAAAGGACGATGACTAACCTTTTTCCACCTCATTCAATTTAGCAGCTTGCGCGACAAAGACAGGAGAGACAAGATACATATGTGTTCATTGGGAAAACACCAAGCACAGCACATTTAGCCAACAAAGACTTGGAAGCATATTTAGTAATGACACTATGCAGAGCAAAACTAATGTTATCTACAAATAAAATATACTGGAAGAAATGATGTTACAAAAAGCCAACTAAAGATGTAAAATGCCTTAAAACTACACGGGACAAAAATAATTACATCTAAAATGCTCACACACAATAGTGAATGCTAAAAACAACCCGAAGAATGATATATGATATAGCGAATGATCTGAAAATGTAGTGAATGTTTTGTACATTATTCTACATTGACTCCCTAAGAAGCACATTGATATTCATCTTTGCTTTTTGACGTAAATGTTTGGGTCCAAAATAAAGAGCAAAGATAGTGAATAGTTTGTTTTCTATTAGAAAAAGGAAGAAGAACCTAGGATCTGCAAAAGAAAAACCCCGAATTTAGTTCTAGACACTGCATCATTTTTCTTTCATATACCTTTGTGCCATTGGCATTCTCACCTGTGTATTCTGGTGGGCAACGGCACGTGTAATTGTTAATGCCATCGACACAAGTAGAATTATTTTCGCAGTCATTATCTTCACAGTCGTCAATGTTGACCTCGCAATTTTCACCTTCAAATCCATCGGTGCAAGCACACCTTTAACATTAAATAGAAAACGATATAGTCAGTATCATTTTTAATACTAAAATACTAAATTATTATTATTATTATTATTATTATTATTAATATTGATCAAGTATTTCAGTATTTTTAGACCCAATAGGGGTGCACCACTTCTGTGCACCCCCTATTGGGTCTAAAAACATAGGGGTTTTCATGTTTGCTCTGCATAGTGGCATTACTGAATATGCTTCCAAGTCTTTGTACTTTTTTGTTGGCTTAATGTGCTGTGCTTGGTGTTTTCCCAATGAACACATAGGGGCAAATTCATCAAGGGTCGAATATCGACTTCGATATTCGACTGGGAATGAAAATCCTTCGACTTAGAATATCAAAGTCGAAGGATTTTGCGCAAATACTTTGATCGAACGATCGAAGGAATAATCGTTCGATCAAACAATTAAATCCTTCGAATCGAATGATTCGAAGGATTTTAATCCAACGATCGAAGGATTATCCAAAAAAATTTAGCCAAGCCTATGGGGACCTTCCCCATAGGCTAACATTGCGTTCGGTAGCTTTTAGGTGGCGAACTAGGGGGTCGAAGTTTTTTCTTAAAGAGACAGTACTTCGACTATTGAATGGTCGAATAGTCTAACGATTTTTAGTTTGAATCCTTCGATTCGAAGTCGAAGGTTGAAGTAGCCCATTCGATGGTCGAAGTAGCCTAAAAAACACTTCGAAATTCGAAATATATTTTCTTCTATTCCTTCACTCGAAGTTAATGAATTGGCCCCATACTGTATGTAGTTCAGTGTTTTTAAACCCAATAGGGGTGCACAGTCATGTACTACGACTGAAGGTTTTTAGTTATTTTAGTGACTTAATTACATAATTCCTATAGCAGCAGCTCTTTGGGGGGAGGCAAAAAGATCTGCAGTTTTGACGTACACGTTAAAGTCAATGGGCTTCCGAATAATGTTGATGCGTTTCACTTTTGACGCCTGCTACATTTGTGACAGGCGCCCAATCGTTTTTGGTGCTGGCGAATTTTCACGGCGGTTTTGTGAATTTATTCATGGATATTCGCCGCAAATTCGCGCCTGCTGAATTTATTCGACTAATCTCTGATGGCATTGCGCTCTCCACCTTGAACCAATCCCAAATAAGGGAAGCGGTATTATCAACCTTAGATCTTCAAATGGACAGGAGGGCAGAAAAATGTCTACTCTATACTCTATACTGTGCTTCCTACACTCCCACAACCTTTAATCCTAGGTAAGTCTTCTTGATTACCTGGCTCACAACCTAGGAACAGTTTTTTAGTATCATCACGGTTGCAGTGCTACCGTCTCCAAATAATTATGTCTATTTTAGCATTTAGGACACTACTAATCTATTATTAAATCCGCTATTTCTTGAAAATTTTCTTTACCCATAAAATTTGTTGTTTTTTGAATTTTTTTTTTATTACTTATCACTTATTATTATTATTTTTTTCTGCAATTTAATGAAACAGTAAATATAAAACAATAAAGATAACTTTTACATGTTATTCAGATGAGTTTAAAAGTTTAATTTTTATAACGGTACCTCTAACTTTAGGATCATTGCTAAATGAGATTCAAGGAAAAGTATTTCATTAACGCAACTAATTGCTTAACAAGCTTAATGGATAGATTAGCATGCCAAAGTGAATGTATCCACATCGTTTCTATAGAGGGATTTCATTCATTTTTCATATTGCATGCTGAGTGTAATTTCATTTTTGATTAAATAATCGTGCATTAGCAATAATGGCAGAGTGTTGGTCTGCTTCGATAGTGACAAAAATCAAATGATTCATTATCAGTGGCTGCTCAATCATAATGTTTTTGTAAAAAGTCACATTTTAAAGCATAGCAATCCAATTTTAGAATTATTTAATCCAAATTATGATAATAAACAGCTGGAGACTTAAGCTTCTTAATTACTGTAAGACTTGCGTGCAAAGAAAGTGTGTGTCTGATGATCAGTTCCAGTCTTAGTTTCAAGTATTTTAATACACGGTGCATGGTGTCGTTCTTATGTGAGTGTTCAGGAGCACACAGCGTAGAATGAACATAGAACATGAAGATAGAGGTGTTCCATATAGTTACGTACCAGAATCCTTCTTTGTCTCCTTCCTTCAAATGGCAGGTACCACCATTATGGCACGGGTTACTTATGCAAGCATGGATTGGTACGTCACAGTCTTGACCCTAAAAATGTAGACTTGTTACCCACTGAGTACTGAAGAGTATGTATTCTTAATAGTGATGGGTGAATTTATTCAGCAGGCATGAATTCGCAGCAAATTCCCGTGATTCGCTGCCGGCGAATAAATTCGCAAAACCGCTGCGAAAATTTGCCGTCGTAAAAAAAAATGGAAGCCAGCATCAAAAAAATGGACGCCGGCATCAAAAACTAGATGCTGGCGCAGTTTTGCAAATTTTTTGCCGTTTTGCGAATTTCAAGGGAAATTCGCATATTTTTCAGCGAAGCGAAACTCCACTAATTCGCCCATCACTAATTCTTAACTGTAAAATATTATCAGATACCTGTGTGTGCACAGACCATTTCTCTGAATATATGATATCATACATTTTGCATGGTTGACACCCTTGTTAATGCAGTTGTGTATGTAGGCTATCATAGAGGCAATCATGCAGCTCAAAAGCACTGGGAGAAGAGAAGACTTCTCTCATCTATTCTTTCATCTATATGTCTAACAAAGGTAAAATAGAATGAGCTCTTAAATCCAAATACCTTAAAGCCATAGGGACATGTGCATCGGTAGAATTCTACAGGATCATTGTTACAGGTGCCATTGTTCTTGCAAGGATTTGATAAGCAGGGGTTACATTTAGCAAGAATGTTAACATCGACAGGTCCTGGAACACAAAAACAGACAACAACAATGATAGCAATGAATATAAATATTTTGCTCGTAAATTGGAATAGTAATCTAATACAATATGCTCGAAAAGTCTTCATAAGACCTTACTGCTGAGATTTAAAACTCACAATTTATGAATAAAAAATTAATTTTGTATATTCAAAAATACAGGTTAAATCCCATTAATTACAATGGATACATTTATATTAAGGGTCCATTTTATAATACACTGAATTAGTAAAAACTGCTTAAATTTTGTATTTTTTTTACTTCTCCTATTTAGAAAACTTCTAATTTGCAGAAAATGTTTAATTTCCTACACTTATCAAATGCGTTTCACTTTTGACCATTCTTACTAAATGTAAATAAATTTAAAAAAAACAAAAACAAAGCTGTATTTTTAACTCAAATCCAATACTAAAATTGGAGAAACAATATTTTCTACCAGTCTATAATTTTGTTAAAGTCTTTTAAATACTCTCAAATTAATGATGTTTCAGTAACCTGTTTTAACTACAAAACTTCCAGTAAAAATTGTTACTTCTAAAAAATGTAAACAGAACCCTACTTGTAGTTGGTACATACTATATTATTTATACAAATTTTAAAAAAAAAACTTTTAAATAGTATTCTTATTTTTAAAGTTAAAAAAGACCAAGATTTATAATGTTAAATTTGTGGTCCACCATCTGGTCTACAATTCCCAGGATTCTCAGCCACCTGGATACTGACTGAAACAGCGGGGAGTTGTAATTTACATTGGCTGCAGGATTTGCAAATTGAATATGTCTTCATAAAGGGATAAAACACAGTAATAATCACCAGACTGGGGTATTCTTAGTGATATCTTTCTTTCAAGGGGTCGGGTGTAGGAGTTTTATGTCATTGCACAAGGTGGTTGATAAGAAAATAGGACAGAGACCAGGATAAAGCATGCAAGTCAGAGACCAGGATTCCATATTTAAACATGAAGGAAGGTCTGAAGGATTGACTTGCACATCAACTGCCTTTTGACGCAAGGGAGCTTATGCCCTTACCTGCGATGGGAAAACCACAAGGCCCTGGCATTTCTAGGGTAAGGATTATGGCAAAGTTGAAAGTAAAACATTGAAAGGCTGTTAGAAGACTTAGCAGATATAATAAATACACAGTAAGAAACACATGGCAAGTGAGATAACCAAAAACACTAGCTTTCATCATGCTACAATTAATGTCTGGTTGCCTTCAGTTACATATCATAAACAATACAGAGAAGCATGAACATAGCCCGCTATAGGCCGCACCCAATGATATTTGTATTGATAAATTAAAGAAAATGAGTAGAGCAATCCAGAAGCAGATTTCCTGTTACAAAGTGATTTATTTCAGACACACAACATGTATCCCGTTTTGATATTTGTATTGAATATATTTCTTATGTATCTGTTTTTAAGGTTTGTCCCCAGCATAGGTGAGTGTACAATCCATCCAAAACTGTGTTACACATTTCATTGAGACAGATGATGGTGTTTAAGAGATACTTTGCTTCGGAACAGTTTTAAAAGCATGTTAACAGCATGAGCCGCTTCAAAGTTGCAAAATTAAAAAAATCTACTATAATAATTGTATGCAAGGCTAGCTTGGGGCTGCAGCATGCAAACAATTAAGCCATTTTGTGGCCACAGGCAGTGTTGCACTCCATAACATAGTGAATGGAATAGTGATGTGGCTGATAAGTTTTTGGGTGAAAGTGAAAATTAGGGAATACATTTCTGCCCATAAAGACATTGAGTTAATTTCCGCTATGTGGGGCCATGATGCAACCCCAGGGAATACAGTTTTGTTGCTTCTATTTGATAAAAAAAAATCCTAAAATTGTAGTTATTTCAAGAATAGTTCCATGAACTTAAAGTTTTTCCACGCTTCTTTTGAATTTCAGTCAATGATTCTATGGCCAGATTTAAAACCAAACAATAAAACTGGCAGCATGATCTTACCATTGCAGGTGAATTTTTTGGAGGGGGTGGTGAGGAGGAGTTTATCAGCCATTTCTCCAGGACCAGAGCACCTTGCAATCCCAGGTTCTTTATATTCTGACTTCACCCAATCGGAAAGCCACTGCATTTTACAGTCACAATACAGAGGATTCGCCCCAATAGCTCTAAAAGAGATGGTACAAATGTTTTATTATTATTTACAAAAAGCCTATGCTGGATCAATAACTGGCACTAACAAATGACTCTGCATACACAAGTATGGAATCCGTTATGCAGAAATCCATTATCCAGAAAGCTCCAAATTATGGGAAGGCTATCTCCCAGAATCATTAAAGGGCATGTAAAGTCTAAAATAGAATAAGGCTAGAGGCTAGAAATGCTGTATTTTGTATACTAAATATAAACATGAACTTACTGCACCACAAGCCTAATCAAACAAATAATTTATGCTTTCAAAGTTGGCCACAGGGGGTCACCATCTTGTAACTTTGTTATACATCTTTGCAAGACTAAGACTGTGCACATGCTCAGTGTGGTCTGGGCTGCTTAGGCACCGTCATAAACAAAGCTGCTTGAGTTCTGCATGGCTGGGAAGTAAGGCGGGGGCTCCCCCTGCTGTTCATAAGTATGATTGTTTCCCTGCTCAGCATTTAGGGACCATCTGACAATTCCTATCCACAGCAGTAAATGAAGGGAGAATTTCACTGCATACAGTCAGGTTTCTTATAAAAACAGTACACATTTTTTAATTAAAGTATATTGGAGATAGGTTTCTTTTTCATTAAAAAAAGTAAAAATGTTTTTTTTAATTTTTGCCTTTACATGCCCTTTAATGTCTTTTAATTTTTTTTTCTTTTTCTCTGTAGTAATAAAACAGTAACTTGTACCTAATCCTTAGAAAACTTAGATATAATTATTCATTTTTAGAGGCAAAACAATCCTATTTAGTTTATTTAATGGTTAAATTATTTTTTAGTAAACGTAATGTATAGAGATCAAAATTTACAGACAAAGACATTATCTGGAATACCCCAGGTCCCGAGCATTCTGCATAACAGCTCCTATGCCTATATAAGACTGGAGATACAAAACAATCCCAAACGACACTGGAACGTCCCCTCAAAATACATTCATTTTCTATGGCTTATCAGTGCTCTGCATAGCCAATTACATGTTTATTAATTATCACAGTTCAGGTTTGACTTGCTGTGGTTACATGTTTCCTTCAGCAAATAAGACCTCATATACTGTAGCTAGCTATAAGCAATGAAGCAACTGTGTATTTTGGAGAGGGTAGAGCAATGCATAGCCTCTCCAAATCGTGTATGCGTTTCCTATAAATAGTAGCATCTGTTTCTAAAAAAATGAACAGAGTCTTACAGATGTGACAGTGCAGAAAGATCACTGAATGCTCCTTCAGGTATAGCAGAGACGTCATTGCCGTGCAAGGATCTACAAGAGCAGAAACAGACACATGTTATTCGCCCAGATGTTCAAACATTTCTTCATCCAAGTTAAAAACCTGCCTTAGTAACATACAGATCCCTAAGGCATTGATATTTTGTCACCCGCTGCTATTTTGGTGTGTATTGTATCTGCATATGGGGAGATTTTAAGAGAAAAATCATTTTGCTTCACGTAATAGAATATGGTACTTCTAATTGTCCAAAAGTTTCCTTAACATCTCTGCTTACTTTGTGTTACCTGCACCAACTAATATAATAATATACTAAAGGGATGCTGGCACCTTTACAAAATAAACATGTTTTTATCCCCTGCACCTGATTTCATGGAGGGGACATTTTTCCAGGTCAAAGGCAGCAACCTGACCTCCTATGCATCTTATAAGTAGGTCTTGAATGTCTAAATGGCTGCACAACTAAGAATGCTCTGTTTTGAGGGAAGTTAAATGGGATTCAGGAAGAACACATTCTACATAAATGTTTGCTTTTCAGGAACATTTGCAGGGGCACTTGATACTCACAAAAGTCTCAGAGACTTCAACCCATCAAATGCTCGAAGTGGAATGCACCTGAGACGATTGTAACTAAGAATCCTAAAAGAAAGGAGCAAAGTTACTAGTAAGGAGAGGCTAATGCAAATAGGCCTCCTGTTATTGTTTGCACACCCCAATGATAAATACAAAAGGTACAAAACTACATAAAACCTTAAGCATATTAAAAGATTAATCTTCCTAAAGAAAGTACTGCATGACTCTAAAGGGAATAATATGTTTAAAAGTTTTAAAACTTCTATATATTATTGACAGATGATTCTGCTCATTTGAGAAGGTTTTTTTAAGGTATCTGTTTATACTTACAAGGTAAGGAGCTGAGTCATGTTGCTGAAGCTGTGGTTAGAAAGAGTGCTGATCTGGTTGTTGCTGAGGTCGCTATAAAAAAAGCCACACAGTGTTTGTAAAATTCAGATGTTAAATTATTAAAAACATACAACATAAAATAAGTTAAGGGGAAGTGAATAATAACTATTTTTGTTATGTGTCTCAATGACAAACATGTTGCATTGTGTAGGTGGGGAGTCAGGACCAGACAGAGAACTACAATTTATCTTTTGATGTATAAAGGGAGAGTTGTGATTGGCTACTCTCATCTAACTGTACCTTTGAGGACAGACCTTTGCAAAATTACCCACTGCCCATTATTAACATTCATATATATGCATTCTTCTAATAATGTCAGATGGTAATCCACATGTAAATCAGTCACCAGTTTATTATTGATCGTTGCCTACAATGATAAAAAGATACAAATGAGAATATGGCTGTCAAATCGGCATCCTTGGCTGCTTTATGACTGCATATTTACATTTGTAGTCACTTAATTTCAATTTATAGATTATGTTTAGATACTTAAACCTTGTGCATGTCATGTTCATTAACAATTACTGTCAAAAGGGTTGGCTTGGAAATATAAGATGGAAGCTCATACATAATCATGGTTTGTATTAATAAGAGTTAAGCTTTTTTTCATCAATTACATTTTAGAAGATAAAGATTCCTCCATGATACTTACATAAGTGTCAAGTGCTTATAGTTGGATAGTTCCTTTGGAACAAGTGTAAACACATTTCCATCCAAATATCTGAAACACAATTTTTTTTTTTTTTAAAAAAAAAGCAATATTAGTTCCAGTCTCCATCTTTTTTAGATGGAGAATATTCCCCATTCATGATTTTATTTTCCGTATAGTCATATTTGTGATCATGGTGTGAAGTGGCAATTGAACCAACAACACCTTGCAGCAAGTAGAACTGCCTGTAGGCTAGCAAAGACACTGTTTATTTCATGCAAAGTACTGTATTTTCCCTTTCAACAAATGTTCTTAAATCTTGACTTTTTAGTTATGACTACAGTAGGGAATTGCAAGAACACACATACAAGGAAAGAGGTCCTGCACCCCTTTTCCATAGCTCTCCATGTCATTCCTCATGATCTGTCATGTGGAGAAGGTACAATATGAGAGTTTAACTCTAGTGTGCAGAGCATATTTCATTTATGTGTGGAATTGCTTTGTTTTTATGACCACTTGGGGTGCTGTTTTTATTGCTGCAAAGTCTCATGACATACTCCAAGTGAACATTCTTAATCAATCCTAACCTTTCAGTGCTAGTAACCTCTATAGGATATTTATTTTCCAGCCAAATAAATGGGTTGAAGCTACTAGTAGGCAGGGTTATTTAGACCACCAGGCTTCTTCCATTGGACATAGGAGCTCAAAACACTCGGGGTTATTTACTAAACTCCAAATGCCAAAAACCTGAAGAATTTTTAGTGAAAAATAAATAAAAATTATACCCCGAGGAGGGAAAAAGTCTGAATCCTAAAATCCGACATCTCAGACCTGCAGAGGTTGCATATATGTCAATGGGAGAAGTCCCAATGATTTTTTGATCTGGGTGAAAATTCCCAAAAATTTGTAAAATTCGTATTTTTTCAAGTTTTTTCCCAATCTTTTCCCGCAAAAAACATTTTCAGGAAAGTGTATTAAAAGCCGAAAAAAATGGGCGGATTTGGTCAGAGAATATTGAGATAAATTCGGATTTTGATAAATAACCCCCTCTGTGTGCCAAGGAACTGACATTCTTCACATGTATGTATTTATATTTTATTTTCTGTTGTGTGGGAATGTTTTCACTATGATGTCAATAAAAAGGATAATAAATATGGAGGCGCCAGTACCCATACTTTACAAAGTGGAACAATAAAAGGCATTATATTAAATCAATCTCAGCATTCCATAAGCCTCTTCCTATACAAACAATTGTGGCATATTCAGTGACATTATTTATGATAATGGCATACAAAATTCAAATTTGAATGAAACATTACAATGCATTCTATACGCTATTGCATTATTCAGTTGTAACAGCTAATTTTCTTTTTCTGTTTTTTTTTTAAAAAACTATCTGTAAGTATGTAATGGTAACATAATCAAGATAATTAAAACAAGCAGAATTTCACCAGAGTATTTATATGAAACTGACCCTGAAACAATTAGACAAGTCATGGTAAGTCGTAAAATCTGCAAAACAGCTAGCGGGGCAGAAAGATTCATTGCAAACTGAAACCATATTTCTTCCGATTATTTTAAGTCATTTCCTTTGAATAACTTAAGCCCCAATTTAAAACAATTTACAGTTCCAATTTGTTAAACAAAATCACTCTTGGCAATGGTTTAACGCACGTAATATTTTAAATGTATAGCATAATATCACACCTGCATTAGCATAATATAACAATAGCATAGAAATGACAACCAGACCTTCACTAAGTAAGATATGGGTCCGTATTGTTTTATAGAATAATGAATGCATGAAGATGGGCCTTTGTGCAAATATTTGCAGAAACCTCCTCTTCATCCATGAATATTAAAAACCTTGAGAAACCCAATACCAAATGACCAGACTGTTTACTGTATATTAGATGGCTTGATGAACATTTTTGTTTTCCAAACTATTTTCCAGGGCATTAAAAGCCACATTCAGAGGCCATTGGTTGAACGCTCAGATACTTCCAGCACTTCTTCAGCTTGGCCAAAAACAACTAGATTGACACTTATTGTGATAACATGTGTGGCAAGACTAATTTGTCTTAGAAGGCTGCAGTTATAGTTAGGTCATATTGCGAGTTCTATTGCATTTTTATGCCCCCAAATATATTGAAGTATATATAAAAACCGATAATATAAATACTGCAACTGAGATACTTACAATTCTGTGACCTCCTTAGGGATGCCTTTAGGTAAAGACTTTAGTCCCTTGTTACTGCATCGAACAACAGTATCTAAACATGTGCACTCCGCAGGGCAGCGAGATAGTGGCGAACAGCTATTGTCCTCATTTCCTGGTGTTGGAATGCAAAACATGGACTCAGAACAGTGTTTGATTCTCCAAAAATGCATAAACTCTTCAAGCAGTGTATCTTTTATAATGCAATTATATACGCCTTGGTGATCACAGGTAGGCTGCAGGACACAAGACTTTAATTCTATAGAAAAGTACATGTACATATATCATTTATATTTTATAATACAAATGGAATCTTTTTTGTGTGGATTTAAAGGCCAAGATCTACAGGTGTGCTACTGCTTAAAGACACAGGTTGGAACAATTATCGAACATGTGATATAATCCCAAGGAAGCTCCCAAAGACTTGTACAGAATCAGTCACCCAGACCACGGCAGTGCGGGCAATAATTCTTGCTCATTGGTCCCTCTTCATGAATATTTTGTTGACTGGGTTTAAATATTGCCATGGCCATTAAAATGTCATATAACATTATCAGTTGGTTACAGAACAATTAATCACACATACTTTGGTAGCATATATGCATAGACTTCCATAAGCCACATTTACTTTCATATTTCAGCACAGATTCCTAATCATAACAACTCACAGACTGGAATGAGTCCTCGCATAGACACATCTATAAAAGTTGTAAGGTTAAAGGGAACTGTCAATAGATGGTTTTTGAGATCAAAACTCTTATTGAGAAATGTAAGGCTAGAAGAAACCTACCATCATCGCAAGTGAAATCTTGTATAGCCACATCCTGGATCGGAATCTCCTTAAGAAAATAGGGCTTTTGGCATCGAGGGTTTCCAGTGACAATGCGCTTCTTCCTAAGCCAGTCACCCAACCAAGCCAGGTGGCAGTTGCAGTTGAATGGATTTGCTAAAAGGTTCCTAAATTGACAGAAAGGTCCTTGTTATATTGCTAATCTGATCCAAATCTGTTTTTCATTTTTTATCCTTACAGTTGTGTAAATAATTAACACTTATATGTTAGTTTTTTTTTTACAGATGCAACCAACTCTCTCTCTTACTGTCATTTGCTAACAAATTTCACATGTTCTGTGTGATTCCAGCATGAATTACCTATTTGCAGTGAACTACTACCAAACAGTTGGCTGAGTTGTTTTCAGTGGGAATGAGGAAGGCCATTCATAAACCATTTACAGTATATCCAAATATCCAGAAGAACCAAACAACAAATTGTACAAGGTGATATTAATAACATTCCCAATTGAGGTATAATGTTTGCAGATATGGAAATTCATTTAAAAAATGTTGTGCGTAACTATTGCAAATTATAGTGCCGTGTACAGTTAATACATGTTTTATGCTAGCCAACTCAATAATAACAAGAACGCAACACATTTCAGCTGAATTCTCATATATCTGATTTAGAAAGTTATTTGATTTTCGTGCCAATCTGACTTGCTGTCAAGCTGCACTCCTTTGCCAATGGAGTAATTTCACATAAGGATGAAGGTGGATTACTTTTTATTACTGGATTTTATCTGACAACCTCCATTTTATTAATTTGTCATCTCTAGATTTTCCATCTCGACACTGCTCCAGAGAGCAAGTTTGCAATCTGAACTGACAGACCAGCTGATTACATGCCAGTTATAAAAATGCATTTACTTGCTATTCAGTCTACCTTTGGCATTCCACCACTTCATTTCCGCCTGTTGACGATTCTACCCTTCATAAACATGCCATCTTTAATTTGAGCAAATTAGCTGCAAGGTGTACATTGTCACATTTCATAGAGATAAATGGTATGCTTGCCCACATTTCTCACCACAGTTTTTCCCTGTTTGCTGATGAATACATGAATAATCCATTTGCTGTGTCCTAGTACAGGTTTTACTTTTAATTTTCAAATTCTATAGAGTTATTTATTTTAACACACAAATATAGGATCCAATTTTGTAGCATTAGGCTGGCAAAATGTATGTCTGCTCTTCAAAATGAATAGATGTCTTTAGATAGCAAGACTTATTATTATATTTCTCAGCAACGGGCCAGCAATTCCCTCAAGCACTGTTCACAATCTAAAGCAAACTAGGTAATAAACACTGAAAGTTACTGTGCTGTAAAAGCTAGCAAAAAGCATATGATATATTTCCTAAAAATGACTTTCTGTAGAGATACATGTAAGTATTATAAGCCAAATAGGATACGTTAGATATACAAGCCTATGCCATAGATCAGTGATGCCCAAACTGTGGGGCTGCCCCCTGGAGAGGCACATACAAGTGACAGGGATGTTTTACTTCAAAGCCTTGGTTGAAGGTCCTATTGAAACTTTGATGATCATTTTGTAAGCTAAGGAGGCCCCTGACACCAAAGGTTGGGTCTTCAAACGGGCATTTGGCCAAATATTGGACCTTAAAGCAGTAGATAGATGTGAGTGGGATGATTTTGTACAATTTTGCCTCCATTGACCTCTGCCAATCAGCAACCTAGAAAGCTACCTGGGATATCAGCATCCATATCAGCATTGGTCTTTTCCATACTAATGAAGTCCTAATCATATTGGTGGTTATTTATCAAAGTCTGAATGCCAAAACTCCAAAAAATGGTGTTTTTTACTATAAAATACAAATTTTTAGTGAAAAAAACTCACATTTTTTGGAATTTTTTTTAACACAGAGGCTGCAAAAGATCCAAAAATCCTGCATCACAGCCCTGCCAAGGTTCTATATAGGTAATGGGAGAGGTCCCTATCCTATTTGGAAGTTTTTGTGGTCTGTGCTGGAATTAGCCCGAAAATCCAACTATTTCAGGCAAAAATCCAAAACATTCAGGCTTTTCAGGAAAAAAAGTAAAAAAAAATTGTTTGATTCGTATTTTCACTACATTTTTTCCGTGTCCCCTATCACATAAAATCTTAATTTTTTAAACAATAAATAAGGTCCAATCGTGGATTCTACTTTGGTCGGACTTTTTTATTTAAATACTTCAGAGGTACAAAAACTAAAACTCAACTTTTTCTCAATATAATAGAGAAAAAAATTAGACCAAACTCCCAAACCCAAATTCCCTCAATTTACATTTAAATCTGTTTGAAAAACTTGGTGCGGGAAAAAGTTCAGACAAAATCATGTGTCAATTTGAATCTTGCAACAGTTTTTCGAATTGTCGCCTAGATAACTTGACTTTATTGAATTGTCACCTCAACAATTTATTGGATTATCGAATGAAAACCAGCGTCAAACAGCCCAAAAAGTATTGAGAATCATGAAGGCACAAAACATGTTCCAATTGTTAAAGGGACTGCCATTGACTTCTACATGATTTTGACAGGTTTTAGATGGAGTATTTTCAGATTCAGATTTTTAGCAGCTTCAGAGCATAAAAATCTGGAAAAAGTTATTTTTCCTCTATAAATTGTGATTTTTTTTCCCCTTTAAAGCTCGACCATTAAAATTTGAGGCTTCATAAATAGGCCTCTATGACATGCTACCTTTGCAACCTATCTAAGGCAGTTTTGGGAGCTACTATGATCGTGCTGAGGCTGGTGGCAAATATATATGATTAAACTTTTGAATTTGTGTTTTTGATATTTAAATATTCGTTTCCAGATATCACTATATACACTTCTAGCTGCATTCCTTAATGATAAATGGTGTCCAATTATGAATATACTGAATATAAAAGAAATAATCCTTACATTTATGAGTCATAACTGACAAGGGGAAAGGTTTACACTTACAAGGTAGAGAGAGAATGTAGTGTGTCGAATGCACCTGGAGCCACTGTAGTAATTTGATTGTCATAGAGGGAGAGCAGGCGAACTGAGCTCAGTCCTGTGAAGCTGTCATTATTCACACAACTAATGTGATTGCTTCTGAGCATCCTAAAAACAAAAAACAGGAACAGATTAACTGTGTTATTGCAAAGACCTGACATATTTATGATCCACACTCAAATTAATTTTCTTCCATTGGTACACTGGAGGCACAAAGGCAATAACGGTTGTTTCCAGATTATCATTGTTGTTATGGAATTCATTTTTAAAATATTCTTTCTACTTCTTCTTTGTAGTTCATTTCAGTGTCTCTAGTTTTACATACTGTATGTCTAAAACAGTTTTTGGCCCTTGGAAGCCAGCTAAACCGAATAGAGAGGTGGGTTCCCGATATCATAGGGGTGCTACCACCCTATTGGGACATTTTTCTTTTCAAGGCACCTTGTTCTATAGTCTGTAGATTTGTTTTTATCTGGCTGGTTAAATGTATTTCTGCAAATATATAAACTCTTTTCGGAAATAAATAGCTTCTGCCAATATAAGCAGCAATAACACATTTCTACCACATGGAAAGTAATGGAACGTATAAAAGAATGTTAAACACTTACAGGGTTTTCAGTCCCTCCAGGCCCTTGAACATCTTATGGCGAACATTTTCCATGCGGTTACTTGTTAACAATAGCTCATTCACGCCATTAGCCCCCTCGAAAGCTCCTTCTTCTATATCTGTTATCTTGTTGTTGCTCAGATTGCTAGAAACAAACATACAGGTATATATGAAAACAGGAAGTGAATCTGAATGTTAGCTCTGCTGACACAAATTTGCCAGGCAATAAAAAAAAATACAGATATGGGATCTGTTATCCAGACTGCTGGGGCCCAGGGGCTTTCTGTAATTGGATCTTTATACCTTAAGCCTACTAGAAAATCATTTAAACATTAAATAAATCAAATAGGCTGGTTTTGCTTCCAATAAGGATTAATTATTGATGTCTGATGACAAGTCTCCTAAACTCTTTTAGGGCCAAAAAGCTTAATAGAGATCAGAAAGATACTATTCTTTATAGATAGCTGGACAGAAATATTGTCAACAAGTACTAACTTACGGGAAGTATAGAAGTTGCTTGAAACTATTATTTTTCTAGTAGAAGCAAAGGATAATATTAATGGAACCATTTAAAATCTAAACAGTTGGGGGATTCTTGCTGTATATACAGTATATAAATCAGTACCATTGTAGCACCTCTATAGCTCCACTATAGATAACTATCAAATTATTGAAATCTGCTTGCCTAATCATAAAAATGCTGAAATGACCTAGGGACGAAATGGAGTATTCATAATTAATTTAATCTGTGCATTTAAAATACCAGGGTCTCCCCAATTATCCTGGATACATGCCATTATATTATGAAGTATAAACCTGAAAGCTAATTCAATAAAAAAAAGGTAATCTGGTTTTACAATATGCAGCTAAACACTAAACAAGCTGAATGTATTTTAGCTTTACAGTACAGTGATATGAAATGCTGTTGACCTGAGCTGTCAGCTCATAAAACAAACCTTTGTCCAGCTGGGAAATCAGAACTAAATGGAAAATACTGAGTCTCACAGTAAATCAGCAGAGTGACTGACTATGATGGATTTGTACCTTATAATAAGTATAAGTATGCTCAATCTAACTTTTTCTCGCTTTGAGGGTCAGGATAATTACTTAGAAACACTTACGCAAACGTTTATTTACAATTTGCCACCTGCAGCGAACACAGCAAACAATTTTTTGACCTTGAGTTTTTATGCGAAAAGATAGCAAAGCTTTTGTTGTGTTTGTTTCAATGGCTTTTTTGTTTGGGGGGGGGGGGTTGATTATTTTGAATTAAAGAAGCAGTTTTGGTTTGAAATAGTGGATATTATACTACCATTCTAGATCTGCTGGGTGAGTGTACATGTAATGTACTTCAGAAAGACATGGGAGGACAGCTAATTGTCTGTGTTTTACCTGGAACTTTACACGCAACACTAAGGGGCCCATTTACTTAGTTCGAGTGAAGGAATAGAAGAAAAAAAAACTTCGAATTTCAAATGTTTTTTTGGCTACTTCGACCATCGAATGGGTTACTTTGACCTTCAACTACGACTAAAAATCGTTCGACCATTCGATAGTCGGATACTGTCTCTTTAAAAAAAACCTTCGACCCACTAGTTCGCCACCTAAAAGCTACCGAAGTCAATGTTAGCCTATGGGGAAGGTCCCCATAGGCTTCCTAACAATTTTCTGGTCAAAGAAATATCCTTCGATCGATGGATTAAAATCCTTTGAATCGTTCGAGTCGAAGGATTTATTCATGTGATCAAACGATTTTTCCTTCGATCGTACAATCGTCGGAAATGCGCTAAATCCTTCGACTTCGATATTCGAAGGATTTCAATTTGGCAGTCGAATATCGAGGGTTAATTAACCCTCGATATTCGACCATAAGTAAATTTGCCCCCAAGTTTTGTTAAAAGAAATTTAGGACAGATGATGCACTGGGTTGTTTTATTAATAATTTAATTCTCATATTTTTTGAATGTAGGCTTAATGACGCAGGAAGTCAGTGGCAAATAATGTGCTGAATATAGAAGAGGAGCTTGGGGCTTGGGTTGGGGAAAAGAGAAAGGCACTCACTTATTCAAACTGCAAAGACTTCTGTGACTTGTTTTACTGTCAGCTGTTCACTAAACTTTACTAGCATATTCTCTATGAAACATTTTAAAATTCTATGTACATATACCTAATTATCAGTGCCAAGTTGAACATCAGAAACATCAAGCTGGTAGCCAGTTTTATATCAGCCCCTTTTCTCACATTTATTGCAAAATGATGTCCACCTCATGGGACTTTTGCTGACAGTTTCTGGCCATGTGCAGATCTGTGCTGTACTACATGACAGTCAGTAGTTGGATAATACATAATAATATGAAAGGGTATAATAATGACAGTGCCAATCTTTTAATCTAATCTAGGTGTAGAGGAATGGAACTGAAACATATTGCAGTTACAGTAAGGTATACACTTAAAGAGGACCACAGTGCTAATGCCTACTAACATTTTTCTTAGCTGGGGAAGTTTCTTGAAGATTCCAGTTGCCTCCAAAACTGTGAATTCATTGTTGTTAAGGCGCCTATTTGGAAAAGAGAAAAGAACAAAAGAAAACTAAAGTTAATTTCTTGTGGCACCAGTTTCAACAAAGGCGCTTTTGTTCATGACTTCCCCAAAGTTTTTCTAAGTCTACTGTAGTTCTCATTGTTGACCATTGCAAAGGACATTATTTATATTCAATTTTCTTTTCTGGTCCCAATGTAACAACAAGGACCCCCTCCACGGTGGGATGTCTACAGACCAATTTCAAAATATTCAAAAGTTCTCTTAAAGGGCATGTAAAGGCAAAAAAAATTAAATCCCATTTTTACTTTCTTTAATGAAAAAGAAACCTATCTCCAATATACTTTAATTAAAAAATGTGTACCATTTTTATAAGAAACCTGACTGTATGCAGTGAAATTCTCCTTTAATTTACTGCTGTGGCTAGAAATTGTCAGATGCCATGCAGAACTCAAGCAGCTTTGTTTATGACGATCCCTAAGAAGCCCAGACCACACTGAGCATGTGCACAGTCTTAGTCTTGCAAAGATGTTTAACAAAGTTACAAGATGGTGACCCCCTGTAGCCAACAACAGCTTGTGGTGCAGTAAGTTCATATTTATATTTAGTATACAAAATACAGCATTTCTAGCCTTATTCTATTTTAGACTTTATATGTCCTTTAATTGTGCATTAGTACAGCACACTAGTGCAATAAACTACTACCAGAAAATGTAATTTATACAGTAGAACTCCCATTTTTCAGGGAACCAGAAAAAAATTATGTAAAATCCAGGAAAGTTTAAAATTAGGGAAATGTATTATACATAATATATAGGTGGGACCCCAAAACAACAATGTAAAATGAGGGGAAACTTAAAATCAGGGGATTTAAAATTGAGGTTTCACTGTATTGCGAAATATGTTAGTTTGGCTGCTATGGAATTGTTCTATATGTGATTTAGCAACATCCGCTACAAATATTAGATATATTTCATTTTATCATTGTACTACCCATTTTCTATCCGGCAGCCAGGATAAACATGAGGCATTACTTACAACTCAGCTGTGTACTGGGGAATATGGTCAGGGATCTTTGTGAGTTTTTGGTTGGAACAGTCCACAGTGGTTCCTTCACAGCGGCATTTTTCAGGACAGGCCAAGTCTGCAAAACAGTCTCCACTAAGCTTGGAACGGTAGTCTTCTGTGCCTGTTGAATATTCAAGGGAAACAACTGTCAAACAACCTTTAGTGGCAGTATGAACATTTTTAAACACTCCTGTAGAATTTGAGGGGAGAACCATGACCAGTTCAAGCTGAAAATGTGAAAAACATTTGGAACAATCCACTGAAACAGACTTCAAGGTTTGGTTTCAAAACAAGTTTTATATCAAGGATGTTCTATCCGCATCCCAACAGGTCATATAGCAGCATTCCTCCCCTTATCACGAAGCAGCACATAGCTGACTGTGATGGTGAGAATTGCTATAATATACCAGCAAAAGTGATGCATGTTGGACATCCCTGTTTTGGATAACGACTCTAAACTTGTTGGGGGGAAAACACACGTAGAAGACAAGGCCAACTTGACAATATTACACGCATGAGCTTTTCACAGCTATACTTCTGCTGGTTCAAATCAAATAACTGCAACTCAATATTTAAGGATTAGAAAACAAAATGTTTTCTTTTTAAATAATGGAATAAAGTAATGTCTGGTTTTTATATCCTTCTGAAGTTTTGTCATATGTTTGTAAGAAGAAAAAGCAGATACCCTTTGGCTGGTGCCTTTATTTAAAAGGTGATATGCAAAGTAGTAAATATTAATCATATTGCCATCAGGTAAAAATTATTTTATCTCGTCACAAAGCAAACATTCAAAGGCGCAAATTCACTAAGCGCCGAAGCGCCGAACGATAGCGTTAATTCGCTAGCGTTTGGCATTTTTCGTTACTGCGCAAATTCACTAACGAACGCTGGCGTAGTTTTGCTAGTGTTACTTCGCACCCTTACGCCAGGCGAATTTTTGTTAGCGACGTAACTACGCAAATTCACTAACTTGCGCAGTGTACTGAACGCTACCTTTTACGCCAGACTTCCTTCACCACCTCAGACCTGGCGAAGCACAATAGAGTAGATAGGGATTGTTTCAAAAAAAGTCAAAATTTTCTAAGTCCCAAAAAACGCTGGCGTGTTTTCTACATGATGGGTGATAGGCTGAAAAAGATCGAAAATATTTTTGGGGCTCCCCTCCTTCCCCCCTACATTTCCTGACTCATGGCAACTTACCTAGACAGTGGGCACATGTGTAGGGCAAAATAAAATTTTTATTTGATGTTTTGAAGGTTTTCTAGGCATTTGAAGTGGTGATACGTATTCGTCCATTGAAATTTGAATTTGGCGCCGTATGCAAATGAACCATCGCTAGCGAAACTTCGCTTTGCTTGGCGAATTAACGCTAGCGCAACTTCGGAAACTTACGCTACCCCTGTGCGCAACTTCGGATTTTAGTGAATTTGCAGAGCGCTGGCGAAAATACGCCTGGCGAAGTGTGGCGAAGTGCGGCGAAGTTGCGCAACTTCGCATCTTAGTGAATTTGCCCCTGTGTCTAACCCATCAGCCTTTGTGATCTACAGTCATTGGTCAGCTGAGGATGCTGAGGATAACGGCTCAATGACCACACATTTTAAATACTAATGAGTGTGCAGATTTACATGCCATTCTGACTTCCATTGCCATCAGAAGGACTAGCAGTACATTGCATTGCAATCTGCAGATATCCCCTAAGGCTAAGTATCTCAGAATTGCCCAAGCCTCAGAAGCTTGCCATGCTGTAGAAAGCTGCGTGACGTTCCATGGTGCTTGACAGAACCATGTTTTACTCATACCTCACAACCACATGGTTAGATCAAGCACAACAGAAAATCTCGCCTTGTTACCAAAAGTGCATCCATAGGGCCAAAAAAAGGGAAAAGGAGGAAGAGGTGAAAGCTGCAGAGTCTGTGGATGTTTAATACCGGTTTACAGCAGGTCATTTTTTTTCCAGAATGTATACTGCCATAGCAACAGTATTAAAAGAGCAGAGAAAGCAGGAAAATGAAGAAACACTCTGAATTTTTTTTTTTTCTTTTTAGTTCGACAACAGTGAAACACAAGGAGAGTTTATGGTTAAAACACCAGTTCCACATCAAGGCAATATAGGTTTGTATTTCATGCAACAATATTTTTCAAAATAAATTAGCTGGTGATGATTAGCTAGTGAAATAGGTTTATTATTATTCAGCAAACACCTACATCCCAGGTTCTTCATTAACAACGATGGAAAATATTTTAGGAAATTAGCAGAACTGGTGCTTTAATGGAGGAGGCACAGGAAGCAATTTTTTCCGTTGGCTTAAGCCAGAAATACTGTAACACAGAGGGAAAGAAGGTATATTAGGAATGGCAAAGGATAAGGTTTAGGTTCTGGAATGATATTACTTACAGCCCAAATGATGAATTCCTGAAAAGGTAAAAGTGATCAAAGAGGAAAGAGAGAGAGACAGTAGTGCCTGTTACAAATAAATACATATCAGTGACCACAGCCCAGTTGATTGGTTTCTTGGGAAGCACTAGACACTGAAGATCCCTTAAACGGGGTCAAAAGGAAGGTGACATTTAGAGCCTTTTCTAGATTAAACTATAATGTAGTCCAAATGATTACAACATATTGCCATTGGTAATTCTCCAATGAGAGTCGTAATAATCCTCATATGTGTTTGGAATCTCTGAACACAGCCATGACTGCTTTCCTTTTTGAAAACATAGAATTGTGGCTTAATTCTGCAGAAGCATTAACTATTTACATACCGGTAGCATTATTAGTACTTAGTACTTAGTATTATTCAAGAAAAGGCACCTTGCTTTACTCCAGATTGATATTTCTCAATGTCTCAACAGCTGCACACTAGTTGGTATGTCAAAATGGAACAGAAGGTTGGCACAGTTATAAGGGTATGAGGTTATTGGCCAGCTCAGAATAGACTGGGGTCAAACCAATGCAGACTGCCTTCCACATAAGGCCAAATTGCATAGTATCCAACTCACAAACAAACCAGCTGGATATCCCCTTTATTCTATTGTGTGGCCATTTCCATTGGGTAATGATATCCCTTTATAAAGTTATTTCAATTGTTTGAATAGTAACTGCAGAAAACAAGAATGACTTTAAACATTAGTTTATTTTGGAAGCATAGATGGGATCCCTGCTTTTATAACAGGTGATTTAGGACTTATATGCAGGGATATAAGGCTCCTAGTGGACCTATGAAACTTCCTCCTTTTGGAAAGTGCTACTTTCCTTTAAATATGTTTCAACTTTCAACAAAGAGAAAGCAAAGCAACGATGGAGAATCCTGTTCATCTTTCTGAATGTGAGTGAATGATCTAACAAAAATATATTAAGAAAACAGTATATAAATGTGCTGATTTACTCAAATATAATGGCACCAGTGGATTTACCAACAGCAAGCAATTAGATCTTTGCTTTCATGTTTTACACATCTAATGAATCAATGCTAACGGTATGCGCACTCGTGCAGTGTAAAACTTATGTTAATAATACTACTGGAGTGCCTTTACTTATTATATATTGTCAACCTTCTAACAACAGTCACACTGGCTGCCCCATTCCTTAGACAGAACCAATGCTGAAAAATAATGATGATTAAGCTGTTCTGCCAACTTAGTCATGGCTTTGCTGGGAGCTAGAAAGAGTCATACTGGAGTGACGTAAAATACCTTTCCTTCAGCACCAAAACAATGAAGATTTATTATATTTAAATTTCTATTTGTTCTACTTCCAGAAATTAAATAATGTCTTGTCAGAGCCTGTGCCATGTGCATTAGACACCATCTGGAACTATTTCAAATTTGCGGGTTGTTTTTTGGTTTTATGTTGCCTTTTTTGAAAATGCCTTTCACTTTAAATGCCAAAAATAATTTCAAGTGCCATAACCTTTACTGAGCTTACAAAATAAATGGAACATGGATATCTGCTCAGAGCTAAAGGGGAAATTATCAACCCCCATAATCAGCCCCAAATCATCTTTGCTTTTTAATTGTATAAAGGCATGGGGCTTCTCTCTTGTTAACAAACATCAATTTATGCCTCACAGGACTGATTATCACAATATTATTCAAGGAACACGAGTCATAAGCTGGGAACTTCCAATTTATAATAGTATGCTGTTGACTAAATAGGTTTTTTTTTTTTTTTGGAAAACAAGGCAATCCAAAAGCCAAATGCAGACTAGACAGTATATTATATATATATATATATATATATATATATATATATATATATATATATATATATATATATATATATATATATATATATATATATATATATATTTCAACAAGATACATCTAGACAATAACTAAACATTTGTATACAGTGCCCCAATAAAGTGCAAAACAGCAACAAGTCAATTTCATGCAAAAATAAACATATGTTTAAGAAAGTGGTGAAGGATAAGAGGTAAAACTATTGAGGGAACACACAGATTGTACCAAAAATAGCCACTAAATTGTACTTTGTTAAGTCATGTAAACAAAGCACCGTGACATGTGACATGCAAAAAAAGGGTTGTTCTAGACTAATACCCCATTCATTTCAGGATAATCACACAATAGTAATTAGTGTACAAGGGTCTGTATGTTGATATTTAAAGGGTGAAACACTAGCTCAAAGGGTTAGTGATTGGTTTCTGACTTTTAGAGACTTCGGACAAGTCACTTAAATCAATCTAAATGGGTAAATGAATTGATTTAAATGTACTCAGAGTGGTCCACTGATCACTTATGCAGTATACCGCCATTCACTAGATTTAGGGGGTCCGAATTTATCTCAATATTTTCTGCTACAAACTCCGATCAAATCCGCTCTGGTTTTTTTACGCTTATTTATTAAATTTTCCAGAAAATTTGCTTTGTGGGTAAAAATCAGATTTTCACGATTTTTTCATCCGATTTTCACGAATTTCATGACTATTTTCGGAATTTTCACCCGAAACCTCAGAAAACTTAGGGGTATTGCACGAAACCCAGCGCACATCAAACAAATCATTGGGTCTTTCCGATTGACTTATATGCAACCTCCACAGGTCTGAGATGCCAGATTTTCTGATTTGGACTTTTCCATCCTCAGGGTTTAATAAATTCCAAAAAAATTGTGATTTTTTTAAAAGTATGATTTTATAACAAAAAAATAATACAAAAAAAGAATACAGATTTTTTCATGATTTTTCAATTCAATGTTTAGTAAATAACCCCCTAAGTGTGGTTTCTGAAATATTAGCTGTTACAGCCAATTTTAGACCTTCACTACCATCTACTGCCAGGCTTTTCAGCTCAGCAACTCTCTGAAGGTCTAAGGTAAAATTATAAAAATTATAAATCACAAAGTTAAAGCAAATTTCTTATTGGTTTTCATGGGATTTTATAGTTTACTAAACAGAAGCTGGATAACCCTAAGCCAGGCTAGGTTTAAGTTCATTTAAACTTGAATATTTCATAAGGGATTGTTGCATAGTCATTTATATATGTTAATATCTACAATAATATTTATAGTAAACTATTAAAGTAAATACCACTCATACCGAATCTACAGAATAGCTGAAATTAAAGTGAAGTTATCTTTGTTCTATAATATAAATTAAGGAGCCAAGAGAAAGTTTGTCACTGTGGAAGGGCTGGGTGTAAGACTTTAATTAGGAGAGGTCTACTCCATTGCCCTCAAGCCATGGTTGATCTATTACCCATAATATCTGTGGAAGGATATTTAGATTAACAACAGCTGAAGGGTCACATGTTAGGAATCCAGAGTTTGGGTTCACATGCAAGCAGATATTTTACTGTATACCAAAGGCATGCATAGATTTCCAGGAGAATTAGCACAATATGATTTGGTGGGTAGAGGGTGGTTGGTTGGTGTAGGGCCCAGGTATATATTAGAACCTACCTGGAATGAAATATTGCTCTTGGGCTAAATAAATGAAAAAAGGAGAGAATAGAAAGATGTAGCTGAATTCTCCCAAGCGTATAGATGGAACATAAGAAGTGGATTATTGCATTGTTAGAGAATCATGCACGGGTTTAGAATGTATTGCAGGCTGGCCCAGCACTGAGGGGATTATAAATAAACATTTGTTAAGTAGGAAAAAAAAATAATTCTTCAGCAGCAGTGGTGGTATAGCAATAACTACATCTGGTTAAAAATTAATATGGGACACAGACAATTAACAGCTCTCTGCTGGTGTTTAAAGCCCAGTCTGAAAAGGCAATAAAAGCTCATCAACACCTGCAACAGCTGCTTGCCATACGGTGAGGGCTTAGTACAGGGGGCCTTAAGAAAAGGAAGTCAACCACTTAGAAATACAGAATACCATGTTAATATTGTCACTCAAATGTTTAACCCTTGTGTTTCCAGGATAAGAAAACTGCTAACAGTGATAATTCATGTCTTTATATACCTTAATATGAATAATATTATTCATATATTAAAGGGAAAATTCTATTTCAGCAATCTTTTGCAAAGGCAACTGAAGTCCTTTACCCATTAGGAGTCATTTAGTTAATTACAAGAACGGATGCAATGGAGAGTGCATATTAACCCAATTCATTAAGGTACTTGTGTCCAAACACACTCCCGCACTGCTGCAAGGTGTCAATGTGTCCATCCTGCCTCTTCTCATGGTGAACCTGGGGAAACCTGAAGCTATCACCACCCGCAGCAGGTTCCACCAATAGGTGCACTAAACTTGGCCGTCTCATGCAAATACTGTTTTCAATACTCCAAGTAAAGCAAACCCCACTCTAAAAATGTTAAGCATGGGGGAATAGCATAGCAACTATTGACCCCTATTGCCTCTTATTGTATGTTAAGGATGTTGTACAAACCCATAGTAAAACCAGTTATTTGACAGAAAAGGTAGACAATGCCAATTTCAGCAAAAGTGGTGCCAAGGAAGCCAGAGATTTATCTGCTGAAAGTGCTGGAGGGTACAGCAGCCCAGTCACACATTTGTTATTATCAGAATCAACTGTCTGGAAGGCTTTAGTCACCGTTTACGCACTTTAGTCACCGTTTAAGCACTTTAAACTTGCTGCAGTGATTTAGGCAACAGTACATTTTTTGGGGGTTTTTTTGCAAATCGATGTTAACTGATTTTCAAGAATAAACCCTGTGTAGCAGGTCTCAGATAGGGTATGAGCTTTAAATGTGCAAATATGTTTTTTTTCCCTTTAATACTGCATGATCAAACAGTCTGATTTCTTACTTTTTTCTCAGACCCAACAAAGAAGACTCGTTTTTGAGAAAAGAGCCAGCTGCTCTTGCTGAGCCTTCTATAACCACATGCGTTTGGCAAGCATAGAAGAAAAAAATGCTGCAGCTGAACTAAGCAAATTACCTGAGCAGCGGAATTTCTTGCTTTTGATCTGCCCAATCCTTTTGTTTGCCAGTCGGCGGGGGCTGGTGCAGCGGGCACCACTGGTCTCAATAGGGTTTGTATGGAGATAATCCGCCAGCCACTTCAGATGGCAGTCACAGATAAACGGGTTCTGAGCCAAATGCCTTTCAAAGTGAAAGAATTTTTTTTTTTAGAATGTTATTCGCAATTGACCTGACATTTTCCATCGTGAATACAAAAAAAGAAATGGATTACCATAAACAACCTCCCCCACAGCCCTCCATATACATATAATTGCCTTCAAAACAACAACAATGCTTACAATGTCTGGATGGCACGGAGTGGGGCGAATGTGCCTTTGGCGATGGTTTGAAGTTTGTTGTCATACAAAGATAGGAGGTTCAGGTTGTGCAGATCTTGGAAGGAGTCTACTCGTAAACAATTAATCTTGTTGGCATTGAGTAATCTGTTGAACCAAGGATAATATGAATTACACAAAATTGGCTCAACTTCTTTCAGTTTCCACCATGAATGACAAAAGCTTTGTTCGTAAAGCTACCATGGACTGTCCCACTTAGAATTAGAAAATAAGAGCTTCACTCAGTTCAAGGAATATTTATACTAGTGCTGGTTGATGTTCTCATGCCATTTTCTACTTGGAATGATGAAAAAAGTTTCACCTATTACACCTAAAATTATTTCTTTGCATGGATGCATTAATAAATATCTGTTCCTCAATACAATATTAACTTTCATAGGTACTTCATATTGGGCTGTGTCCTTCAGTCCAGACCTAATAAGCAATTAGCTAGGATTTAAGAACAGATAGAATTTATATTATATAAAATAGGTACATATGGATTTCTTTCTCTAATCTAGCAAACAATCAAGACAAGTGGTGTTTCAAATCATTCCACAATTTTTAAATTGAGATGATTAATTTTTACTTTGGAATTATTCTTTTATTTTAAATGATCATAAACACATTACGATGTTCTAATATACAAAAACAGGGAGCCCTTGAATGACCTATTCTATATAATAAGAGGACTGTTTATGTAAAATAAAAGAATGCAATTGAATGTACAATTAAAAAAAAAAAATCTAAATTCGAAGTAATTTTTTGGATACTTCGACCATCGAATAGGATACTATGACTTCAAATTTGCTTCGAATTTGATTCGAAGTAAAAATAGTTCGAATATTCGACCATTCATTAATCGAAGTACTGTCTCTTTAAAAAAACTTCGACTTCAATACTTCGCCAAATTATACCTGCCGAAGTGCTATGGTAGCCTATGGGGACCTTCTACAACCATTTTCTAAGTCTTTACACATCGAAGTAAAATTGTTCGATTGTACGCTAAAATCGTTCAAATCGTTCGATTTTACTTCGATCGTTCGATGGCCAAATTCGGTAAAAAATACTTCGATATTCGAATTCGAAGTATTTTAATTCGATGGTCGAATATCGAAGTATTTTACACTTCGAAATTCGACCCTTGATAAATCTGCCCCTTGGTGTCCAATGTTGTTAGGGATAAAAAAATGTCTGTACTTAAATACATCTTACTCTGTAATTTTAGTAACTGTATTTTTAGTAACTCATATTACTCCAGACACACTTAAGGCTATTGGTACATGTAATGAATGATGGTCACTGATTGGTTTCTGACCCAAAACCCCCAGAAATGGCTATGTGCCAAGAAAACTTCCTGTGTGCCATAACCCTACCACAGCTGAATTTGTATGTCTTATGTAATTCATGTAAATTATTTATTTGGAGACCAGGGAGACATTAGAAAGATATCTACAGTTCCTGGAGACATATCCAGCCAGATGGAAACCATTGTAATATAAGTTGTGTTTGTAGTTTACATTGTATAAAAAGAAAGATAGAAACATTTAAGAATTTAACATCAGGTATTATGCATATGATGTTTGCAGTCTAATTTTAAGATAAAATAAAAAAAAAATCACAAACTGCTTTAGCAAATACTTACAGTAACTGTAATGAGAACAGTCCTTCAAACAAGCCTTTGGGGAGCTCTGTAATTTTATTTCCATAGAGAACACTGTAATAAAGCAAAGGAAAGTCAGCAGAACCAGAGAGGTAATGTAATGCAGACAATGCACATGACTTCATGAAGCCATTATCTTATTGCAAGAAAGAGGTTTAAACACAGAAGTCAGAAATTCTAACTTGCATCAATGTTATATTTATATAGAGATAGAAACAACTTTCACAAATGACTTGAGGGCAGAATTACTAAGGTTCAAATTGCAAATTCTAATTTGAATTTTCAAATTGGGTTTTTGGTCAAAACTCACAATTTTGAATTTAAAACCACCAACTCGAATTTGAAGTTGAGATTTATCAAACCTCAACCCTGGAAACAGTTCTAATTGGATAATTTGCCACCTAAAACCTGCCGAGTTTATGAAGAAGTCAATGGCAGGGGTCTGTTGAACCATATGAAGATGTTAATTGTCTTCCTGACATTCAAATTTTTTTTTTGGAGGAAAACTCGATTCTAATTTAATTTAAAATTTCAGGTTGTTCCTATTCAATCGAATTTTATACATTTGAGTTTTTTCATAAATAACCTCCCATTCGAGTGAGTACATTCAAATTTATTAGAGTTTAAAAAAATTCACATAACTTCGAAATTCGACCTTAAATAACCCCCTCAGTTGTTATTGATTAAAAGGAGTGCACTCAGATTGTAACTAATGTTTGATCAACCATTTTCACTAATACAATTAATCTTTTTCTAGTTTTTGGTATAAATGTATACATTCTTGGAATTAAAACTCATGTTGGGGGCCTACTGTTTCTTCTTCAATGAATATGAAGTGTGATGATAACTCATTTCAACAATAGAAATTAATTCCTTCATTTCGGTTTGGTATTATAAAAATATCCTACCAACTGGCATGCAGTTTGGATGACATTAGCGGCAATGTATCTGCATAATTAACTGCTTTAGACCATTTATACAACTGAATGCCTCTTTCCGTCTTGCAATTTATGTAATCATTCCATAAATTTGCATTGATTCTTCTACACTGAAAATAATCTAATTAGAAATCGATTTAACTAAAGCACTAGTGTGTGAGGAACCAGGGACCTGTTATGTTCCAGGCACTGCTCTTACTGCTTGAGCCACAGGAGGTGGTGTGATGGTGGCCTGGCTCTGCTTCCTCCAGGTCAGCCTTTATTAGTACATGACCTCTATCCAGCTGAGGGCAATTGCTCATTTAAAGGCTATTTAAGCCTGATTCCCCAACACCCCGTGCTGGATTATTGGCCCTACTGCTGACTCCAAGCCCTGTGATATCCTGATTGTGTTCTTGATCCTGTTCCTGAAATATTCTGGTAAATCTTGTCTTGTTCCTGTCTAACACCTAACTCATGTGATGATTACAGGTATGTGAAGGTATTATTATATCCTGCAATAGTACCACCAGCATCCAGGGAAGCAAATCAGCATTCAGCCTGTTAACCTAACTAACCATTGAACTGGGCTTCTGGCAATATGCCAGAAAGCTACTAGCCACCCCACATTTTATTCCTAAATACCTTCAATCATCTTCTTTGGGCAGCCCCTCATTTTGAGAACCCTTTGCTCTATATGAAAACATTGCCAGACTTCTTTACCTATGTTTACCGGGCAATTTTTGAAACCATTTCAGATTTTCTCTGTCCTAAAAGGATAGAAATGTGGACTTGTTCTTGATTTCAAATGACACCTCACCCACCCACCAATAAATGTGGAATTTGCAATAAAAAGTTGAGTTTTATTAGTTTGACACTGGTTAGTTAACTATTATTAATTGGATTTTTTTTATTACTTTGCATGGAAAATCAAGATACTGCTATGTATTTCTGATCATGATTTTTTAGACCAAATATATATATATATATATATATATAATAGCTCTATTAAAAACCGCACCAAACAGGTCTTTGTTACTGTGTCAGAAAATCAAAGTTTATTTATCAACGTTTCGGCTCTGTAGGTCAAGCCGTCTCCTGAAGACGGCTCAACCTACAGAGCCAAAACGTCGATAAATAAACTTTGATTTTTTGACACAGTAACAAAGACCTGTTTGGTGCGGTTTTTAATAGAGCTATTATACTATTTTGTACGAACCAGCACACAGGCACTGGACTCTTACTTGCCGTATGCACCAGCTCCAGTTATCCAGTATATATATATATATACGTATATCCATGCCACCCATTGAAAAATAATAATCTTCTACATTCTTTCCAACTGAGGAAGCAGTCGGTTAATAAATAGATTTATGTTCCAGATATTCTTTAAAATAGATTTATAAGCGTTGGGTGTCATCTGCAGCCCAAAACTAAAAGGAGATATTCAGTTTTTGCTTTAATGTCACTGACAGGCCTTGTTTTATACTCAGTAGAGGATATGTTGTTATAGGTCAGGAAGAATTTTATAGCAAGCCAGAAAAGCCAGAATGATGTCAAGCAACATAAACTTGGAATTTTGACTCTCTTCTGAGAAGCATTCATACTTACAGGGAGTTGAGTGAACGCAGGCCTTGGAAAGCATCTGCGGCTATTTCAGAAATCTGGTTGTTGCTTAAATCACTGGAATTAGAAACAGTTTTATGACCATGTTATATTCATCTTAAAAGTAGCTGAAAGGTGGAGGGCTGTAATTTTATAGAAAAGGAAATTATGGTTAAACAGCTAAACCTTTTTTTTATTTTCACTGAAATGAAATAGAATATCAAATTCAGCTCCGCTGTGAAAAAGAGAGTATCGCCAATAAGCACTATAACATAAAGACAAATCTAATGGAAAGATATGTGTGGTCAGCTTTTTTTATGATAGCAATGTACAGAATTCCTGGAAAGAAAAGCGAATTTGAAGATAATAAAAAGAAAGGCTAATTTAACTAAGTGAATAATCACTTGCTCACATCTTTTGTGCTGCGTGTAAGAAATTTCCTATAGGCATTAATAATATGTATGCTACTGTTTCTATGAGATTTTCAGGCATTTCTGCTGTCCCTCACGGGATGCTATATTCAAAAGCATGAAAAAATACACAGCTATATTTCAACTGATGATTGCATGAGCATTCCTGACAAGCTAATATGAACTCCTGCATTTTGCCATAATTTGCTACTATTTTACTTATAATTCTGAACCAGAATACACTGTCAGTCATATTACACTTCAACAATTTAGATGGTGGCATCATTTCCTTATGTGATCTTTTTTTATTGGCAAAGCACTGACTAATACAGTATAGTTTGAAAAGGAAGCTTCATCTCATTCAAACAATTTAATAATAAAATCATTTAAAATACGTTTTAAATATAATTGATTAAAAATTCTGTACTGAAACAAATTACTCAGAATCTTTTGTTCTGCAATTTGTGTCTCTTCATTTGTGACAGAGGTGAATAATTTCACTCATGGTTATATTTAAAAAGCTCCTTATTTCCCTAAGAAAATATTATATTTTGACTTCAAATTCAAAACTAAAATTTGCAAATTGTGAATCTAAGAACTGGTTCATGTTTTATACGCAAGCTATATTTAAATTTGAGTTTTTAGATAAATTCAAAATGTGTCAAATGTGATTTCACTGCATTACAGAATTGAATTACATTAAATACAGAAATGTAAACATTACATTAAGGGGGTTATTTATCAGAATCCAAATTTTTCTGTTTATTTTATTAAAAAAAAGTCTGACCAAACTAGAATCCACAATTTGACCTTATTTATTATTAAAAAACCTTTGATTCAATCAGATTGGGAAAAACTCGAGAAAATCTAGGAAAAATCTGAATCATATCGGATTGGATTTCATTCCCAAAATGCATGATTTTCTCAGTCTTTTCCCCAAAACGTCTGATTGTTCTGATTTTTGCCCAAAAATCCAAAAATAGTCTGATTTTCGGGCTCATTCCAGCTCAGACCACAGCAACTTCCAAATAGGATAGGGACCTCTCCCATTAACTTTTATACAACCTCTGCAGGTCTGAAATGGTGGATCTACGATTTCAGACTTTTTGCAGCCTTCGGGGTATAATAAATGTCAAATAATTCTAGTTTTTTTTTCCCACTAAAAATTCAGATTTTATAGTAAAAAAAACCTCATATTTTCGAGTTTTTAGCATTCAGACTTTAATAAATAACCCGCTTAATATACAAACAAAAAATGAGAAGTGGCTGAAAGAAATCCTTGATATTCTTAAGTCAATAGAGCCTAAAGTATTTATGTGAAAAATACCCTTTAACGGCAAATAGCCCAGCAAACTAGTTAAACTGTAACACTTGAATTGTTTCTGCTCTGTTTACTCTCTGTATCTGCTATTGTTATATTTATTCAGTGGTGTAGTAAAATAATCACTCTTTCATTGCACAAATATGGTAACGGGCATACAAAGGTGCGGTTTGGAAAAGGTCCTGATCCATTTTAGCTAAGTTTTTGCCAAAAAACTGCTCTGTCCTCAGAGATAGAAAAAAAGCTGGTCTAATAAATTATAAATATGGCATTATATACCATATAGCAGAGTAACAGATGATTAACAACACAACAAAGACCTCTGATCTTTCCATCCAGAAGACTGTGTTTGTGAGTCGCTCATCTGTGAAAGCATTTTCAACTGTATTTTTGTTTCGGATAGCTATGACCCCTATTAAAGCTTTCAGTTTAAATCTTTGCTTACTTACATTCTTCTCAACTTCTTGTATGGTGAGAATGCTGCTGGAGGAATGACCTTGATCGAATTTTGCTCCAGTCTCCTGCAAAACAAAATAATGTAGTAGTAGTAAAGACAACACATTTATGCATGGGCATAGAAGTCATGTGGCAAACCCAGCGCCATTTCAAATGAAAACTGGACTCTGACAGCTTATTATTTTTCAAAATGAAATCAGTGCCTTTAGAACAGCTTATTACAAAATGATTCTGTAGTGTAAGCCATAACAAATGGAGGTTGTTTTGCTACAATACATGTTAACTATTCACATACTGTATATTATAAGATACTTGGCAGTTTCTAAGTTGGCCATATTTATAAGGGTATGTTGTTGTCTGTACATCTGAAAAATATCCCTTCTTCATGGTCTATAACATACAGAATTACTGTAGTGTTGTGAGTAGAAGACCTGGAGGTGGCACCACTCTAAGTTCCAGTGGGAAAACCCCTATAAAAGATTATGCAGTGCGGAGCCAAAACTCCCTTGTTGTCTCTTGCTCTTAGAACAACTCATCTGAGAAGACTGCACTTCACAAAAGTTTACAGTGGGGTAAATGCTCAAGTGGCAGTACAACAAGGGGTAAAGTGTTCCCAATGAGTTTTTTGGTACTGATACTATGTCCACTATATGTCTGGTCTACACCTACTGCTTAAAAACCATTAGCACACATTTCTATACACAATCCTCCACCAGCATCATCAAGGCCCCGTCTGCTTTACTCTGTAGCCAGGCTGTCAGCAATAAGTTTGTGAAAGCTAAAAAAAAAACCCAGTATACATTTTGACTTGTGAAGTCATTTTTTCCCTAAGAAAGGTTATATTTTGATATGTGCTTGTGTATCATCAGTATATAGAATTAAGTGTCCCTTTGAGATAAGACATTATAAAATGGATATCTATAAATGTGTTCTCAATGGGTGACTGATTTTTAGAACTTTGAAGGCAGGCTCACACAAGTAGGTTATGATCAGCATTGAAAGATCAATGTTACAGCAAAATACTGTATAGACCAATCAATAATAATATGATGCAGTAAGAATGCAATCTCTTAAAGTCTGAGTGAGACCAGACAGTATTGTGACATGATCTGAAGTAAAATCAGGCTGCAAATCAAGTAATTGAATATAGCAGGATCAAACTGATGAAATTCTTAGCTTGTTATTTTCCAGTACTTGGAAAAAAAAGTATCTTACATCTAGAATATCTAAGTGGACTTTATAAGTAAAAGTAATACATAATAATAATAATAATAATAATAATAGTAAATGGTTTCATGGACCTGTTATACATTATAATGAAATGGAGATAAAAGGCATAAAATGTCATGAGTATATTGGGGGGGTTGCATTAAGTGCCAGATTCCTATATCTTATTGGGTGGCTAAACAATTGCAAGCAAATAGTTTATATATGTTCATTTTACAGCATAAGTGGCTTTTCCTAAATTAAGAAGGTCATAATATAAATGGGTCTTCAGCCTAATGCTAACCAGCTGTTGGTGAGCAAGAACTCTCAAAGGTGTCTTTATCATTTGCTGCTCCTTGTTCAAAGTATTTTTGGACTCATTAATCAGGTTTTTCTAATTCCGTGTGACAACTTACATTTTACAGAAGCCAAATTCCCTTAGACAATATTTAAGCTGCTTTTTAGATTCTCTAAACAAATATATTGTGTTTTCTGTTGCTTGACATTCATTGACACCTGGTCACTTTCATTTCACTTTTACTCTAGTTTTCTGTTAAAATATTGATAGTTAAAAAGTTTAACCTTCAAATGAGAAGTTCTGAGACCAAAGAAACCTGAATTTCAATTAAAAGCTATTGGTCCTGAAGATGAAGTGGAAAAAGCCAACCCAAGATATCCTAAGATTATTGGATATTTGTTTCACTAAACAAAGCTAAATTATCAAGTAAGGGTTCCTTTCCAAACAAAAACAAAACAACAGTCTTCTCAGTTCTGACAAGACAACAAGACCATATTATTTGTGGCAAATTCCTTTGCCTCCCCTTCATTTGATCCATGGACTCCACTCTCCATTGCTCTATCTCTGTGCACTATGTGAATGCAGACATAAAAGTCAGTATGATAGAGATTTTATTAGGTGTAATGTATTGCCATTCTGACAAGAAATTGCAAATGCCAGGATATGTCTATTTTAGAGAAAATAGGAAACAGCCTAATACAGAATGATCCTGTTAGGATTACTGTGTGCTGAGAAATATGTTTAGATTTTTTAATGGTTTTTCATATTCTGGAGTTTCTTTGTCTCCCTTGCTATAAAACCAGTGAGATATATTAGAGACATAAAAATGCAACACTGCCCGAGTATAAAGGTTATTATGCATTTGTTGAAATTAATTCAAATTATGATATATTGTATATACAGTATATATTGTATATATATTTTTATCCTCTTCTTCTTCTACTTGTTTTCATAAAATCTGAGAATTGATTGACTTCCAGCGTAATAAGTATTCACTCTTAAATCATTTTAAGTGAATTTGTTATAAATATATAATACATGATAGCAAAACAGACATCCAACTAATCAACTGAATTTGGGAGTTTTTTTTTTTACATTTATATTACGTCTCTTAAAGGGATACTGTCATGGGAAAACATGTTTTCAAAACGCATCAGTTAATTCTCAGATTTTTTTATATTCAATTTGAAAATCTGACATAAGGGTTGGACATATTGTCAGTTTCCCAGCTGCCCCAGTCTTGTGACTTGTGTCTGCACTTTAGGATGGAACTGCTTTCTGGCAGGCTGTTATTACTCCTACTTAATGTAACTGAATCAGTCTCAGTGGGACTTGGCTTTTACAATTGAGTGCTGTTCTTAGATCTAACAGGCAGCTGTTATCTTGTGTTAGGGAGCTGCTATCTGGTTACCTTCCCATTGTTCTGTTATTATGCTACTGAGGGGGAGGGAGGGGGTGATAGCACTCCAACTTGCAGTACTGCAGTAAAGAGTGACTGAAGTTTATCAGAGCACAAGTCACATGACTGGGGTGCAGCTGGGAAACTGACAATATGTCTAGCCCTATGTCAAATTTCAAAATTAAATATAAAAAAAAAATCTGTTTGCTCCTTTCAAAATGGATTTCAGTGCAGAATTCTGCTGGAGCAGCACTATTAACTGATACGTTTAAAAGAAAAAAAAAACGTGTTTTCCCATGACAATATCCCTTTAACATCCCTTAAAAAAAGCAAGCTGCATCTCTATGGTGGAAAGTCTCTCACTGAGACAGATGTAATAAGCTCACAAAATAAATAATTGATCAGTGATAACTGTGTGGCTGAAGTATCGGTACATTAAGTTAATGTTCAGTTTGGAGCATGATGATGCAGTCAGCTCCAAGCTGCATTATTAAAAATTCAAAAAATACAATGCAGCTTTTTTTATTTCCTCGCTCCCAAGACATAGTGCTCCAAGCCTTTTATTGTCCCTATAAAATGCCTGACTACTAAGCTGCAGTCAAAGATAGTTTAATAAAATGCTACACAACCTAGGGTATCACCACAGGAAAAAAACATCTCGGCAAGATAATGCAAAACAGAACAAGGAAATTGAATTGTGATCTTTAGTTGGCATCTATGTGCATACATATTGGTTCTTCTAAATACATAACATAATGCCTTTAACCCCTTCAAAGGCTATTGATATATGTTATGTGCATGTTAAGCGTTAAATCTGATTTGTATGTGATCTTTCCTTTATTCTGCATAAAGAGGCGGGAGTTATTTCTATTAGATAGTTGCATGGTTAGTGCGATTATGAGTCTGCTGGGTTTAGACCTCTACTAAATTTCAGTGCAAATGATGGCCAGCACTTAAACAATATAGCTATAAAACCTCCATTGAACCTATCACATGTCAAAAAGTAGTATATTATTTAAATGCATTTACATGTTCATTTACTACTTTCCGTTCTATCTCTCCTGTTAACTCTGGGCACAGTTGTGCTGATTCCTGGGTTGATCTGGAACTGGGCAGCAGATTACAATGGTTCATTTATTACATTTCACTGGAAATTACCCCTATAGTGCCTTATTAGCAGGTGACCACTTATAAAAGGCAATGTGGGCTAGAACCTTTTGCTGTTTAAATAACTATGATTCTACGGTACTAAATAAATGGTGCCAGATGTGCTACATATTGAACTGCTGACTTAAAAACAACCAAACTGCCTGAGCCTCCATCTCTTGTTGAAGGCAAAATAGTAGGGTCCTGTTCCTACTGGATCTTTATCTAAATCTGACACTAGCGCAGTAGGACTTATTTACTAACAGTAACACTATTGTAATCTATAGCAACCATTCTTACATTCATTTTTTTTCATAATCAAAGCTAATAAAAGATCAACTGCTATGGGCTAGTACTAGATAAGAAGAGAGAAGAAAAGCGTAGTTAAGGCTTGTTCCAAGGTGTTACCATTATTGTAAGTAGATGAGAAAGTGAAAATAGGCATCTTCCCTTAATATCCAAACTGGATAGGTCTTCATGTTCTGTGTAATGTTTTTATGATCCTAAGCAAATAATACTTACATTTCTGTTATTGTCTCCGGGAGGTTGGTTGGGATCTCAGTCAACCCTTTTCCACGGCAATCTACAATATTGTTACTGCAGGTACAAGCAGCAGGGCAATGCAAGACACTACAAGAATGGACCATAAATGACTGTTGACCTGAAAATGAAATTAAAAGTTATAATGCAGAACTCATATGCACGCCATTACTATGTAATCTTAAATAATTGGTTATAAATATGACTAGAAGCTTGCTCACTCTGCAGTAACTCAAAACAGCCAGTTAGTAGCCTTAAATAGTGCAATTGGACTAAAAAAAAAGCAAATATCCCATTGGTTATTTAATGCAGTGACTGATGCAAACAACTGAAAAATGTTGTGATGTATGAAGGCCCTTTATCAAAAAATAATACAAATTCTATAGAACAAAAGCCATTAAAATTAAGAGTCGAACGGCTACACATATTGATCTTATATGCCCAGATAAGACTTCTATTATCATCACTTTCCAACTAAAAGCACGAAAGCCTTTTCATGGGCATAGTAAGCTTTATGTGATTTAGATAATTTATTCCTATAAAGTATCTCATTGCTACATTAGAAAGTTTTGTTATTAGTGAAGGGGTGAATTTGTCCCATTTCACCGAAAAATTTGTGAATTTCCTGCGGAATTTGTGAAATGTAAAAAAATTTGTGAAACACCAATTTTGACTCCATTGTTAATGTCAATGGATGTCCAAATAATGTTGAAGTGCGATGGTTTTGATCCAATCGACTTTTCCAACGTGCGTCCAAAAAATTTTGACGCAGATTAATTTTCGCCAGCAAATTTTCATGGAACTTTCAAAAATTCGGTGAAACTCGGAAATTTGCCACAAATTCGCCATCACTATTTGTTATAATAAAAATGCAGTAAAAAAATGTAAATGGAACTAAATGCATATTATTCGCTACAAGCAAAATGGAGCAAGTACAATATAAACCTGTGTAAGGCAATGACAGTCAGAAATATAAGAAAAAACTTGCCTTCTGCCTCATCTGAAAGTTTTATGTAAAAAAAAATCGAAAAAAAACATCATCAGTGCCAAATTGCCTAATCTTTGGGGGAAAAAAAATCACATTTTAGCAATTGCCTACTATCGCAAGTAAATTTAAATAGTCCACCGGAGAACCAGTCAGTGTATTGAAGTTTTTAATTTATCTGAGACACATAGCATGACACGCTTCAGATGCTGAAGATCCTTCCTCTGGCGAAGGACCTTTGGTTCAAAACATGGAGTGCTATACGTGTATGAGCATACATGTTGTACATATTGTACATATTGGCTAGCCTCTTGTCAAAGGTGAACTGCAGAATATGTTGTTTATAAATAAAGGATAATAGTAAATTATTGTATATAAGAAAAGTTCTGTACGCCTAACACACTAATGGGGGAATGTAATAAAAGTCAGTAATGGAAAAAATATTCGCAATACGAAAAGTTATGCCTTCGTGCAAACAAATTTTCCTTTGCGCGGATTTCATATAGCTATTTAGTGACCACTTCCGACAGTGGTTGAAGGTTTATGTATTTTATTGTGCACAGTGAATGTAATAAAAGTTCTTACTGAAAAAGTTGTTATGTTTGCACCAAAGATTAGGACACCTTCAAGCACTTCCTAAAAGTGGGCAATGCGCCATTAAAATTTGCAATTCACAAGTAAAATTTGCAATGCAATAACATTGTTTAAGGTAAGGTTTAAGGTATTGCACGAGTATTTATTACATTGCAAAATGCAAATTTATATTCTTACTGCAAATTGTTTTTCTCATTGTGACTTTTATTACATTCCCCCCATATGTATGTTCTATATACAAATATTCTCTCAAATGTGATCTTTGTACTTACCTGTGCAGCTGAATTCTCGCTTCTGAACCTCAGCAACATTATGCCCTCTCAGGTGAATGGGTCCCATACACTGAGTGTAGAGACCAACTCGGGGCCTCTGACGCAGCCAGTCGGATAACCAAGCGAGGTGACAATCACAGTACAAGTTGTTGGAATGGAGTCGACTGGGTGAATAACAAAAAAATATTGATAATTAAAAAAATTAATAAAGCAGAACAATCAAAGATATGGTGCTGAGGAAAGAACCACTGGCTACACTCTTGGTGATCCTCAGTAAGAAATATTTTAGAATGCTGTTAATGATAATAATGAAGCATATCTCAGCCTTTTTTGTGCATAGCAGGATACCTACAGTAAGGGTGCTGACTCACGCTTTATTTTTTGGCTGGAACTCTCCTCTTCCGGGGTGATAAAGTGACCAATAATACCTGCCCCTTCACATTAGTTGGAATTGCTGCACATAATGTGTTTTACATGCAGAGATTCCGACTATTGTGAAGGGGCAAGTTTGTCTAGAGCTTCGTCAGGAGAGGAGATTTTCCACCAGGGGATGAAGCGGCCCATGTGACAGGGTCCTAAGAGAATCAAATACCACTGAAAGAGTTTAGGGCAGAGACACACGTCAGATTCGTGGAGATTAGTTGCCGGTGACAAATCTCCTCTTCTTCGAGGCAACTAATCTCCCCAAAACTGCCTTTCCATCGGCTAAAATGTAAATCTCCGGCGGGAAGGCAGTCGGAGCGTTTCGTTATCTATAGTCGCCTGAAGTTGCCTCATGAGGAAACTTCGGATGACTTCAGAAAACTAAGAGCTCTGAGTGTCATCCCGCCTGTGATTTACATTCTACTCTGCAGGAAGGCAGTTCGGGGACATTAGTCAACTCAGAAAAGAGGAGATTTCCCGCCGGGCGACTAATCTCCCTGAATCTGACCGCGTGCCTCTGCCCTTACACGGATGAAACAACCGTTCACTTTTTATGAGTGGCTACTTTATCAACACATTGGGGCACATTTACTAAGCTCGAGTGAAGGATTCGAATATAAAAAAACTTTGAATTTCGAAGGGTTTTTTTGGGTACTTCGACCATCGAATAGGCTACTTCGACTACAACTTCGATTCAAAGTAAAAATCGTTTGACTATTCGACCATTCAATAGTCGAAGTACTGTCTCTTTAAAAAAAACTTCGACTACATACTTTGCCACTTTAAACCTACCGAGCTACAATGTTAGCCTATGGGGACCTTCCCCATAAGTTTTCTAAGCTTTTTCTGATCTAAGAAAAATCGTTTGATTAAAATCCTTCGAATCGTTCGATTCGAACGATTTAATCGTTCGATTCAAACGATATAATCGTTCGATGAAATTATTTTTACTTAGATTGATCTAAGAATTTGCGGTAAATCCTTCGACTTTCGAAGTCGAAGGATTTTACTTCAAGGGTCGAATATCGAGGGTTAATTTACCCTCGATATTCGACCCTTAGTAAATGTGCCCCAGGGTGTTTGGTTGTGATCTTCCTGTGGATCTTACTGCTCTATTACTGTTTGCAACCTCATTTGCAAAAGCAGCCTGCTCTTTGTTTGCTTATTTATGCTTTTTCCTTTGAAATTTCTTATTCTTGCCACTAGCATTTGAAAGTGCCAGAGGGAAAGCAACAGGTTAAATAAATGATTGTTGATAATAATGAGAAAAATAAAGCAGAGCATTTCTTATGATGACCAACACTTGTATTAAATCGTATTAAGTCTAGTATATGGCTGCAAAAAATATTTATCAGTCTCTATTTCAAAGTTCATTCCCTTTGATCCTCAAAAGATTGTGTCCCAGAACTAAAAAGCTTAAATCGTTAATCCTGGTTGCTTTTGTTTTTCATCTGTTTGCTAATTTATCTGCAGAAAATCCTTTTAAACCTAATTTATTTTGAGGGGTTAAAAAAAGACTTGTTTGCCAACATTATTATTTGCCTTCGATAAGTTTATCCTTATTTCGTTACTGTTGGCTAAGAAAACCCACAAGAGCTCTGGAATTCTGTTGTTGCGGTCTGAACGAAAGAGTCGGGGGAGAAAGACGAAAAATGTCTCAAGTAAATTACTCTATAGGGGTAGGATACTGACAGCAAAGGAAAAAAAGGAGCTATAAAAGAATTGGCTGCCAATTAGAAATATCAGTAAGTCTTGTTTTATTAGTCTCTATAGAAACTGCTTGCAAAATCCTTTAACAGGTCACATTCATTTTCTGCTGAACAAGGCAGAAACATAATTCAATATAAAACATTCCCTTGTATCCCTTTTCTGATTTCCTCTCTTTTTGTTTAATCAAAGAAAAGAGGATTAGCTGCTTTTGGCCCCTTAGAAGTAGTGCTCAATGCGGTGCCTGGAATTAAAAGATGTAAATGACAGTGGAATTAAGTTAGTTACCTCGACATAGGCAGCGACCTACACAATATCATGGCTCCCATCCAAGGGCCAAAAGCACTTTAGCCATTAATAAAACGGCAGACAAATGTATTCACTAAATTAAGCAAATTACGGCAGCTTGGCTTTTATGTTTTTTCAAGCTAAAGAAAAGGATGCTCAGAGTCATAATTCAGCGCTCTGCTCCTACAATCGGCCCTGACAAAGTAATATCATTTTAGTTCTTTTAAGATGTGTTCAGTCCTAACTAAATAACTGAAATGGATATTAAAACACACTGCTCAATCTCCAGAGCTAATTTTGTGTTACCGAGATTGTCAGAGAGCCAGTTCACTTTAATTAGATCTGCCTGCAGTCAAGTAATCAAAGCATAAAGATTTCCCATTTATCAGATGTGACAGCCAATCAAAGTTTTGTCTATGCTCTTAAATGAAATGTGACCTACCTAGTATGTTATTGGAATCTACAATTATTTATATGAAACTTTAATATTCAGTAAATATTTTATGTTAAGTAGTGTAACTCTCATGTGTACACATTTATATGAAAAGGTTTTATTTTTTTGCAGTACAGTAGGCTGAGGAAACCTTATTTGCAAATACTGTATACGAACGTTAGAAGTAGTTGAGATCTTTAGTGATGGGCAAATTTATTCGCCAGGCGCGAATTAACGGCAAATATGCGCGATTCGCCGCCAGCGAATAATTTCGCAAAACGCCCGCGAAAATTTGTGGCAAAAATTCGCTGTCAAAATTTATTTTTATTTTTTTCGAAAAAACAGATGCCGGTGTCAAAAACGGCTAATTTTTCGCCATTTCGCGAAATTCGCGAATTTTCCGGTGAAGTGGCGCAAATTCGCCCATCACTAGAGATCTTCCATATGAAGACAGGAGAAAATGTCCTTATACAATCCAAGAAATGTAAAATGTACATGTGTACACCAGCTATTAGGACACGGTGTTCACAGTAATGGTGTTAAAGGACCAATACTTGAATTAACACATAGAGGACTTGTGCCAGTGACAAAACCACATAGCATTGTCAAGGATACTTTCTTTCAAGGAGAACATTTAGGGGGTTATTTATCAAAATCCGATTTTTACAGATTTTTTAAGTAAAAAAAGTCAGACCAAACTAGAATCCACTATTTGACCTTATTTATCATTGAAAAAACTCGATAAAATTGATTCGAAAAAAAAAAACCTCAAAAAAATTTAGATTTTGCGGGGGAAAAACTGAATTTTTCAGGTTTTATACCCAAAATGCTCAAATTTTTTGTGTATTAGCTCGTCAGTGCAGACCATGATATCTTCAAATTTGAAATGGGACCTTTGCTATTTCTACAGGACCCTGACAGCTTGGAGATGGAGTATTTTTGGATTCTGACTTTTGGGGCATAATAAATTCACAAAAAATGTGAGTTTTTTTTTCCACTAATAATTTGGATTTTATAGTAAAAAAAATTTTTCAAGTTTTTGGCAACCCCCTAAATAGATAATGCTTGTAAGGACTGCATATAATGGGTGATAAAGACTACTAGAAGTAAGTCAGTATCTAATTCCTGATCTATAGTTCAATTAAAATAAGAAAACAGGGAGTATTAATAATGCTAATATAGTTAAGAGCTAACGAAAATTTCAAATAAATTACAGATTTTGGATAAAGTTTTCACATAATAAATATACCATTAATTCTTGCTACTGCAATACAATTGAAGTTCCTAGCAATAATAGTTTGAAGCCTAAGGTTTCCCCAAATTAACATTTAAAACCCTGGCCGGAAAACACTTACAAGGTCCTGAGTTTCGGCATGTGATTGAAGCTTGCCACCGAAAGTCGAGTAATGTTATTGTTGTTGAGAGTGCTGAAAAACATAAAAGAAATCACGTCAAACACCATAGGCGACAAAAAGGATTTGCAATACTGTTGGATATTTTTCTTTTCGCAGCTGAAAGTTTATTGCTCGAAAAATCTGTTCACCATGTTTCCTCGGCAATGAATAGCCATGCACAGTGACTGTATTAATTGCAATGAACCTTAACTAAAGATATCGTTGGATTAGCTTGAAACATTTTACTGTCTGCATTGCATTTCCCACAGGCGTTTTCCACTTATTTAATGTGCTACTAATGAAAACTGTAGTTGTACAACCCAATTAATACAGTTCTCTTGGCAACAGAGTGCCATCAAGGCATTTTAAGCAATAGGTGCATTCTGGGAATAGCAAGTCAAAAAAAGGTCATGCAACACAACTACACCGTAGAAACACTGGCTATTCAAACTGAGCAGCGCACCATCTAAACCCTCAATATCTGTAGTTTATTCATTTCCTTCAATAAAAAAAAGCAAACGTTTTTATGCCTTACATGTCACCCATTTATCACATTAGAGTAAGATATCTTGAGTTGTCGTGTTTCCATTTCTGAAAGCAATGGTGATTCATTTTGGAGATTAGATATTCAAGGCAATCTTTCTAATATACTATAGCTGTTTCAAGAAAATAAAAAAAAAACTTTAAAAATATTATTCTATATTCTTAGAAAAATGTTATGCAATGTCTGAGTAGGCTGCCCTAAGTGCATTATGCCTTATGTATCTATATCATTTATGGATGATATCTCGAATCACTGTAGTTGCGATAAGTCTATATTAGACAAAGATGGCATGGTAACGTACAAAAGAAAAGTCGAATTAAAAAAACAAAAGTAGGAAAAATATTAATGCATAAAGTAAGAAGATAAGGAAAACAGACAATATTCAAAGATAGGAGATTAACAATCAACGAAACGAGTCCTTACAAAACTTGCCTGACATGGTCAAGATCTTTCCATCGCTTTCATAGTAGGTACAAAAGATGGAGAATGCAAAGAGCATCATGAAGGAAACCTTTTGAAGCATGGACCTTGCAGTCACAGATGAGAAGAGTCCTTCTTCTCCCAAGAACTGACTTGGTCTTACTAGAGCAGCTTTTACACTTTCCTGTTCTTCATGGCGAAAGTGGATACGCCTCCCACGTACGCCATTAGAGCATTTCTAGAATAACTATATGCATGGGCGTGGGCATCATAAAATCACTTTTATGCTCTTGCTTCATCCTTCTGCTAGACAGTTTTTGGATTTTTTTAAAATATTTGTCCTTTACTTAAATATTTTCCAGTTCTTCTGGCAAGAACAAAATATAGCTTACTGCAGGGAGCAGAACAGATTCCATTCTACCCTAAGATTTTATAATATTATATTATGAATAATTCATCTTTTCATTTAAGAGAAAGTCTATATCCCCAGGGAATGTGATTTTTTAAATTAGATTAAATGCACCAGCAATTAACAAAAAATAAGATACAATGTTAACCTTGGCGGATGGTTTCATTTTCAATAGACAGTTAAAAAAACCTCTTCAGCAGTAGATGACATATATTGTATGAATGAAATTTGCCATTTTCTAATAAAAATGAGTGTTCATATATCATATTTACATCACTTTGCAAAATGTTTACAGTCAACAGTTCAAGGAACCTACTAATACATAAGTATTTTTTAAACTGTGTTCTGTCTTGAATTTTGATACAGGAATGTGATCCGTTATCTGCATTACGAAAAGCATGTTTCCCATAGACTCCATATTATAAAAATACTGCAAATTATGAAAAATGATTCCCCTTTTCTCTGTGATAGTAAAACAGTACATTGTACTTGATCCAAACTAAGATATAATTAATCCTTATTGGAAGCAAAACCAGCCTATCGGGTTTATTTGATGTTTAAATACTTTTCTAGTAGACTTAAGGTATGAAGATCTAAATTACAGAAAGATCTGTTATCCAGAAATCCCCAGGTCCCACACATTCTGAATAACAGATTCTATACTTGTATCTAACATGAAATCTTAAATCTAAGTAAAGCCTGCATTTCATTTATTGTTAAAAAAAGTTTCAATTGAATTTCAGACCAACACTCTAGTGACCCCTATGTTTTACTATTAGACAGGTTCATATATTTTCGTTCTGTGATCTCTTTTACTTTAGGGCTATGTTTTACAAGGTCATGGGGACATACTGCCTAAAAACTGATTCTCAAATATCAAAAGGCATCTCTTCTTTGTATGTGGCCATTGGCTATTTGTATAAAAGTCTATAATTGGATCCGCCATGATCAGCCCTAGATTGGGTTGCAAATTATTGCACTGTACAACACATTGTGATTTATTCTTAATGTAAAACATTATTTCAGGAGATATTCAAATTTTGATTACTTTTAAACAGTTCCAGTCAACATTAAGAGCTCCAAGGAAATTATTATCTTCTCCCTAGTAGAACACTCTCTTGTGCAACAGTTAGTACAATAATGCTTTCAGTTTCAGAAGCAAATTATTGACCCCAACATAAAATGGATTATTTGTAGCTACACAGTTACATTTCTTCTTAAAATTATAAAATAAACATTTTCACTAACATCCTTCATCATTTTTTATAAATATTTCTGAGAATTTTAACATTTTCCTCCACTCAATCTACCAATCTCTAAAACAGTACGAGTCAGCAAATGGAAGGTCATTGGGATTCCTAATGCTATTTTTAAACCTAGTGCTATAATGATAATGGCAGGTTTAAATAATTAAGTAATTATGAATGCATTGTACCATGAATGACTTTCAACTGTGACTTTCCGTAAAAATGCAATGAGAGAAAAGGAACAGGTCTTTGCTTGAACATATCTGTTCCATAAAATAATTAGTATGTCACAATACCATTAATAATATACACACAAGAAATGAAAAGGAATTGTGCTGTATGAATCACATGTTCAAAAAAAAGACAGTAGATTATAATGCAAGCTAATTATTTTCAAAGACTTTTGCTCAATGGAACTGGCACCAGATCCTTTACATTTGTGTCTTCTGACCCAGATCCACACCCTTCAAAAGCTTATGAAAGTTTATTTTCAGACAGATTTTTATGAAAAGTTTTGAAAGTGATATACTGGCTTTATTTGGTTGTGGGCAAAAATGTACATCTACATGCTGCACATCATTTTTTCTAGTGCCATCATGTATTTTAAGACACAAGTCTTTATATTTAGCCAAATGGCTTATCATTCAAGGACAAGCCTGCTGAAAGGCTTAAGGGCTTTACATGTATACCATGGTTATTTAATAAATATTGATTAGTTGACATTTTAATATTATGACCTGTACTTATTATTAGAAGCTGTCTCTGCTCTTTACGTAGGGTTGACCATACCAATCCACTGTTTAGTGGTGGAATACATTTTGCCAATTTCAGTTTCATATTTTACTGTCAGCAAAATGTATCCATGCATGGGAAAAACATTTAAATATAATATTTAATTGCTTTTAATCCTCTGCTTCTAACAATTCTTAACATGAGATTATGTAGCGTTTCACAATAAGAAATGTAGAGGAAGAGAAAGGCTTTTTGGAAATCTGTCTTCCAAAGAGACCAAAGATTATGGCTACACCAAGTGGCAACTGGGCATTTATCTTATGGAGTAAATTACAGATGGATTCATACTTTGATTACTTTTAATAATTAAAAAATACTTTTCTTAGATTGAGAATGGAATGTCTCAGAATATCTTAATCTATGCGGTATTAGTGCCACTCCATTAAAGATCTACTATTTTGAAGATTTCATTATAAGAAAGGCTTGTAGTTAAATTTGGTTAAAGATGGGCTCCAATCTAATTTTTTTTTACAAGAAAAATCTCTGTATGTCCAAAAGCAGGATAACAAATGTAAGGGGATGCCAATGCATATACTGTAAATCCATCAGTGCAGCGCCAAAAGGAGGCAATATAGCAATGGTTATCGGCTGCATCAGCACAGCTTAATATTATTTCCGTCTTTTAAATTAAAACTACCCTTATTAAGGTTAAACCAGGCTTGCAACCTGTTATCCACAATGCTCTGGACCTAGGGGTTTCCGAATAAGTGATGGTTCTGTAATTTGGATTTCCATACATTTAGGGGGTTATTTACTAAGCTCCAAATACCCAAAATTCCCTGAAATCCGAAAAATTCGTGATTTTTTTTATAAAATCGGACTTTTAAAAAAAATCACACATTTTTCAGAATTTATTAAACCCAGAGGGCTAAAACGCCCGAATATAAAACCACGGCATCTCAAACCTGTCGAGGTTGCATAAAAGTCATTGGGAACACTCCCATTGATTTTTTGTTGTATCAAGGGCTTCGGAAAATTTCACAATGTTTTTCGAGGTTTCAGAGGAAAATTTTGAAAAATTCTGAGATTTCTGTGAAAATTCATGAAAAAATCGTGAAATTCTGAGCTTTTCCCGCAAAGGTAATTTTCGGGAAAATGTAATAATAAATAAGCGTGGAAAACCCGAGCGGGTTAGATCGGAGATAAATTCGGACCTTGATAAATAACCCCCTAAGTCATCTTATCTTCTAAAAAAATTATTTCAGCATAAAAATAAATCCATATAAAGGACTTAAAATAAACCCATATAAAGGACTGTTTTTGCTTCCGATAAGGATTAATTATATCTTAGTTTGGACCAAGTACAATGTACTGTTTTATTATTACAGAGAAAAGGGAAATCATTCTTTAAATATGTTTATTTGATTAAAATTACATCTATGGGAGATGGTCTTCCCGTATGTCTTTCTGGATAACATGTTTCCAGATAACGGATCCCATACCTGTACAGAGAGAAAAGTAAAGGCCTAAACATTTTTTTGTGATGAAAAAGTACCAGCAAAATATGACTATAACTTGATTTCCTGCAGATTTTAGGAATGTGTTGCAACTACTACATGTTTACAAGCAGCTCTGACTTTCCAAAATAATTCTGTATTTGATTTTGATATTTTCATGGTATATATTTAAATGTAAGACATTTCATTGGGCATCATATGCTATTTATACTAGACCTGCCTGACCACAGCATACAAAATGCTGGTGATATTTATGTAGCGTTTGTATGTTGTATCATTTGGGTGCCCCCTCCTCTCCCCACACTGTCTACATGTGTATATGTGAGAGTGTTTGTGCATGTACTTGTAATAGGAACAATAGATTGTGAGCTGCAGTGGGGCATTGGATCATTCACTGTAAAGCACAGCCTAATACGTATATTAGTGCTATATAAAGAGCAATGATAATAAAATGTGAGGCAATGGAAAACAAATTCAGACTTAAATGATTTCACTTGATATAGCGATTTCCCAAAATTATTTGCAACTGTTTTTTTTTTTGTGTGCGTTTGCACAGCGACAAATGAACACAGAACAATTAGATATTAATGCTTTGTTTAACATTCAGTTGCACAGTATGTATTTCAGGAATGCATAGCAATAATGGCAAAGAAACAGCTATAACATTGGCACAATTCCTCCTTAATAATAAAAAGAGCAATACTTACAGTACTTCCAGGTCACGCAGTGCTCGGAATGTCCCATCTTCAATACAGCTGATCTGGTTATAATCCAGCTGCCTAAGAGACACATTAGGAGGATGAATTTAAATCAGAGCAGCTCAGTTAACAACAAGAGAGCTTGCTATGGGATCTACAAGGATAGGCCATACTAAACTAAGAGAGAGCCTTGCAATTATACTCCTCTGCTGTCGTCACACATACACATACACACACACACTAGCCTGGCCTGACTCTACTGCTGGTTCCTCTTATTTACTTCAGACTCGCTGCAGAAACAGAAGCTCTGAAAAAGCCCCAGTCAATAATAACTGCACCTTTTATTAAATGCCCAAAGAAGGCAATTTCATTACAAGTAAAACTATCCATTAAAAGCTTTCAGTGTCATCTCGTTGAAACAATTTCATTAAGGTAAAACACTGTAAATCACTTAATGTCACATGCATCCCCTCAGTGACCTAACCCAATCCATTTATCAAAAGAGCCAGCTGCATGTTCATTTTACTATCTTTGGCAAGAAAGGGAAGGAAGACGATCTTTGAGTTTAATGTGGATGCTTTGCTCAGGCTCCCCACTCTCAATTTTTAAGGAATTGAAGGCACGTTCCCATTATCTCACTGAGAATATCATGGCATATTTTTAGCTTACTATGACTGAATTTCCCTGAAAAAGCAAACCTTTGAGGTCACATAGATGGATGCTGATGTCTGGGGTAAACGTAGGTCTTTTCAATATTTTAACAAATAAAATAAAAGAAGTAATGTTTGGGGCAGGTTATTAGATCATTGTCATCATCGGAACAAACAGGCAGAAAATAAGATGTCGCACATATAAATTGAGAGGTCTAGAATTATCTGAGAAGACTCCTTGGGATAGGCATGGCTGCTACAGTATATGCTTTTAGCATAAATTATTTCCAAGGAGGTTGCACTAGAAAGAGTACAGATATCCCACTCTATCCTGCCCATTACATACACTGGATCTCCAAATATATACTGTATAGTTTAATGTCAGCTAACGATCTACAGTTCCACTTCTCTGCAGTTACTCATTCATTAATTATCACTAATTATTTGCAAAGGTCTATTTTTTCACTTCAACTCTACAAAAGTGAACTACAGGGCAATGCAGTCCAGCTGTTTACATGTAGAGAACCATCGGTTTTGATATACAGTATAACACGTATGAGGTCCCATTATTCAATTTCCTATTGTCTCTGACAAAACCCGCAGAAAATAATCCTTAATGATCAGCCATGGATTTGGGACCTGTATATATGCCAGAGAAGAAATCATTACAAGAAAGATCTTACAAGGATACCATTAAGATTTTGCTGAATTGTCACTTTTGATACTGTTTCTGCAGCTGGATGCCATAGGTCCCATCTCCAGAGTTTAAACTATGTCAATGAAACACACTGGGGATTATTTACTAGTGCAGCATATGGCAACACATGAAAATACACATACATGCTAATATTTACTTTTTTGTATCTTGATATAGCTAACCCAATTAGAAGAAAGAGATGTAGAGGTTCTGTGCAATACAGCTAGAATGAACACTCAGGGGGAAATGATATAATTCATGGATGTCCAACCAATAACGTTACAGCTTCAAGCATCCCCTGGGCAGCCCTCTACAGAAGCAGAGATTGTGCATTCCTGGTGTATTTAGTATAAAGAATTCGTCAGTATTAAAAAAAAGTCTTGCCCTTGTTGGGTGCATGTGTCCTTCAACGAGGAGAACACTACAGCTGAAGATTTGACATAATCTGGGGAGACTGAAAGCAGATTTGCTGTAGATTTCTTATTCAAAGCAATGCATGGTTGCTAGGGTAATATGGACCTAGCTGAAATTGCAAACTGGAGAGCTGCTAAATAAAAAGCTAAATAACTCAAAACACACAATTAATAAAAAATGAAAACCCATTGCAAATTGTCTCAGAATATCACTCTCTACATCATACTAAAAATTAATTCAAAGGTGAACTAACCCTTTAACACAAATTTTAGCCTAAATGCCCTTCAGGCTAAGCCCGTCCACTGATATGAACTCCTATATGGTGGGCACATTCCTCTGTTGTTTACCCCTAGGTCTCGCCCTGATAGAATTTGATGCTACAGGGCTGATGTTTACATTATAATTGCTTCTGTGCCCCCATAGAATGGGCATCAACTTTAATGACTATACAGCCATGATTTGTGTATCTATATTGGTCATATCCTGTATATTGTGAGTCAGCCCATCCCTCAGTTCAGGCAAGTGACAGCCGCCCACACTATGTGCAGTGAATTAAAGAAAAAAGATGGGAAACTACTAAGGGTATCATCAGAGGCACAGATATTCCCTACTAAATGGTTTTGAGGCCTTGGGCAGGCAGGGGCCAATGAGGCGAGTTGAGGAACTTGCCTCAGGCGCCAGAGCCAGATAGGTTTCCAGGGGTGGCAAAAAGTTGTTCCTGGTACCTTTAAGAGCCGAATTTCCGGGTTTGAAACCAGAAATTTGCCTTTACTACTCATCGCACTAGCGTTCCTGCCGGTGAGGGGGGACGGCATTTGAGGAGCCTTCTTCATCAGAATCGGTGCTGTGGGCAGGTACAGACCCCCAAAATGGTTTAACCTTTAAAAAACATAAACCTTATTTAGAAAAACTGTAACCCTGTCATTTGACTTGCGACAGTGTATAGTAGTGTATTATTTAATAATAATAATTAGAAGATTCCTTTCTATAATGAACTGAAGAATAACTCTAGTAAAGGCTGACATGCTTAGTTATATCTGTTTGCAGTCGAAATCCTTAGCTACATCTTTAAGTTTGGTGCTGCTATCTGTCTCATTAGCAAGAGTTAGTTAAGATCCTATTAAAACGATGACGGTAATCTAAAGGGAAAAATTTGTCTCTCCTCTTCCTGGAATGATCAGTGACACTGTTATCCTTTAATCAGTTAAAAGCGATTTTATGACCGTGAGATATTTTAATATCTGTCTGCTGAGGCTTTCTTGGAACCCTCTTGCGCTCAATGACTTTAAACAGTTAGACAAAGGTTGAGAAGTGCCTCATGCCACATGACTACAGAATGGAGAAATATGTGACATTACAAATTCACCTCAACCAAGCATAGGCAACGGTCAATCCAGAATCCCACCATCAGCTGTATTTAAAGGGGAACACAAACCCAAAACAGTTTTCTTGCATAGTAAAAATGTAATTCTATTCACTATAAATCAATTACAAATATTGAATGGTTTTATTTATTTGCAAATGTAATAAATAACGAGTAGTAGCTATTTTTTTTCCTCTGAATTAATGGTTCCCACTCCTGTAACATTACGGCAGAATCCAGCTGATTAAGAAACTTGGACAAGAAATGACTTCTGCCGTTTCAACTTGAATTGATTGAAGTGATGGGCAAATTTGCGAAACGCATTGAAGTGAATGGGATAATTGTTATACCAGCGCCTATTTTGGCCAAATGCATTAAAGTCAATGGGCATCCGAATTATTTTGACGTGTGACAGTGTTTATGCGCAAGACTATTCTGACGCACGCACACATTTTTTTGACGTGGCAGATTTTTAACCAGTGAATTTTCACAGCAGTTTCGTGAATTTATTTGCTGACGGTGAAAAAAGGAAATTCGCCACAAATTCACACCTGCCAAATTTATTTGTCCATCACTAGTTTCAAGGTTTGGGACCTTGGGTTTTGGGACATATACTGCTATCAGTTGTAATTACAGTAAAGAGCATCTGAAGGGCAGTTGGTTGGTTGTCATTGATCTTTAAATACTGTAATACCCCCATGTCTTTGTTCTCAAATTGTTCTGTATTTGGTGGAGCAGTGAGCTGAGCATTTGCATAGTAGTGGGTAGTTAAGTGCAACATCACAGTTGCCTGGTCACATTCGTTGTACATTTTAAACCCAAACCCCCATATCTAATCTAAGGCACTAGGGCTCATTTACAACACACTTGCATCCATAGCTGCTCTGTCCTATCTCCTGTTCTGAAGTGCTTGCAAGTGCATTAATGGATGCTGAGTAAACCTGGAGTCACTGCTGCCTCAAAGGTGGCACTCGTTCCCAGGGTTCTCTCAGCAAAGTGCATCAGCAGACTGAGTAACCCAGGAAGTAAATAAGATGATTGCTTTTAAACTGGTGACCAGTAGACCAGTGGCAAACTTTTAGGGGCCGATTCACCAAGGGTCGAAAATCGAGGGTTAATTAACCCTCGATATTCGACTGGGAATTAAAATCCTTCAACTTCGAATATCGAAGTCGAAGGATTTTTGCGCAAATAGTTTGATCGAACGATAGAAGGATTATTCCTTCGATCGAACGATTAAATCCTTTGAATTGTTCGATTCGAAGGATTTAAATCCAACGATCAAAGGAATATCCTTCGATCAAAAAAACTTAGGAAAGCCTATGGGGACCTTCCCCATAGGCTAACATTGAGTTCGGTAGCTTTTAGATGGGGAACTAGGGGGTCAAAGTTTTTTCTTAAAGAGACAGTACTTCGACTATCGAATGGTCGAATAGACAAAGGATTTTTAGTTGGAATCCTTCGATTCGAAGGCGAAGTCGTAGTCGAAGGTTGAAGTAGCCCATTCGATGGTCGAAGTAGCCCAAAAAACACTTTGAAATTCAAAGTTTTTTTACTTCGAATCCTTCACTCGAACTTAGTGAATCGGCCCCTAAAAGTTTGCACTATTGCATTTCCAAAAAAAAATTCAAAGAGCAATATCAAGGATTGTAACATATACAATGTGCTCTGTATTTATAAATAAAAGGCCCTATATACAAGTCATATGAAAAAGTTTGGGAACCCCTCCCAGCCTGCATAATAATTTACTCCACTTTCAACAAAAAAGATAACGGTGGTATGTCTTTAATTTCCCAGGAACATCTGAGTACTGGGGTGTTTTCTGAACAAAGATTTTTAGTGAAGCAGTATTCAGTTGTATGGAATTAAATCAAATGTGAAAAACTGGATGTGCAAATATTTGGGTACCGGCCTGAAAATATGGGGAAAAGGGAAGTAAAAAGCTAATATCTCAGCAAAGTTTATAAATGCAAAGTCTCCATTACAAATTCAAGACCCCACTTCCCATCACATCACTTTAAATTATGGCTGTAATCCCCGCATTGAGGAGGTGGATGATGACCCAAGGGGTAACACCGATTCCATGGGGCCTTTTAACAAAATTGCATTGCCTCAGCTTCATATAAATGCCATTTTGGAGCAGGGTAACTGATTATACAAAAAAAATTATTGGTTTTGCTTTTAAAGCCATTAATAGCGGCTTCCTTAAAATTGAACAGGAAAGAATAATGTTAACTGTTTGTAACGGCATCACTTCAGCGCTGTGTTGGATTGCATGAGAAGACAAACCATTCTACTACTAAAGCTCTTCAATTTGGCAGATTAATTTTGCTGAGCAATTAAGTAAATTGGCTTTTTATGAAAGTGATAATATAGATCTGCAGCACAATTCTTTAGCTTCTCTGGCCATCCGTCATCGTCCTTTTAAACCGCACAGCGGCATGAAATGTTACTGTTAATACAAGGCAGGGAGGAATGGCTTCCAGACAAATTGGCAAAGTCTTTTATTGCCATCAAATTTGCCTAATGCAGTCTGCAGGTTAATCTATGGAAGGACGAATGGTTTGTAGCCCCAGATCTTCTTATCCTTAGCTGTCGATATATAAATCACTGCTGACTCGGCTTCTTTTAAATCACCGCAGAGAAAATAATCGCTCACAAAGGGAAATTATTTAAGGCAATCATAAAGGCAGATAAATAGAACATTTATATGTGTATATTTCACTTTTACAGTTTCCTGTAAGTTACCAAGATAACTATTTAAAGGGAAACTACACTCAAATAATAATAAACAAAAAAAAAACATTTGGCCAATGAAGGAAAATGGAATTCTAAGGAATTCGAATTCTAACAAATTTCATGTTATTTGTAGAGGTGGTTGCAATTGAATGCAGAATCTGTCCTTTACCATTTCCTGTACTGCTTGTCATGACCATATGCATCATATAAACAATGCAGAGTAGTTCCCCTCTGGGCAGCACTTCAGAAGAAGGAGATTCACGTAACACTTCCCGCCCCTAGAAAACTTTCTCCTCATTAGGGCAAAATATCTCATGGAACTGCCACTCTTATTGACTTAGGTGCCTCTGTGGTCTGAGCCTTACATGCACACTATACACCTACAGCAGTGGTCCCCAACCAATGGCTCCTGAGCAACCTCTCCTGTTGCTCTCTAACCCCTTGGATGTTGCTCACAGTGGCTTCAAAGCAGGTGCTTATTTTTTAATTCCTGTCTTGGAGGCAAGTTTTGGTTGTATAAAAACAATGTTTATGGCCAAACAGAGCCTCCAGTAAGCCACAAATCCATTTAGGGCTACCACATTGCCAATCATAGCCCTTATTTGGCATCCCCATGAACTTTTTTCATCCCAAATCTTTTTGCATTTGAATGTGGCTCTTGGGTAAAAAAGGTTGGGGATCCCTGACCTACAGTATATTTTAAGCACAATCGAAAGGGTTTGAGTCATAACTGTGTTACCTCCCTTTAAGGCAAGGACTTCCTTTTTATTTTTCTCTATAACTGGCATTATGTATATTTATTTACTCCTATTAGTATGTAGTGCTATCTATAATATAAAGATACATGTTCACAAATAAGCATCTGTTAATGTTTGTCTTTATGTAGAAATAGAAAATGATGGAATATCCATCAGATGGCAAGTCACTAAGAGTAAAACTTGTTTTGGGGTGGGATGGAAAGGCAAGTTACTTAACTGAGATCAAGAGTCTTAAAGTTCATTCCCAGTCTTCTCCTACCAGCAACCTATTTCCCAGCCTATTTCTCTCCTTCTCTCCTTACCTCCATCCATCTAGTATGAAATATGTGCTCTAGAAGGGTATACAGGAGATCGGGTTTAGCTTCCGCTTATATTTATAGACATAGATATGAAGAACAGAAATAGGAACAAAATCATACTTTACTGCACATTTGCTACTGACAGTGATTGCGAGATGGTATGGTGTTGCTACAGACTGGACATTTCTGTAACAATTTGAAATACAAGTCTGGGGTGGCTAATAGGATATTATTAAGACATGATATGGAGCAACTTGTAATTCCAAGTATCTTCTTAGTTAGATACTGCACTTGCAGAGCTGTTACTAAACCATTTATAGGGTTGATGTAATATCCTCTAAAGGGATGTACTAAGCAAGAATAGTTGTGCTCCTTTTAAGTCTTCGATCTGGCTTTTTAATTTGAGCCCTGTCTGTTACGCTGCAATATATGGGCATGTTTAAGTACCTCTTCATGGCCCAGTAGGTTAATGGTTTGTTAACAGGTACCTACAGCTTAAGGACACAAGATAAATATATGATTTAATGCTTGCTGCAGCGCTCTCCAAGCTTCACATTTCCGCTCAACACCATCCCTTGTGAGTAAATGTCCACAGAAGAACCACCACCTATATAGTTAGTTGACTTAAACTTCAGACTGCGGAACACTTTTCTATGAGTTAACATTTGCCAGACTATGGGTAGGCAACAGGGAATGTAAGTGCCTGGCTGTCCCTAATCTTTGCACCCTAGAAGTCCCTAGCAGTCCCTGATGATTGTATTTTGTTTTCAAAACAATTTAAACTGTAGGTACAGTATGTAGGAGATGGAGAGTTGACTCTAGGTTCTATATTGAAAAGAGTAGATCCATACAAGGAAGCACGATGATTTACAAAAACAGACCATACATTTAGAAGAAAAAAAATAATTCTTATATTGGATGAAGACGAACAATATTAGTTTAAGCAGTGGCGTAGCTATATGTTACTGGGCCCCATAGCAAATTCATTTTAGGGCCCCAAACATAAACATAACCAGAGGTTGTCCAGTTTTACCAATATTTATTGAAATTCTATATGAATTAGAGTTTCATGGAGCCCCAGGCAGCCACAGGGTCTGCTACCTCTGTAGTTACCCCCCTGAGTCTAAAGTTCCTGGAAATACTACTATACTGCCTAAAGCCCAGGAAAAGCCAGGCCTGACTGAAAACTAGACAGAGAACATGACAGATTATGAGACAGGAGCTGCTTTATTTTAATCAGAAAGAAGAGAGACATTGGCAGAGGAAGAAAATTAGCTTTAGCACTGGCAATATACTTTCCCGGGACATTTACAAATGGCATACACATGCACTCAAACACACCAAGATGATATCCTAAGAAGTATATTACACGAACCTGACATAGACCATAACTCAAACACTAAGACAAAAGAGTACAATAAGAGGAAAATTAATGGGATGCGTGTAAACGATACGCTGATCTTTGCCCTGTAGAACAAGGATATACGCATTCCATTATCATGGTGCCTTAAACACAACTCAACGCTGGGTTTTGCACATGTGCTACCTAAAAATGTGCCTTTGTAGAATACTATACTGTGTAATAGATCTTACTATACGGTGTAATAGACCTTAAAGCAGAGCACAAGAACTTGACAACTTTACCCTGCAAAAAAGAAATGCGGTTGTTTATGCAGTGCAGTACAAAGTTCAAATTGATGGGAGTATTTTGAATTCCCATAACTTTGCAATTCTAATTAAAAAAGACCAATCAAAATCAAATTTTTTTGGGGGGTGAATAGGTCTGTTTTCGAATTTGAATCGTACAAATTGAAGTAACAGCGCATTCAGTCGAATTCAATTCAAAGTTTTTCCAATAAACAATAACTCGGTTGGTCGATTTTTTTTTTTCGAATTCCAATCGAATTTGGACTATTCCCTAGTCAAAGTACACAAAAATGAACTGGACATTTTAATTTTTTTAATTGGAATTTTCAGTTCGACCTTAAATCTGCCCCTTACTGTAAGTTTCTCTTATTTCTCTTTAGAGTTACTTTGTCTGTTACCGAGCAACGGTTACAATTTGATGTATTAGTTGGGGTGAATGCTCATTTAAGGCTGAAGATGATTATGAGAAATGGCAGCAACTAATGTATCAAATTGTTCAAGCTGTTTAAAGCAGCCATGTATGATTGTTGTTTTGGTTGGGCACATGCAGCCTACTATATCCTACTTTGTGGCCCCAGTCCATACTTTTAATTTCAGTTAAATGTGGCCCCGAAGTTTAACACTGTTCTGTGTCAAATAATTTCTGTGATTTTTTTTCATTATGTTATGCATAGGGATGGGCGAATTTTTTCGCCTCGTTTCGCCGAAAAAATTACGCCCATAGACTTGTATGGAGACGTGCGTCAAAAAAAAAAGATGCGCGACAAAATTTTTTTGACGCCCATAGACTTTAATGGGCGTCTGCGACATTTCGCCGGCGGCAAATTTTTGGCGAAACAAAACGGGTCAAATTCGCCCATCCCTGGTTATGCATTCTAAAAATGCTTTTATTTAAGATTTGATATCAGATTGGTAAAACATGCTAAATTACACAGTTGTTAAGTCTATAAAGTCTACGTAAAAGTCAAGATAAGAGTTAAGGAGTCAAGGATTGGCCAGATATCTACAGACTGAATTGGGCAAGGATGTTGTATAACTCAGATGTGTCTGACTTGAAACCCACTCAGCTGCTGAGAGATGCTGGGAATTGCATTTCTACTGAAGCTAGTGTTCCAACCTGTTGCATTCTATGACTTTCTTTACATAGTTTTCCCCCTCAGAGCCCCTATGATATTAGAGGCCCTTAGTAAATGCCCTTTCTATGCTACTTTGGCTATATGTTACTTGAAAGCACTGGGTTATAGCCCAATATTCATAAAGTTGGATGCCAGAAAAAATACATCTATACAAACTGCAATAGTGCTCTACTTTTATGCCTAGTAATAATGGGGACAGGTCCATATGTGTTAATGGGCTGGCAGCTGAGATCATTTCTAGTTGTTTATTTGCTTTGAGTTCACCATTTATTTAAATAAAGAAAACACATTTAATGACTTGAATCAGTATAGAGCTGAAATCGGCGGTAAGGTCTCATCATTGTCACTATGAGAAACTGTTTACTAAATCACTGTGAATCAGACAGCAAGACTATAAGTAAAGATGACTGAAGAGCGTGTCATTCTGCAGTCAGGAATTGGATAAAGATTATAAATGGATTCACTTTGGCACTGCTATCCATTATCCTTGGTATAAAAAAAAGCAATGCCTCTAATATTTTATGATACGCTTCTTAGGTATTACTTTAAGGATTAAATTGAAGACAGTTGAACAATCTTAAGGCTACACATTTTATCCTATGTATCCATACTCCCGCGTATCATCAAATCTTCCATTTTATTGTGTCAGGCATCTGCTTAAAACCAACAGGCTAAAAGCAGAGTGTATCTTTCTAACACATAAATATTCTATTACTTTAGTTTTCCCAGCACATTTTATTTATAGCAGTTAAGGACTTTATGTTGAAAGCATATGGTTTGCATGTGAATTACTTGTTTTTCTGTATGGACTAAGGATAACAAAGTTAAATCATGCTCACAAGATTTTTTTCCACAAATCAATGATTTGGGTGCACTGGAATATATTGTGTTTGTTTGCAAGTGTGTATACAAAGGGTGGGAGAACATAAAATGTTCAATGCAAGGGTTTCATGCCTACAAATAAAATGTCGTTGGATAGAGAGGGACACATGTCACATAGTTACATAGTTAAATTGGGTTGAAAAAAGACCAAAATCCGTCACGATCAACCCCTCCAAATGAAACCTAGCATCTATATATACACACACTGACTCCTCCATTCACTCACATAAACTATATATACACATACACTAAGGGGCACATTTACTAAGGGTCGAATATCGAGGGTTAATAAACCCTCTAATTTGACCCTCGAATTTTAGCGCAAATCATACGATCGATCAATCGAAGTAAAAATCGCTCAAAGGATTCGAACGATCTTAAGCGATCGGTCGAAGGATTTTTCTTTGATCAAAAAAAGGTTAGAAAAGTGATGGGCAAGGTCCCCATAGGCTAACATTGTACCTCGGTAGGTTTAAACTGCCGAGTATGTAGTCAAAGTTTTTTTAAAGAGACAGTACTTTGACTATCAAATGGTCGAATAGTCGAACAATTTTTAGTTCGAATCGTTCGAATCGAAGTCGAAGGTCGTAGTAGCTTATTCGATGGTCGTAGTACCCAACAAAAATACTTAGAAATTCTAAGTTTTTTATATTCCAATCCTTCACTCGAGCTTAGTAAATGTGCCCCTAACTATAGATTTTAGTATGACAATAGAATTGGATATTATGCTTGTCCAATAAATCATCCAAGCCATTCTTATAGTCATTAACTGAATCAGCATCACAACATCACCCGGCAGTGCATTCCACAACCTCACTGTCCTGACTGTAAAGAACCCCCTACGTTGCTTCAAATGAAAGTTCTTTTCTTCTAGTCTAAAGGGGTGGCCTCTGGTACGGTGATCCACTTTATGGGTAAAAAGGTCCCCTGCTATTTGTCTATAATGTCCTCTAATGTACTTGTAAAGTGTAATCATGTCCCCTCGCAAGCGCCTTTTTTCCAGAGTAAACAACCCCAACCTTGACAGTCTCCCCTCATAATTTAACTCTTCCCTCCCTCTATGTATTGATGCTTCTCAAGCTGCTTCTCAAATATATCTTCCCTGGTTCTGCTATTCACCTGTTCCCTTTAGGAAACAAAGGTTTCAGAAGACAGACCAGCACAGATCCTCTTTACCTCAGGTAGATCTTAGTAATAAAAAAGGGATGGACCCAAATCTATATTCCAAGCCAGGTAGGACACAGTGGATGTACAAAAAAAGGAAAGCGACCTAGGTTAATTTTTATAACTAAGATGATAGATTTTTTGTAGCACAAGAATTTGTATGTTTAAGAAGCTACAGCATGTGGTACTCAGGTTAAATATAACTCATTCTGGCTGCTTAAACAATTCTACAAAAGGATAGAACTGCAGGGACCCTTAGAAATAGTAACCTATTTGCATATCTTCTAAAGATGGCCATAGACGTAGAAATCCGCTAGTTTGGCAATGTTGCCAAATGAGCGGATCTCTCCGCGATATGCCAACATTGAAGTGGCGATATTGGGCTGATCCGATCGTGGGCCCTAGGGCCCAACGATCGGAGCCTAATGGATCCGATACGGATGTTTGGATCGCGGGACCGCATAGACCAATAGATGCAGCCTTGACCCGACATGCCTGATTGAGATCTAGCCGACTTTCGGCCTCCAGCCCCCGCTCCCCTACTGTGATGCTGCGCTGTACAGCGCCAACATTTTTTTTTAACCTTTTTAACCAGAATATTGGGAGATGGGGTCTGGCCCGGCGGAGGCCCAGGTTTTTTCCCAGTGTCTCGCTGGGCTAGTCTGACCCTGGGGCCTTTAGACTGACTGTCAATAACTTACAAGACAAAATTCACTATTTAAAAAAATCCAATCAATAGTAAAGTTCCAAACGTGACTGTTTTACATTCTTCTTATACTCCATATCAGGACCAAAATGTAACCATTATTGTCTTTAACTATATTAACTGCCCATGTTGAGGTCAATGCTTTTGCACATGAAAATGTAGAAAAAAAAAACAATACAAAATGGAGATTGTGTTTATAATAATAAGTGAAATCCTTTACTGCTCCTTTCAAAGCCCCAATCACATATTCAATAGCAAGAGTAGAAATAGGTCATTATGTATAGCTCATGAAACAAAATAATTTTATAGCTTTCTTGTGCAAAACTCCTTCTGGCTTTTATTTGTGGAACAGGTCAATGTATTGTTTAGGCACATAAAACGTAGCAGAGTTTTGTTATATTAAGGTATGCACTGCATTGCCCAACATCATAAACTACAAACGACATCAGCCCTACAGGAAAATACTTACAGGTTTTTAATATCTACTGCACCACGGAATGCCTTTCTTGGGATGGCTTGGATCTGGTTTTCACTGAGGTCACTGTGGATAAAAAGAGGATAGCTTAGCCAGCATTCTTTTTATAGCAGATACAAACCTAATGAATTTAAAGGTATACACTATTTAAATACATAATCTGTTAGTTCTACATAATATTAACGATACAGAATTCTAAGAACAAACTTTCCATTTGGTAAAAAATAAATTACATGCAATGCCTTTTATATTTTTTTACACTTTTCGGTATTAATTTAAGGATAAGAATAATTAGATAAGAAGGATGATCAGGGATAGTTGTTGAAATTATGGAGCTCTGTATAAACAAACCCCACCCTTAAGCTCCCCATAGACGTGACGATTCTTCTTGCCGAACGACCGATTTTAGCGAAGTCCAACCAATCCTTCGAAATTATTGTTTGGTTAGTGGGATTCGAACAATCGTACATTTTACGATTTTTTTTTACGAATCTTTGTCGGTCCCAGTGCAATCTATCTATGTTTGCAGGGCCAAGCAGGCAGCACCCTTTTGTTTTCCTGGCAAATTGGTCTTTTTAGTTGATGATCAATTCATACGATCGTACGATTGTTCCGAGAAAATCGTGGTCTTACGATGAGGATTGGATCTTTTAAAAATCTCAACATCTATGGCCAACTTAAGTAGGCTTTGGTAGGCTTTGGGATACGAATCTGAGTGGATAGGAAGCTTGTATTATTCAAACAGTGACTTGGCAGAATTAGAAAGTGCTTTGTTTTCTAACAGGAAGTTTGAAAATGAAAGTGTTTTCATTTTAATTTTCATTGCCAGAAATTATAAAAACTATAGACACAATAATAAACCCTATTTGTTGGGCTCAAAAAACCATAAACGTGTGTTAATAAGGTATAGTGTGGAATAAAGCAGCAGTATAGTCCTGCCTTTAGAACAGCATTTATAAAGGACAATAACAAGCCAGGGTTTTGCTGCTCCTCATAATTTAGCAGACAAAGGTGATGTTTCTTTAAACCTGGTACTGTTTCCATAAGAAATGCACATTCACACTTTGTGACAATGCAGGACGTGACCACTTATCGTTATATACTAAGGGCACATTTGGAAATAGAATGCTGGTTCTTATTTGGTACAATCACTTTTAGTCATTTTGCAAATTCATCATGGCTTTGCCGGGTTGACAATCAATCCCATAACTATAAGAAATAATGACCTCCAGGAATTGTAGTGCCAGCGTGATTTATACGCTCCCTTAAAATAAAGGAAAAACTAAATTGATGAGGACCTGAGAGTGGAATACACTCTGTACAACACTGCTTAATTTATAGCTGTCAGTTATAGCCATAATGCAGTGTAAACGAGGGATGTCTAAGCAGCTCCATCCCATTTTGAACGGAACTACAACTTCCATCCGTCTCCATTTTTCTTGAAGATACCAGATGTTAAACAACAATACCTGTATACAATTTAAAGTTCTACACCCCTTAACCATAATCCCTTTTGGCCTTGGTCAACTAGGGTTTTAAAGAATGCAAAAAAATTGCACTCTAGAGAACCACGTGAATCCTCAACATATTCATTTATTGTTCAGTTGGTGTTACGGTACCACTTTGGAGGAACCTCAAAAACAAATAACACATTTGGAGAGCATCGCCTTGTTTACAAAAAATATTGGTGTCCTTTCTCCTGCAGCCAAGGCTGAATGGTTATTTTCTTATAAACATCTCTTCTTACGACTGCATGGGTTAAGTGACACACTGCAGCAGGTGGTAGAGAAGTGAAGGTATTTTTATTTCTACTGCTTGCCGTATAAAAAGCATCATTATTGTTGCTGTTTACTTGTGTAGGGGATCAACATTCTGACTCAAAAAAGTATTTGGCTCATTTGTCTGCTGTCTGAAGCCCAGGAGGCCTGAGCAAGGGAGTATGGCAGAAACATCTTATATGTATGTGAAGTGCAATATCAAGAAAACATACAAAATAATAAATAATAGCACATACAATAGGATAAAGGGGGAAAAAACTAGAATGGCGCTCACTTTAATCAGAAACACAGGGCTGAGCACAATGATGTGGGTTTCTAACAAATTCCCATATCCTGAACATATGACCATATGCTAATTGTTACAAACTAAAAGTAGCTGACATCCAGATGTACCCCAGGCTGTTAAGACTGTAAATATAACACTTTTTCTGCTCATGTGTTTTTACACTTATGCCTGTCATTAATCTGAACTGACAAATAGACATGAAGAGGACAATAAACAACAGAAAGTATCAGTAAGTAAGAACCAGCTGTACAAAAAAAACTCCTCGCTCAGCCTCTGGCACGTTCAGATTGTTAAATGAGTGGGTAACTCACTTATGGCCTCAAGGCTGTTTCACTTCCATTCTCACAATGCAGAGTATGTCTTGTAGCTACACAGAGGCAACACATTGCAATGAAGTCATCATTTGTTGGCCACATCATCATTACATCACTCTTTGTTTATTCCTTTCGACTATAGCTTCAGCTAGTGGAGCCTGCATGGTGGAAATATCAAATCCAGGTGCAGGAGTTGGAGCTTTCCTTAGCCCCTTAATTGTGCACCCACACTATCTACAAATACTAACTAGTCATGCCAATACATTTGCTTAATGCAGCAATTTTGCCAAATGCGCAATGGACTTTTTTTTCCAAGCACAAGCAAAATATGTTTATTTTCCTTACAATGCAAAATGCATGAAGAACAATTTTTTTATTGATTATTGAGTAATGCTAATAATGCCATTGTTTTATTTTTTCTGTATTTTTCTTCGCTTAAAAATAAAGTTGAAATTTTGATTTTAAGATTCTTGAAAAAATTTGCTCATCCATTCTACTTATCTGTAAAAATGAATTGTGGTTTCTTCATGTGCTAGGATGTACCTTTACTGCCATAAGGACGGCCCAGAAAAAAAAGGCAAATTGTGCACCACAGAATTTGGTGATTAATGATCCACAATATGTTCTGACTTCACTGGAAAGAATTCACCCTTTAATTGCATTTTAAATCTGTCTTCACAATGAAAAAAAAGACTTTTATTAAACAAACGATGTAAAGCCTTCATTGTTTGCTGCACTGCAATTTACCTTTTCACAGTTAAGCCTTTATTACAGCTTTAAAATATATAAAGAATTAGCCCAGACAGCCCAGATTTTAATTAATAATGTGAAAAAAGCTGTTAGTAATTACAGATCTGCAGTAAGTATAATAAGTATTATTATAAGCCCTAGCTTCTTTAACATCCTACATAGCCCATAACACATTTTGTACATGGAGCAACAAAGGGATTGAGTGCACTAATAATGGAGTATCAAATTGCCTAAGTGCCCTGGTGCTTGTTGGCGTTTGAAGAGGGGTTCAATGAAATAAAAATGTTCATTAACTAGACAATTATCCATAATATTTTCACTTCAGTACTGGCAAACACTGACACCATTATATGTAATTATTATCAATCCAACATATGGAAACTAAATGAAGCTTGGGAATCCATCATAGAATATTGTGCAATAGACAAGACGCCATATGTTGCTTCTTCTCAAAGTTGCACAACGAGAATGTTCTCAGTTAACCCTTAGATTTCTCTGCAGAACTGAGATTAAGAAATAGTGAAGGAGCTTAACATGTCCTAAAGGTTCGGTGGTTGGCTAGGTATTTTTGGAATTCTGCAATAGATGGAAGGATGCAATATAGACACCTTTGGCTGTATTTGTAAGGAACAGGGAAGCTAAACGTGACAAGCATTTCTTGATTCCTGGGTTTTTTAGTTGTGCAACAGCTACAATACATTAGAATTGGCATTATATACTTTATCACAATGCTGAAGGTGCCGTGTCAAAAGATGTTTTTTGTTTTATTATTGTTGTGTCCGTAAAATCATATTAAACTGTTCCTGATTAAGCCTTATAAAACTAGGAAGAAGAAAAATGTCAAAGCTTTCTCTTTGTGTTGTGTGAGCTTGCAGATGTCTCTGCACATGTCATTGTCCGAGTGTCTTTGTGCCTGTGTCCGTGCGCTGGTGTGTGTGTTCTCAGAGTATATTCCCATAAGCAGCCCCCCCCCGGCAATAAATCTTTAGAGGATGGCAACCTGCTTGCAAATTTAATTACCAGTAATTTTATTTTCCCCTATGGTTTAACCTTCCTAAAAGTCTGCCAGTGACATCATAAATCTCCCATGCCATCCACTTTTCTCAAAAGCACTGACTAATGGGTAATGACTAATGTGCTCAGATGCGTTTTAAGAGGAAAATATAAAATGCTGAAATTGGGATGGGAAAGCAGAAAGAGGTGATGCACTCTGATTTAAGGAGAAAAAAAAAGAAGGGCACTTCTTAAACAAAATGCAATTTAAGATATAAAACTTCAGCAAGGGAAGCGCAGTGGAATATAAACTACAGATTTTAATGGCGCTGGAGTCTCCTTGAGATTAAATGAAGGTCGGACAGTAAAAAGTGCAGATATTTTAAAAGATATTATTAATGAATTTATTTAAACAGTAAAACTGCGATAAAAAAATGCATATATTGTATATATATATATATATATATATATATAGAAAAGTGTTTTTATCAAGACATTTGGGAAATAAAAACATTATGAAAAGTGAAAGTAAAATCTGCAGCTGCATTTCTGCAAAAAAAAAAATGTCTAAGCATGTCTTAATAATAAGATGAAAGGATTTAGGTTTAGGCTGAGCATTAACCTGGGCATAAAGGGGCCCTTGGCTAGAAATGATCATACTGTATAACCCTAGTTTGTTCTTCTGAATATTTAAAAGGGATGGCTGACCTGAGATCCCCCATCACCTTAGGTTAGAGGGTTCTGGAAGCTAAATGCTTGACAGCCCTGATTTATGGCTGAAATGTTTTGTGGCACATCAGTCATGGACAGTACATCTTGCAATGTTCTTTTGCTGCTATGTGCTTCAACAATTAACATGTTCCTAGCTCTCCTGACCTCTCTGACCCATGACCACAGCTAAGGCTGGTCATACATATGCATGCTCAACATATCCACCTGGTCCTACCTCATTTGAAGGCTCTCACCCTAGGGCAGGCATGTCCAAAATCAGGCCTGGGGGCCAAATGCGGGCCATTTTCAAATTTACACAGGCTCTCAGCCTCCTTCATGAAATTAATAATAATGCTGCCCACCAGCATAGTGCAATCAAGAATTGCCTAGCCGTAGCAGTAATATTTGGGCACATTAGTGAGATGATCTGCAACTTGGTCTATGCTGCTGCCTGTGTGCTTAAGGCGTTAGCAATAGACACATACTGGCACATAGTAATGCACCGCTCTCACATACTTCTTTAGGGCTGAAGGTGCAAAAGACATACTGACGTGCCTGCACAGTAAACTAAAGAAGTATGTGAGAGCGGCGCTACGTGCCAGTACGTGTCTATTGCTAACACCTTCAGCACACAGGCAGCAGTATAGACCAAGTGGAAGATCATTTCACTAATGTGCCTAAATATTATTGCTACGGCTACCCGATTCCTTGTTTAAATTAGTTAAATGATGTTAATGGTTCAAAGAATGTCAGGCTGAATGGTCGGCCCCCACACATTGTCACCTCACCAAATCTGGCCCTCGTTGCAAAAAGTTTGGACAACCCTGCCCTCACCTGAACCATTTAAAAATGTATGAAACAAACTCAGGTTCTGCTAGTAGAACCACACATAACACATAATCACTTCTCAGATGGACCACTGGCTTCCACCAGTAGGTCTGCTTGCGTTTGTTCTCCTATCTACCTAATCTTCATCTGGAACTTCCACGTCATTGTTCTATTTGTCTGTAAATAAAAATGAAATGTGTGTGTCTTCATTAATGCCAAACTTTACATTATAGAATGGTTGACGTTTGTAGATCAAGAGAACAGAATTCTATCTCAAATGTTGTAGTAACACAATAGTTCCACTGTGGTGGTTTGGGTCTTTCATGCAAATAATACACTTACACAAATAATACACATATTGATTTGCTCGAATTCTCCACCAACCACTAGAAGATAATGTTCCAACATTTAGGGCAACTCCACACACACATACATATATAATATATCTAGTGACATACATTGTAGGAAATGTATTTCCTAAAAAGCCACATGCCTACTTCTGTACTTAACATGGAACTTCCCCTTAAAGCAGTTCAGCCAAGTACTGAACTTTCCTTAGAACTCACCTTCTATTAGCAAGTCAGCCTTATTTCTTTTATATAGTAATAGACTTTATCGGTAACAATTTATTCTTTCCCTATATATATTAAAACAGGGGTAACTAATTCTTTATATCACAAACCACGTTTCTGTTTTTTCAGTGTATATATAGACAGGCTGACACATATAACTATATACAATATATCAGTAAAACAATCAGCCTTTCTTTCTGTTCTGTGGAATTGAAATGGATACTATTATACTGAGTTTAGTAAGCCAGGGTTTTTGTCATTATTAAAGTTCTCTTTTATAATATGGCATTTTTTTTATTATTGTTGTGATCCTTTTTGGAGTATATGAGAGCTTTTATATACAAGAGCAACAGTATAAAGATCAGGAATATTTTCTTTTATAATATGGCATTTTTTTATTATTGTTGTGATCCTTTTTGGAGTATATGGGAGCTTTTATATACAAGAACAACAGTATAAAGATCAGACATTTTTTCTTTTATAATATGGCATTTTTTTTTATTATCGTTGTGATCTTTTTTTGGAGTATATGGGAGCTTTTATATACAAGAACAACAGTAAAAAGATCAGACATTTTTTCTTTTATAATATGGCATTTTTTCATATTATTGTTGTAATCTTTTTTTGGAGTATATGGGAGCTTTTATATTCAAGAACAACAGAATAAAGATCAGAAATTCTTCTGTATCCCATGTTGTACATTATTTCATGACATAGAAGAATAATCATCACTGGAATAAGAGCAATGATTTTGATGATTAAAGTATCCAAAATAAATACTTTCGATCATCGAATACATATCCTATATATATATAAAAAGATGGGGAAAAAGCCACTGTTAAAAGGAACATTTACTCTGTAGTCTATGCATATTGATATGAGAGAATTAAAGCTCTCTTTGGTTCAGAATACAAACAGTAAACACCCTCTATATGTGGATGTCAAAACCCAAACTACGATTCTACAAATAAACAGAACAGACAGCCAACAGCATGACATACTTAATGCAGTAGGGTAGAAAGGAACATCAATCATTTCCATCTCAATAAGATTATGACTGCTTGTTAGCATACAAAAATAAATTAAAAAGAGAAAAAAAAACCTGTCTCGTCATGGAAGTCGATTCATTGACCACAAAATCAATTCTGTCCTGCTCTCTCTCCCTCTCCAAAAGTGCACTTAAATCAATTGGTTACAAGTGCACAGTTGAAAAATTAGAGGTGATCCAAATATTCTCTGTTCTGATAGTCATCATAATTAACTCCAACATTCGCAGTTGCCCAGAGACTACTTTTTAAAATGAGATTATAATATTGTGTTTTAGTGTTTGCTTGTGAATTAACTTTAAGGAGTATCCCTGCTGCAATTCACTTACTGCTCTGAAACTGCTTAATGGTCTGAGCGTAGAAAAATGCATTACAAAATAGATTTATCCTAATAGGGAAGCAGCAGATGTGGCAAGCAACTACTGTCCATCCCTCCCCATTATCATACATACTGTATATTGTTGTTACTCAGGGACTCATTATAACCGTATTGTTAAGTTTTGCACATTTTGCATTTATTACAGGTGCACAAAGAGGGGAGAAAATACAATGACCAGATTCTCATTCATTCAGGTCATGGAATATCTATAGAAATACATCAAATCAACTGCACTTGCTGTGTTCTTTTCCTTGAAGACGTTTCACCAGTCATCCAACTGGCTTTCTCAATTCAGAATAACTTCCTTGGAGAATATATATCCTCTGGAATGTTGCTCCAATCAGCATAATCTGTTTATCATAATCCACAAGGATGTCATTAAATTAGGTGTTGATTGTATTAGCAATATTGGGGCTTTGATGTGTTATTAAACCTTCCACCTTCCAATTATGAGTTATAAAAAGGATATCTAAAAAGTAATTTTCTTTGACATTCTTTGACAGTCTAAATACGGCTTTACCTTTATATCCAGTCGTTTTAGAAATGTTAGAAAGTCTACCTCTCCACCATTCTGATTCTGGTTGCTATAGGATACTGAACCAATGATAGTTACACCTATGTTAGTAGTGTGAGATATGAGAGATGCCAACATAATCTCAGGCTTGTTTGTATTGACCAGAGGAATCTCTGTGTGCCAAAGGTGTTTCAACTGGAAATGGTTAAGGTACTAAACATATTGCATTTGATCATGGATAAAGGCACTCATGACAGCTGTACTTCTATAGTTAAGCTTTTCCCAGCCTCCTAAGTGGCCAATGGGAGACAGATTTTAATTGGCTTGTGCATGGGAAACATTTGTTCTCACACTTTAACAAGGAGTTTGAAGGAATAAACTTTACAAATAAACTTTTATCTAAAGCTGGTGCTTTCTGGCCTAAAAAAGTTACCCACCCTCAAAGTAAATTGGGGGTAAAACACTAAACAGAAAATGGACCACCCAACACCAGAAGGAGCTATTTATACAAGAGGGAAATACCATCTTGAAACAGCTTTGTCCCTAAAAAACAAGTCACGTTGCTAATGTTGAAGAAACTTAATGAGATTGGATTGACTGTGTGCTGTCATGTGACGGAATGCCAGTTGCAGTTTACAGAATGGGCGAAGAAGTGTCTGCACCGTGGATTGTCCTGATTGTGTTCATTTTCATTATTGTGCCCTCTCCAGCAGTGAAAGTTTTTTATGGAGCAGTCATTGCTAACACTTCAAATAACAAGGTACTCTCAAAGCCAAAAAAGACATAAGCTCATTATGAGAAATTGTTCACATGCTAAATATGGTTTGTTCTTTTCATCATTATTATGTTTTACAAGTATCATGTAGAATGAAACATTATTGAACCCTTAATTGGGGGATTCACATTGATTTCTTTCTTTGCAATATGGTCCGCTGTGATTGGTTATCCCATCAGCCCCATCAAGTTGTTTTCAGTAAGTACATTTGCACAGAAACCATAACACGGTCATCATTGTGTAGATGGTGGTACCCCAGTTACTAACTAATTCATTAACTAATTCATATACAGCTATTTTCAAAGAAATAGTTATAGTTAGTTTATCTTATGGTTAGTCAGTGGCCGGGTATATTGAATAAACTGAAACAATTCCACTGATCCGTAAACTGGCCAAATGTAATTTTTCCTTCACCAATTAATTATCATATAACAGTTATATATTTATTCTTATTGGTCAACCTGCTGTTGGGTGAAAAAGTTGGATATATGGTTTACTGCACATTATGTAAATGTTCCCCACTGTGATCCAGGTGTTGCTACCCCCTAGTAAACAAACAGATGTGAGCAATGTCGATGAACTACTATGGGTTGCTAAAACTAGAGCAAACTTTGCATCTTTAAAATGACCCCTTTCTCGTTGAATGGCTTTGTAACAATTCATACATCACAGGGGGGCAATTGTGTCCCTGATCAGCTGTTGGAGAGGGTCATTATGACTTTTAACAGCTCAAGCCACTTCAGTTGCTGAGATTGGTCTACAGTGTTGTTATGTGGGTTAAAAGGAGAGGAGAAGCTAGCATTTACTAGAAAACAGCTCTTGGACAATAATTATTTGGTATTCTATCATAGACTAGGTAGAAAAATGGTGCAAGTTGGGTCACATGATCCATATAGACTGATGGCCTTTAGCCTTCTTACAATCTCTTAATGGATTTCCAACTAGGGATGTAGCGAACGTCGGAAAAAAAGTTCGCGAACATATTCGCGAACTTGCGCAAAAATGCGAGCGGTTCGCGAACGGTTCGCGAACCCCATAGACTTCAATGGGAAGGCGAACTTTAACATCTAAAAAAGACATTTCTGGCCAGAAAAATGATTTTAAAGTTGTTTAAAGGGTGCAACGACCTGGACAGTGGCATGCCAGAGGGGGATCAAGGGCAAAAATGTATCTGAAAAATCTGCCTGTGTGTGCTTGGAAGAGATAGTGTAGGGGGAGAGCTGTTAGTGATTTCAGGGACAGATGATAGTAAGTTTGCTGGCTAGTAATCTGCTTGATACTGCTCTGTATTGGAGGGACAGAAGTCTGCAGGGATTTGAGGGACATTTTAGCTTAGGTAGCTTTGCTGGCTAGTAATCTACTGTTCTCTTTAAACAACTGCCATACATTGACCTTGTAGGCATTGTTTGCCCAGTTTTTTTGGACGCAGCCACTGAAGCACAGTTGCCAGAAAAAATATGCCATATAAATGCTGAAAATAGTCATTTTTCGCCATACGTTGACCTTGTAGACATTGTTTGCCCAGTTTTTTTGGACGCAGCCACTGAAGCACAGTTGCCAGAAAAAATATGCCATATAAATGCTGAAAATAGTAATTTTTCGCCATACGTTGACCTTGTAGACATTGTTTGCCCAGTTTTTTTGGTTGCAGCCACTGAAGCACAGTTGCCAGAAAAAATATGCCATATAAATGCTGAAAATAGTCATTTTTTGCCATATACGTTGAGTCAACGTATGGCAAAAAATGACTATTTTCAGCATTTATGTGGCATATTTTTTCTGGCCTCTGTGCTTCAGTGGCTGCGGCCAAAAAAACCTGGGCAAACAATGCCTACAAGGTCAACGTCGTTGACCTTGTATGCATTGTTTGCCCAGTTTTTTTGGCCGCAGCCACTGAAGCACAGAGGCCAGAAAAAATATGCCATATAAATGCTGAAAATAGTCATTTTTTTGGTCGCAGCCACTGAAGCACAGTTGCCAGAAAAATTATGCCATATAAATGCTGAAAATATAAATTTTTTTGGTTGCAGCCACTGAAGCACAGAGGCCAGAAAAATTATGCCATATAAATGCAGAAAATATGCATTTTTTTGGTCGCAGCCACTGAAGCACAGTTGACAGAAAAATTATGCCATATAAATGCTGAAAATATAAATTTTTTTGGTTGCAGCCACTGAAGCACAGAGGCCAGAAAAATTATGCCATATAAATGGAGAAAATATGCATTTTTTTGGTTGCAGCCACTGAAGCACAGAGGCTAGAAAAATTATGCCATATAAATGGAGAAAATATGCATTTTTTTGGTTGCAGCCACTGAAGCACAGAGGCTAGAAAAATTATGCCATATAAATGGACAAAATATGCATTTTTTTGGTTGCAGCCACTGAAGCACAGAGGCCAGAAAAATTATGCCATATAAATGCAGAAAATATGCATTTTTTTGGTTGCAGCCACTGAAGCACAGAGGCCAGAAAAATTATGCCATATAAATGCAGAAAATATGCATTTTTTTGGACGCAGCCACTGAAACACAGTTGCCAGAAAAAATATGCCATATAAATGCTGAAAATAGTCATTTTTCGCCATACGTTGACCTTGTAGACATTGTTTGCCCAGTTTTTTTGGACGCAGCCACTGAAGCACAGAGGCCAGAAAAAATTAAACCAGTAGGGTTTGCACCCTAGTTTGTAACGGTGGCGGAGGGAGGAGGACGCTAAAGGACAGCTGTGTGTGGAGTCATGAGGCTTGAAGAGAAGGACAGCTGCATAGAAGTCAGAACAAGTCTTCCGGCGTGCAGTAACCCTCCGAGATCCACCCCTCATTCATTTTAATAAAGGTCAGGTAATCGACACTTTTGTGACCTAGGCGAGTTCTCTTCTCAGTTACAATCCCTCCTGCTGCACTGAAGGTCCTTTCTGAGAGCACACTTGAGGCTGGGCAAGACAAGAGGTTCATGGCAAATTGTGACAGCTCTGGCCACAGATCAAGCCTGCGCACCCAGTAGTCCAGGGGTTCATCGCTCCTCAGAGTGTCGATATCTGCAGTTAATGCCAGGTAGTCCGCTACCTGCCGGTCGAGGCGTTCTTTGAGGGTGGATCCAGAAGGGTTGTGGCGCTGCCTTGGACAGAAAAACATTTGCATGTCTGATGTTACAGACCGGCCAAAGGGCTTTGTCCTTGCAGGTGTGCTCGTGGCAGGATTACTGGCACCTCTGCCCCTGGAATGTTGATGAGTTCCTGAAGTGACATCACCCTTAAAAGCATTGTACAACATGTTTTGCAGGCTGGTTTGTAAATGCCGCATCTTTTCGGACTTGTGGTATGTTGGTAACATTTCTGCCACTTTATGCTTGTACCGAGGGTCTAGTAGCGTTGCGACCCAGTACAGGTCCTTCTCCTTAAGCCTCTTGATACGGGGGTCCTTCAACAGGCATGACAGCATGAAAGACCCCATTCTCACAAGGTTGGATGCAGAGCTATCCATCTCCGCTTCCTCATTATCAAGGACTGCATCATCCACGGTCTCCTCCCCCCAGCCACGTACAAGACCAGGGGTCCCCAAAAGGTCACCACTAGCCCCCTGGGAAGCCTGCTCCTGTTGGTCCTCCTCCTCCTCCTCCACAAAGCCACCTTCCTCCTCTGACTCCACTTCTGGCACCTCTCCCTGCGTTGCAGCAGGTGCCTGGGTTCGTTCTGGTGATTCCGACCATAAATCGTGCGCTTCCAGCTCCTCGTCACGCTGGTCTACAGCCTCATCTGTCACTCGTCGCACGGCACGCTCCAGGAAGAAAGCGAAGGGTATTAGGTCGCTGATGGTGCCTTCGGTGCGACTGACCATATTTGTCACCTCTTCAAAAGGTCGCATGAGCCTGCAGGCATCGCGCATAAGCACCCAGTAACGGGGGAAAAAAATCCCCAGCTCTGCAGATCCAGTCCTACCACCCAGTTCAAAAAGGTACTCGTTGACGGCCCTTTGTTGTTGCAGCAGACGTTCCAACATAAGGAGCGTTGAATTCCAGCGAGTCTGGCTGTCAGAAATCAAACGCCTGACTGGCATGTTGTAGCGCTGCTGAATGTCAGCAAGGCGTGCCATGGCTGTGTAGGAACGTCTGAAATGGGCCGACACCTTTCTGGACTGGGTGAGAACGTCCTGGAATCCTGGGTACTTGGAGACAAAACGTTGGACTATTAAATTTAACACATGTGCCATGCAGGGCACATGTGTTAAATTTCCCAGTCTCAACGCTGCCAACAGATTGCTTCCATTGTCACACACCACTTTTCCGATCTGCAGTTGGTGTGGGGTCAGCCACCGATCGGCCTGTGACTGCAGAGATGACAGGAGTACAGATCCGGTATGGTTTTTGCTTTCCAGGCACGTCATCCCCAAGACAGCGTGACAACGGCGTACCTGGCACGTCGAATAGCCTAGGGGGAGCTGGGGGTGCACAGGTGTGGAGGAGGAGAAGGAGGACCCAGCAGCAGAGTAAGAAGAAGAAGAGGAAGAAGACGAGGTAGAGAGCGATGGAGGAGTAGAGGTGGTGGCAGAACCGCGTGCAATCCGTGGCGGTGACACCAACTCCACTGTTGTTGTTGTTGTTGAGCTACCCATTCCCTGCTTCCCATTCCCAGCCATTACCAAGTTCACCCAGTGGGCAGTGTAGGTGACATACCTGCCCTGACCATGCTTGGAGGACCATGCGTCAGTAGTCATATGGACCTTTGGCCCAACACTAAGTGACAGAGATGCGGTAACTTGGCTCTGCACATGTTGGTACAGGTGTGGTATTCCCTTTTTAGAAAAAAAATTGCGGCTGGGTACCTTCCACTGCGGTGTCCCAATTGCTACAAATTTGCGGAAGGCCTCAGAGTCCACCAGCTGGTATGGTAAAAGCTGGCGGGCTAAGAGTGCAGACAAGCCAGCTGTCAGACGCCGGGCAAGGGGGTGACAGTCAGACATTGGCTTCTTACGCTCAAACATGGCCTTCACAGAAACTTGGCTGGTGGCAGATGACTGGGAATGGGAACAGGTGGTCAAGGTGGAAGGCGGAGTGGAGGGTGGTTCAGATGGGTCAAGGAGAGCAGAGGTAGAGCAGTAAGATGCTGGACCAGAAGGAGTGTGGCTTTTAGTTTGCCTGTTGCCTTTGAGGTGTTGCTCCCAAAGTGCTTTGTGCTTGCCGCTCATGTGCCTTCGCATAGAAGTTGTACCTATGTGGCTGTTGGGCTTACCAAGGCTCAGTTTCTGACTGCACTCATTGCAAATTACAATGCTTTTGTCAGAGGCACACACATTAAAAAAATCCCACACTGCTGACTTTTTGGAAGTGTGCGATCTGGCGATAACAGTAGAAGTTGGCGGCATTGGCGGCAATGGCGGGTGCGTTGGCTGGCTGAACACAGGTGCCGATACATGTTGTTGCCCTACTGATCCCTGCGGGCTGTCCTCCCTGCTTCTTCTAAGTCTTATTCTCCTACTGCCTCTCTGACTCTCCGTCTCTCCATCTGAACTACCCTCCTCTTGCTCTCTTCTACTAGGCACCCACAAAACATCAATCTCCTCATCATCATTCTCCTCAGATGCATCAATTTCTTCTGACACATCACAGAAGGAAGCAGCAGCGGGGACCTCCTCCTCATCACTCATCATTATGTCCATCTCTGTCGTGTTCTCTGCCAGAATTAAATCTGGTGTAACGTCCTCATCTCCTTCATCTTCTTCTGCCAATAATGGTTGCGCATTACTCAGTTCAAGAAACTCATGGGAAAATAACTCCTCTGACTCCAGTGAAGAAGGGGCACCGGTGGTGGAGGAAGTGTTACGTGGGGTGGCCATAGCAGTGGAGGATGAGGAGGATGTTGTGGTAAAGTTAGAAACGGTAGAAGATGGGGTGTGCTGTGTAAGCCAGTCAACTACCTCTTCAGCATTTTGGGAGTTCAGGGTCATTGGCTTTTTAAAACTGGGCAATTTGCTAGGGCCACAGGATTGCATAGCAGCACGGCCCCTAGCACGGCCTCTGCGTGGCGGCCTGCCTTTGCCTGGCATTATTTTTAAAAAAACAACAACAACAAAAACTCAGTTGGTTTTTCTGGAAACGATAATACACACAGCTAGATGGCGGTTTGAAGAAAACACTGTGCAAATAATGCCTACAAGGTCAACGTATACACAGCGGTGGATACGGATTACGTAAAATATAAGAATGCTGCTTGAAAAAAAGTAACTCAAGTGGTTTTTCTAGAGACGATAATATTATCAATATTTAGACAAAATGTGAACAAGCTCACACAGCTAGATGGCGGTTTGAAGAAAACACTGTGCAAATAATGCCTACAAGGTCAACGTATACACAGCGGTGGATACGGATTACGTAAAATATAAGAATGCTGCTTGAAAAAAAGTAACTCAAGTGGTTTTTCTAGAGACGATAATATTATCAATATTTAGACAAAATGTGAACAAGCTCACACAGCTAGATGGCGGTTTGAAGAAAACACTGTGCAAATAATGCCTACAAGGTCAACGTATACACAGCGGTGGATACGGATTACGTAAAATATAAGAATGCTGCTTGAAAAAAAGTAACTCAAGTGGTTTTTCTAGAGACGATAATATTATCAATATTTAGACAAAATGTGAACAAGCTCACACAGCTAGATGGCGGTTTGAAGAAAACACTGTGCAAATAATGCCTACAAGGTCAACGTATACACAGCGGTGGATACGGATTACGTAAAATATAAGAATGCTGCTTGAAAAAAAGTAACTCAAGTGGTTTTTCTAGAGACGATAATATTATCAATATTTAGACAAAATGTGAACAAGCTCACACAGCTAGATGGCGGTTTGAAGAAAACACTGTGCAAATAATGCCTACAAGGTCAATGTATACACAGCGGTGGATACGGATTACGTAAAATATATTATGGCTGCTTGAAAAAAGTCACTCCGGTGTTTTTTCTGGAGACGGTAATATTATGGATATTTAGACAGAATGTGAACAAGGTCACACAGCTAGATGGCTGTTGGTTGAATAACACACTGGGCAAAAAATGCCTACAGGGCAAATAATGCCTAAAAGGTCAACTTATACACTACTACAGCGATGGATACGGATTACGTAAAATTTATTATGGCTGCTTGAAAAAAGTCACTCCGGTGTTTTTTCTGGAGACGGTAATATTATGGATATTTAGACAGAATGTGAACAAGGTCACACAGCTAGATGGCTGTTGGTTGAATAACACACTGGGCAAAAAATGCCTACAGGGCAAATAATGCCTAAAAGGTCAACTTATACACTACTACAGCGATGGATACGGATTACGTAAAATTTATTATGGCTGCTTGAAAAAAGTCACTCCGGTGTTTTTTCTGGAGACGGTAATATTATGGATATTTAGACAGAATGTGAACAAGGTCACACAGCTAGATGGCTGTTGGTTGAATAACACACTGGGCAAAAAATGCCTACAGGGCAAATAATGCCTAAAAGGTCAACTTATACACTACTACAGCGATGGATACGGATTACGTAAAATTTATTATGGCTGCTTGAAAAAAGTCACTCCGGTGTTTTTTCTGGAGACGGTAATATTATGGATATTTAGACAGAATGTGAACAAGGTCACACAGCTAGATGGCTGTTGGTTGAATAACACACTGGGCAAAAAATGCCTACAGGGCAAATAATGCCTAAAAGGTCAACTTATACACTACTACAGCGATGGATACGGATTACGTAAAATTTATTATGGCTGCTTGAAAAAAGTCACTCCGGTGTTTTTTCTGGAGACGGTAATATTATGGATATTTAGACAGAATGTGAACAAGGTCACACAGCTAGATGGCTGTTGGTTGAATAACACACTGGGCAAAAAATGCCTACAGGGCAAATAATGCCTAAAAGGTCAACTTATACACTACTACAGCGATAGTAAAATAAAAAAAAGTAAAATAAAAAAAAAATGAATATTAAAAAAAAAAAATTACAGTTGGTGCTGCTGAACTACTAGGAGCAGCAGATTAGCACACCAGTCCCACTCCCCAACACTGCTAGACTAATAGCACTGGGCTCTTATAGTAGTAGTAGTAGTAGTAGTAGTAGTAGTAGTAGTAAAACAACAAAAAAATAAATAAAAGCAGTCCTTACAAGGACTACTGTTATTGCAGCAGTCAGCAGATGAGATCAGAAGCAGGACAGCTGCCCACTGCAGCTACATACAGAGCACTGCAGTAGAAGGTAGATTACTAGCCAGCAAAGCTACCTAAGCTTAAATGTCCCTCAAACCCCTGCAGACTTCTGTCCCTCCAATAACAGAGCAGTATCAAAACGATTACTAGCCAGCAAACTTTCAACTGTCCCTGAAATCACTAACAGGCAGCAGCTCTCTCCCTACACTATCTCTTCAGCACACACAGGCAGAGTGAAAAAAACGCTGCAGGGCTTCGGTTTTTATAGGGAAGGGGAGTGGTCCAGGGGAGAGCTTCCTGATTGGCTGCCATGTACCTGCTGGTCTGGGGTGAGAGGGCAAAAAAAAGCGCCAACAATGGCGAACGTCGCGCGACGTTCGCGAACTTCCGGCGAGCGCGAACACCCGATGTTCGCGCGAACAAGTTCGCCGGCGAACAGTTCGCGCCATCTCTATTTCCAACTGGAGCCACAGCTGAGCCGCTCTACAGCTCTCTCATTGAGCACTGAGCAAAAGGTGTCACATAACGTATAATGCGCATGTAGACAGATCGAAAAGGCTGCGTTACTCCCACTTTAATGCAATTGTTATACATCTTCTTTGTAATGCCATATGGTTCATTCAGCTTCAGTCTTGTATACCGGTGGCAGTTCTCATTACAGTTTAGTGTGTTACACTGTTGTAAGAGACAACATCTGTAGGGAAGGGCCTTCAAATTGATTTAAAGTCTGAAACATAAGCATATCAAATCCTGCTTCAGCACAGAGCTATATATCTTTGCTGGGAGAGTGACACATGGTCTCCACATGGACATGTGATAACACAGGCTTCCTGGCAGAGATGTCATTACAGCACATGGGAGACACAATAATGATAGATTATTTGAGTAACTCAATCATGCTAACATCTCTTTCTTTGGATGCTCCATCCTGGACCATTCGCTATATTTTACAAAGCTCTGGCACATTCCCTCAAGGATATCAAGATGTTCTTAGAGTATGACAGACATATGATGGGGTTTTGTGCTACAGCACAAGGACAAAATGCTCCGTGGAATCAAATGTAATGGCTGAGCGTAACAAAAATGAATTGCTGTTCCAGCAAAAACCCATTGAAAATTAAATTACTGGACCTTTTTTTTTTCTTCATTATAATTGTTTGGCCGGAAAAAAAGTAAAGATAGAAAGCTTTTTACAATTTGACCTGACAGGTGTGCTGCTTTCTGGGCGACTTTAAATCAATTCAATAATCTCCTCTTGACCAAAGGTTTACAAGATAAATTCCTTCAATTATTTCCATTAAGTTGAACTTGAAACAAAGTATTTTTGCTCCACAGTCAGAATGTGAAAGCAAAGACATTTAAAATGCTTAATGTATGAAACCAGGGACAAGATCAAGCTAAAAAAAGGGCATATTTTCAAAGGCAAATACAAATTTACCTTAATGTCTAAGAATCTTTAAATGTAAAACCAAAATGTACTCAATAAGAAAAAGTTTTCAAAATTGTAAATCAAAGTTTAATAACCTGCATAAAAAATACCTCCTAATACCCATACGTACCAGATTCAGACTATCTGCCTATACAGTATTTTTAGTATTACAAACATGTTGTGATTGCAAAGAAAGGATTTGTTCTGGGGACTTCCAGTATCATTTCTACTAACCGCTTGGTACCAATGTCTATAAAGCAAGGACTACCCTGGGGTTAGAACCTTTAAACTGTTATTGAATATAATAACTTAAACATGTCTAGTTTCCATAGTGAACATCATAACCAATATCTCTACTACTAATTAGGCAAAAAACCCAAGAAGAACACTTGCAGTCCATCAGTATACACTGCAATATATTTACCAATACAACCAAGCAGGTTAAATTGTTTGGAGCAGCACAAAAGCCTGTATTAACAAGAATAAGGTGGCCATAGACATTAAGGGGTCAATTCATTAACTTCGAGTGAAGGATTCGAAGTAAAAAAAACTTCGAATTTCGAAGTGTTTTTTTGGCTACTTCGACCATCGAATGGGCTACTTCGACCTTAGACTATGACTTTGAATCGAATGATTCGAACTAAAAATCGTTCGACTATTCGACCATTCGATAGTCGAAGTACTGTCTCTTTAAGAAAAAACTTCGACCCCCTAGTTCGCCACCTAAAAGCTACCGAACCCAATGTTAGCCTATGGGGAAGGTCTCCATAGGCTTGGCTAAGTTTTTTTAGTCGAAGGATAATCCTTCGATCGTTGGATTGAAATCCTTCGAATTGTTCGATTCGAAGGATTTAATAGTTCGATAGAACGATTATTCCTTTGATCGTACAATCGCAGTATTTGCGCAAAATCCTTCAACTTCGATATTCGAAGTCGAAGGATTTTCATTCCCAGTCGAATATCGAGGGTTAATTAAACCTCAATATTCGACCCTTGATGAATTTGCCCCCAATATATTAATGGGGGAATGTAATAAAAATCGCTAACGGAAAAACTATTCGCAATGCGAAAAGTTATGCCTTTGCGCAAACAAATTTTGCTTTGTGCGAATTTAATATAGCTTTTGCGAGCCCGGAAACTGTTTAGCGACCACTTCCGACAGTGAAAGGCCGTTTGCGAATTTTATAGTTTGCGCCAATGCGCAGTCAATGTAATAAAACTTCTTACAGAAAAAGTCGTTATGTTTGCTCCAAAAGATTACGACACCTTCAAGCACTTCTTATGAGTGCGCAATTAAAATTCGCAATGCAATAACAGTTTAAGGAACAATATTACATTGCGAGATGTGGATTTTTAGTCTTATTGATGCAAATTGTTTTGCTCTTTGCGACTTTTATTACATTCCCCTGTAAGAATTCTAAAAGATATTTTCTCTATCGTAGGACCAAGCTTATGCTAAAACTATTTGTCCATCAACTAAAACCACCATTTCAACCAATATCGTCTAGTTGAAGGAAAACAGTGAGCAGCTGCCTGCTTCAATTAGACAATGGACACATTTCACTTTGAACAATGATAATTTTCTAACCTGACCAATCAATTTTCTGACCGATGTCAGACGAAAAATCGTTAGACGCACAATCGTTCAGTGCCCACTAATCTCAAGATAATTTAATGGATTTGTCGGATCATACTAAAATTGATTGTTAGAGATAGAAAAATCTTAACGTCTATGGCCATCTTTACCCTAACACATGGATTCCAAATAATTAAGTCTGCAATTATTTTATCCTCTTTCAAACTTAATATTCTACCTTTAATTTGTAGCTAACCGTAAATAAAGCTTTACAACTTTACTACTGAGGAACTATAGCTTTGAAGATGTCCAATAGCCTTTGCATGTTGTAATTGAACAGGTTGGACATGCCTGGACTTTAATATTGGTAACAATATTTATAATTGTTTTTTTATGGCCCGACTGGCAGATCATTTTGTTCTTGCTTTGATGGCGTACATGCTCAGAAGTTCTATTCTATTGACTTGCCAGGCAGTTCATTAAATCATCTCATGCTGCTTTTTCAATATGAAGTGATAGAACCGCAGTATATACAGGTCATATGCACAGGTCAAGTCAGCATGAGAGCCCTGATGAAAGCTAGTTGTTTGTTACAATCCTAAATAGCTGCCTCCAGCTCAGAACATGTACACTCATATTGTGCTTTATACTCTGGACTTGCCACTGACAAATGAAATAGAAAACATTTTACAAGTCGTGTTTCTTTGCAATATTTTTAACATTTAAGGACTTGCATTGACTCCTAAAAGAATATAATTAGTTTCTTAGAAAAAAATATTTCTAATACACACGAGTATGTGTGTATCCTGTGAATTATATCCTTATAAATGTCTCACTTAACCTTGTGTATTCTCATAAATAATGTACTCCCTGTTGTAAAATATCAGAATATTAGAAGTCATCTCAGAATTCCATGACCTGTATATACAGTAGTCATGGAACTACTTGGTGGCTTACTGTATACTTATAATATCCTTATATTTTACAACAATATATATAATAGTTATTTTAGATGATGAAGACAAGGTCAATGCTATGATCCTCGATCCTAACTAAGATATACTGTAGCTAATTCTTATTGTATAAATTATTTTTAGGAGACAAGTTATGGAGATCCAAATTACGGAAAGACCCCTTATCCGGAAAACCCCAGGTCCCGAGCCTTCTGGATAACATTTGCATTATTAATAAAAAAATATTTTCTGAAAGCAAGAGACCTACAGTTCCCTTCAATAATTCTGTTCTGATTCCATTAGCCAGTGCCATATTAGTGAAGGGTGGACTAAGCGCACATACAGCAGTCCAAGAACCCATTGATGATATCAAGACAAATGTGCATGTCTGTTATGTGGATGTATTTCTAAATGGTGGAAGAAAGTCTGGTCAAAACGTATGTGGTATAGCAACATTTATTTATCATTACTAGAATGTTTTCATTTTATTGTGAATTATCATAGAGCTGCATTCTTAGTAACATGTATCTTAAGGCAGGCCACTGAGCGATGAAGCATGCTGGGTGTTCTTCTTTATGAACAGTTGTCCAACTTCCTTGTTATTCTGTGGGTATTGTATTCTGGGGTCCAGTTCTTGGAGAGGTTAGTCTCTTCCTTATGCTGTGCCAGTGGCCATACTCCAGACAATAAGGGGTGGCAGTAGATATTAAAAAGCATGACATTTATCTGACTTCCAAAGAAGTTGTAACCTGCCTTCCCATCCTTGTTGTGCCAAGTGAGCCAGTTTGGGGGACTGTCTTTTCTTTCTTGTAAAAAACAAATATTTGCTCTAACTGTGTGCAGCTTTCTTGCTTTCTCCCCACCATCATTATACGCTCTGTTGTTTTGATCCACAAAGAACACTTGTCTGGGCAGAGCCACGGCATAGATCATTCGGATGCCCTGTTCTGAAATGCACACTGAAAAACACACTGAGAATAATTGTGCTTGGATGATGCTCTTTGCTTGATTGGTTGCTATAGAGTCAAATTCTCTGACATTCACAAAGAGGAAGCCATAAATTCACCCAATATCTCTCTTCTCATGCCACAGAAACAAAAAGCACCATTATAGGGTATCCTCCCATAGAAGAGCACCATGCAATGAGATGTATTGTATCTGTCTCTCTCTCTCTCTCCAAAATCTAAAATGCAGATATAATCCGAGTAAAGTTTCTTTTATCTACGGTTATAGATATTAACTTAGCGACCCAGCTTAATTATACTATTGTACTAATTAAACCAAAAATAATAAGTAAATATCTATCTATCTATCTATCTATCTATCTATCTATCTATCTATCTATCTATCTATCTATCTATCATCTATCTGTCATCTATCTATCTATCTATCTATCTATCTATCTATCTATCTATCTATCATCTATCTATCTATCTATCTATCTATCTATCTATCATCTATCTATCTATCATCTATCTATCTATCTATCTATCTATCTATCTATCTATCTATCTATCTATCTATCTATCTATCTATCTATCTATCTGTATGGATCTATTCTCTATCTCTATGCACCCAACTTTATCTGCAATCCGGTAAGGGTGCATACACTGGCCATATAAATATATATAAAACAAAAAAGTCAAGACAACTTTGTGCAAATAAAAAAAGATCTTTACCAACAGGTAACAGATAATATGCAACGTTTCGAAGCGCCCGCTTCTTTCTCAAGCATTAATGATTACAGTGACATCACATCCTATTTAAAGGCATAGGTAGTACACACCCCCATCACATTATTATGTAAATTGGTTCACTTACAGTATGTTACAAATTATATTACTTTAAATTGCTACATATTGTTTGATATATATCAGAGCATTCACAGCTTTAAATGATACAAGTTAGTTACAGGGTTACATAAACCAAACCAAAAATTATATATAAATAATGAAACATATATTGCCCCAAACGACATGCGATAAAGGAAGGTATGTGTGTCATAAAAGTCTGCGACCCAACCCTTTCACCCACTTTAATCCAACATACCATAACCGTAAGGTTTATATTAAGTAAAGGCATACTGTATAAATCATACTGAATATATAATTTATATATTATATATAATATTGAATGTATAATTTGGACACTGACTAAGGGTGAGCTCCACTGCAGTTTGTACGGATATATATATATATATATATATATATATATATATATATATATATATATATATATATATATATATATATATATATATATCATCTATCTATCTGTATCAATATATTATCTCTCTCCCTGTATCTATCTATCATCCATATTTATCTATCTATCATCTATCTATCTATCTATCTATCTATTATCTCTCTCCCTCTATCCATCTATCTGTATCTATCTATCTATCATCTATCTATCTATCTATCTATCATATATCTATTTATCCATCTATCTGTATCTATCTATGAATCTATCTATCTATCTATCTATCTATCTATCTATCTATCTATCTATCTATCTATCTATATATCTATCTATCTATCTATCTATCATATATCTATTTATCCATCTATCTGTATCTATCTATGAATCTATGAATCTATCTATCTATCTATCTATCTATCTATCTATCTATCTATCTATCTATCTATCTATCTATCTATCTATCTATCTGTCTGTCTGTCTGTATCGATCTATTATCTCTCTCCCTTTATCAGTATCTTAATCAGTCACCTTAACAGAAAGGTTGTCTGTCTATTGCAACAAGAGAGAATGAATCTGTCTATTCAATGTAAAATGAAACACTTCATAGTAGTGTTGCCCATTCTAAAGTCCTGAATTTCAGTCACAGTGCTGGGAATTGTAGTCAATTAACAGGTAAGGGGCCATTGGCTACAATACTCCACATACAGTATATAAACAATGTAACTCAGAAAACTAAAGATGGCCCTGATTAGATGTATTTATATGAGGATTTATCTGATGGTATCTTACGCCCACATAAACACTGGAACTAAATCATCTCAATTACCATATGTATGACCACATTACATTCATCCCATGTTGACTCGCTTCTGTGCGGATCACATGTATCAAGTAGATGCCATTCAAGTGCTAGTGTTACTCCAATGAGCACTAGTAAGCAGAACTGCAGCTTTATAGACACAAGATAATTATATACATTTTACTTTGTAATTCTGCTGCCTTTTCTATCTTTGGCCACCTAGGGGCACTCAAAGACTTGAATATCCACTCAATAACTTAAATCTGGCTAATTAATACGTTATCTTTCGTTCTTCCAATACAGGAACCCTGAAAGAGCTAAACTCATTCTATAGCTTGTACTAGATTTTCTGTATTTCGAAAGAAGCTTTTGATTATTTCACTTACATGTAAATATAATATGAGAGGTGGACTTTGCACAGACATGGAAGAACTATGGGTACCTTATTTCTACCTGTATATCTGATGTTTCAGCTTTTAACGTTTGTAATGAAAACAAACCAATGTCTCAGAAAAGATTGCAATTGTTACATGTATGGACAACTTTATGGGGCTTTATTGGCAGATACTTTGGTGCTATTTAAAAAGTGTAATTGAAGCTTCCATAAAGCTGTCTGGGTGGTAGTGATAAACATTTAGCTATGCAAAATCTCGAGCATATAATAAAAATGGCATTTATAGGACCAATCTAGCTGTAAAAGCTTATTGGCAATGTTACATGGGGCTTTCTGGTTGTTGACTGTTATTGACATGAGTGTTAAGTTCTCAATCTCACCCAATGCCACACTGGGAGCTCTGATTGCTGCTTCTATTTGCAGAGGACAAAACCCCAACTACTTGTCACGAGTGACAGCAGGAACCTCATGAGTGACAGCAAGAACCTTGGGTTATTGCCAAAATGCAATGCTATGCCATATATTAGGGTGATACTGTGATTGATTGATAGATAGATAGATAGATAGATAGATAGATAGATAGATAGATAGATGATAGATAGATAGATAGATAGATAGATAGATAGATAGATAGATAGATTGATAGATAGACAGATAGATAGATAGATAATAGATAGATAGATAGACAGACAGACAGACAGATAGACAGATAGATAGATAGATTGAAAGACAGATAGATAGACAGATAGATAGATAATATATAGATAGATAGATAGATAGATAGATAGATAGATAGATAGACAGACAGACAGATAGATAGATAGATCGATAGATGATAGATAGATTAATAGATAGATTGATAGACAGATAGATAGATAGATAGCTAGATAGATAGATAGCTAGCTAGATAGATAGATGATAGATATATAGATGATAGATAGATTGATAGATAGATAATAGGGCTGCACCGAGTCCAGGCTTCGGTTCAGGTTTCGGTCAGGATTCTGCCTATAGATAGATAGATAGATAGATAGATAGATAGATAGATAGATAGATAGATAGATAGATAGATAGATAGATAGATAGATAGATAGATAGATAGATATAGATGGATGATAGATAGATAGATAGATAGATAGATAGATAGATAGATAGATAGATGATAGATAGATAGATAGATAGATAGATAGATAGATAGATAGATAGATAGATAGATAGATAGATAGATAGATAGATTAATATATAGATTGATAGATAGATAGATAGATAATAGATAGATAGATAGACAGACAGACAGACAGATAGACAGATAGATAGATAGATTGAAAGACAGATAGATAGACAGATAGATAGATAATATATAGATAGATAGATAGATAGATAGATAGATAGATAGATAGATAGATAGACAGACAGACAGATAGATAGATAGATCGATAGATGATAGATAGATTAATAGATAGATTGATAGACAGATAGATAGATAGATAGCTAGATAGATAGATAGCTAGCTAGATAGATAGATGATAGATATATAGATGATAGATAGATTGATAGATAGATAATAGGGCTGCACCGAGTCCAGGCTTCGGTTCAGGTTTCGGTCAGGATTCTGCCTATAGATAGATAGATAGATAGATAGATAGATAGATAGATAGATAGATAGATAGATAGATAGATAGATAGATAGATAGATAGATAGATAGATATAGATGGATGATAGATAGATAGATAGATAGATAGATAGATAGATAGATAGATAGATTAATAGATAGATAGATTGATAGACAGATAGATAGATAGATAGACAGACAGACAGACAGACAGACAGACAGACAGATAGATAGATAGATAGATAGATAGATAGATTAATAGATAGATAGATTGATAGACAGATAGATAGACAGATAGATAGATATAGATGGATGATAGATAGATAGATAGATAGATAGATAGATAGATAGATAGATAGATAGATAGATAGATAGATGATAGATGATAGATAGATAGATAGATAGATAGATAGATAGATAGATAGATAGATAGATAGATAGATAGATAGATAGATAGATAGATAGATAGATAGATTAATATATAGATAGATAGATTGATAGATAGATAGATAGATAGATAGATAGATAGATAGATAGATAGATAGATAGATAGACAGACAGACAGACAGACAGACAGACAGACAGATAGATAGATAGATAGATGATAGATAGATTAATAGATAGATTGATTGATAGACAGATAGATAGATAGATAGATAGATGATAGATAGATTGATAGATAGATAATAGGGATGCACCGAGTCCAGGCTTCGGTTCAGGTTTCGGTCAGGATTCTGCCTTTTTCAGTCCGGCCGAACAAAATCCGAATCCTAATTTGCATATGCAAATTATGGGCGGGAGGGAAAGTGCATGACTTTTTGTCACAAAACAAGGAAGAATGTTTTTCCCTTCCCATCCCTAATTTGCATATGCAAATTAGGATTCGGTATTCGCCCGAATCCTTCGTGAATGATTCGGGGGTTCGGTCGAATCCAAAATAGTGGATTCGGTGCATACCTAATAGATAGATAGATAGACAGATATACCATACATTCATTTTCACACCTTTTTTTAAAGTACATATAATTGAACCTCCAGCAACAACAAACAAACATGCAGAAAACCTCAAACAAGTTGATTTAACAGGCAGACTGTAGTCTCGGCTGCTTTCCCCTTGTGGCCAGCTTAACTTGTTAAACATCTCTAAGAAGCTTGCCCCACCGTAATACTTTGGCTTTTAGAACTTTGCCTGCAGCTGTTATTAAGCAGATCTGCTCACAAGGATCTCCTCTGACATATACCCCACATTAGAAAAGTTTCAAAATGAGTACCATGTGCTTTCAGGGTTTTTTTTTTTTTTTTTGGTAGGAAAATCTTATTTTGGAATGCTTTCTACAAAAAGAAAAAAAGAAGAGTCAAAATGCCAGTGAAATGCCTGATTAATAATGTCCTGCTACCCATTATTATTGTGGTCATGTTATGTAATAATTAGGCGGTGGTTTCAGTGGAGCCCTCATATATAAACGGTACACAGACTCTAACACAAACTGATCACTAAGTAGTCCATTCAAGCCTATAGGATTTCAACCATTAAATCTATACCGGCAAGAGTAAATAATTGACTGGAGTGTGTTTGAACAGCGTCTTTTTCAATTTACACATTCGGAGCTCACACTCTGAGAAATTTACACATGAGCGTACTTTTAAAATAATCTGAGAACAAACAATCATTTAAGTGGGGAATTGTTTGGTTTAAGGGAGGGGGGAAAAAAAGATAAACTTTGGTAGAGGGATTAGGTGATCAAAATATTTCCAAACCACAGACTTAATGAAGCACAATAGCTCGGCGGGAGTATTCAACAGCTTTGGGTTCTAATGCCTACCAAGTGCATAGACATCCTGCTGACCAACTATTAACTTTATAGAACATTATAGTGGTTACCAATCTGTGTGGCTGCTTCCGGGGGGCTGTAATCAATAGTAGGGGGGCTCAGTCTAAAGGCCAGTTAGGGTAAGATTTGACCAGAATGCCTATTAATAGTGATGGGCGAATTCGCAGCGTTTCACTTCGCCGAAAAATTTGCGAATTTCGCGAAACGGCGAAATAATCTGCGAAACTGTGCCGGCGTCTCGTTTTTGACGCCGGCGCCCGTTTTTTCGACGCCGGCGCCCGTTTTTGATGATGGCGCCTGTTTTTGACGCCGGCGTCCGTTTTTTCGGAAAAAAAAATTTGACTTACCCTAACTGATCTTCAAGCTGGGCTATCAGGTGTATCTAGGAAGTTAATAGGTAGTGATGGGCGAAATTATTCGCCAGGCGTGAATTGGCGGCGAATTTGCGCGATTCGCCGTCAGCGAATAAATTCGAGAAACGCCCGCGAAAATTCGCGGAAACAATTCGCCGCCAATTCACGCCTGGCGAATAATTTCGCCCATCACTACCTATTAACTTCCTAGATACACCTGATAGCCCAGCTTGAAGATCAGTTAGGGTAAGAATAAAACTGATTTGCATTTTGGAACTGACTGAGCTAAGGGGTGCCTTGTCCAAAGGCTGGACCCCCAATGTAACGTGAACGGGAACATTTCCTACAACCTCAATCTGTGATCTTCTCCATTGATCTACTTCTCTCTTTTTTTTGCTAATGTTCTTCCTTTTATTATGTGCTTTGACTTTCTCACCACAAAATCCAGAACCTCAAGCACATGCAATCATTTGCTGACTAAAGCTGCTGGGAGTTGAAGAGAGAGAGAGATGTAGACAACTATGACTTTTTTCCCCTGATGGTAACTGCTTATAGCAGCAGTGATATTTATCCTGAAAGCATCAAGAATGAAGCAGCAGCATTTTCAGTGACATTATAGCATCTTTTTATTGATACTATTCAAAAAAGTCCTATTTTTATGAGTGGGGAGCTGACATGCTGTTTGCTACAAAAAGTAATAAACCTCTTCCATAAAACGTAACCTCATGTACTGTTATTGCAGAAAATGCTTTCCTGGTTAAGAAGTAATTCGGCAAATTCACTTACCTCCGAAAATTCGACAGCGTCGGCTTTGCTCATATCGCAACACTTTGCCAGGCGTAGATTTGCCAGGACAACCCTAATTCACTAAAATCTGAAGTTGTGTCCAGGGTGCAGAACGCTGGGGAAGTTGCGCTAACGTTACTGCGGCAAACAAAGCGAAGTTGCGCTGGCGTTGGCTAATTTGCATACGGCGGGAAGTTAAAGTTGAATGGACTTATATGTTGCAGCAAATACATTACTCATATATTGCCCTACACATGAGCCCAGTATATAGTTTATGTGCCATATGTTAGGAAATGTAGGGGGGAAGCCAGGTACCCCAAAAAAACATTTACGATCTTTTGCAGCCTATCACCCTGAAAAATGAAAAGTCGCCAGCGTTTTTTGGGACTACTATTTTTTGAGAAAGTCCTATCTACTTTATTGCACTTCGTCTGGCGCAAGAGAATGAGAATTTGCGAAATAACACTCTTTCACTAGAGCGAAACTTCCCTGGCGTAAGAATGCGAAGTAGCGCTAGAGTCTATCTCCTTCGCTAGCGAAATTACACCAGTGTCCGTTAGTAAATCGGCGAAGCACCGAAATGACGTCATGCTGGTGAATTTTCACTTCGCCCTTTAGTAAATTTGCCCCATTATGTCTGAACAAATCACTATTTAGACATTGTTTTCCACATGGGTTTTTTTACAAATAATTTTTTTCATCCTTAATACAGTATGTCACTATAATGCCCCTGTAAGATACTTAGTGGTGCCTGGGCCATTGAATTGATAAAAGCAAGAGACTGGATGCAAGTAATGAGTCTGCAGGGGGCCTCTGCGCTTTTCACAGTGACAGCCAGCAGAACTTCCAGTTTTATTGCTTTACAAGGCAAAAGTGTCAGAAAAGATGAGAAATAACACAGGCAGGAAGCACTGAGCTGAGTTATGGCAGCAGAATAGTGTGGGATGGGGCAGGTGTGACTCCTGCGGTGTTAAACTGTAAACATTTAACAGGTCCTGTAGCCCCGGCCTCTGGAATGCATTGCTCCAGGCACCCATGGCTGATCTGAGGGCTGTAGGTCCCACCGTGAGACGTGAAGTTGTTATACCATAGCACAGACCTTCCGTGAGGATTGCTTTAGTTTTTCATTGCCAAGATTAAAAAAACAATAATAATGTCTCGCTGTGGGAACACAGCCTAAGTTCTCCTGTGTTTGGAAATTGTGTGCACTTTTATGTATTTCATGTTTAGTCTAGAAAGCGATGAAGAACAGAAAAATTTAACACAGGGGTCAGGGCCTAATCTTGCAATTTTTTGCAACCTATCTTGTACAGTATGTAGTAGAATCACCACTGTGATCAGATTTGCAGAACAATCTCCCAAGTGAGGTTGGTGTCAGGATAGTATAGGATCCCTTATCTGGAAACCCGATATCCAGAAAGCTCCTAATTACAGAATGGCTGTCTCCCATAGACTCCATTTTATCCAAATAATCCAAATTTTTAAAAATGATTTCCTTTTTCTCTGTAATAATAAAACAGTAGCTTGTACTTGATCCCAAACTAAGATATAATTAATCCTTATTGGAAGCAAAACCAGTCTATTGGGTTTATTTAATGTTTAAATGAATTTCTAGTAGACTTAAGTTATGAAGATCCAAATTACGGAAAGATCTGTTTTTCTGGATAACAGGTCCCATCCCTGTACAGTAAACAAGTCAAAGAAAAAGGAAAATGTTGCGCCACACAACGTATCAGCCTTGTGGGTGAGTATCAGCCAAAATAGATTTTTGCATAGTCAATGGAGTGTTAAAAAAACCCAATTAAACATTCAATAGCGTCTGCCTCTTGATTAAATATTTCAGCAGCGCACGCATCTGCTATGCCTTATCCTATGATATAAAATAATTATTAAAGTCAATTCCTTAGTGATGGTGCAAACACAATTCTTTGTAATATAATACAAAATGAACTCACAGCAGGAACGAAGAGAGAACACTGACTTGTGATGTTCTCGGTCACAGGGAAAATTCTAAAATGTACAAAGGTTTATAAAAAATAAATATGAATTCTCCGAGGGGAGGAGGAAGGAAGAAAAATTGTTCAATTTGTTTTTAAAAGACGAGAAGAAATGTTGGAATAAAGTAACTAGGATAACGCACAGGGCAGCGTCTGTTCAGTAAAAGGTTGGATTTCTTCTGTTATTTTAACACCTATTGATATCTACTGGGCATAAGTGGTATATCATCTTTAAAACCTTCCTGCTGCTAGTTATACAGATATAGAATTCTTTATCTGGAAAACCCATTATTCAGAAAGCTTTGCATTATGGGAAGGCCATCGCCCATAGCCTCTAAATTAACCAAATTTATTTTATTTATAAAATATTTTTGTCCTGTAATGATAAAACCTTGTACTAACAGTACCAAACGAAGACATAAATAATCATTACAAGAGGCAAAACAATCCTACTGGGTTTTTTTTTTTTAATGTTTCAATAATTGTTTTGTAGACTTGGGGGCCGATGCATCAAGGGTCGAATATCGAAGTCGAAGGATTTTGCGCAAATTCTCGATCGAACGATTCGAAGGATTTTAATCCAACGATCGAAGGATTATCCTTCGACCAATAAAAACTTAGCCAAGCCTATGGGAACCTTCCCCATAGGCTAACATTGGGTTCGGTAGCTTTTAGGTGGTGAAGTAGGGGGTCGAAGTTTTTTCTTAAAGAGAGAGTACTTCGACTATGGAATGGTCGAATAGTCAAACGATTTTTAGTTTGAATCCTTCAATTCGAAGTTGAAGTCGTAGTCGAAGGTCGAAGTAGCCCATTCGATGGTAGAAGTAGCCCAAAAAACAATTTGAAATTCGAAGTTTTTTTACTTTGAATCCTTCACTCGAAGTTAACGAATTGGCCCCTTGAAGTATGGGGATCAAAATTTAAAAAAGATCCCTTATATGGAAAACCTTAGGTCCCAAGCATTTTGGATAATTCCAGTGATAAGTGATAAGAGTATTACTCAAAAATGTATTAGAAAATAGGGTCTAGAGTCCTCACAGTCCTGGGTTGGGGGCTTATTAGAGCAATCACATAAACAAATGTTAGGCTGCAGTAAGAATGTTTACAAACTTGCTTAAAGGGGAACTATCATTAAAATGAAAATTGAATATACTGTAAGCTTCCTCCTACTAAAGTAAGAAACTTTCTAAATACAATCAAGTAAAAATTCTGAAGTGTTTCTGAAATAATCAAGTTTATCTTCACTATTCCTCTATCAGCATCTGTTTCTCTTCATTCTGTCTTCATTCAGGAGTTGGGTGTCAGATATTCATTGACAGTTAGATACAATATACTGTATCTTATAGGGGGGCTCCTTTTGCCTAGAAGATGTATTAGAGCTCACTCTATTAAAATCACCAGACATCATATCTCTCTACATGCAGGATTTGTGCAAAAGGCTGTTATTTTGTTAGATTTTGTTTGTACTGGAATCAATTTGAATGAGCTCTAATACATCTGCTAGGAAAAGGTACACCCCTATAAGATATATTGGATCATTCATCTGACACCCAACTGCTGCATGAAGACAGCATGAAGAGAAACAGATGCTGAGACCTCTTGTTAGGCCTGGAATTATCACAGTTAATCAAACCTTATAGTTTCTTTTGGTATCTGGAGTAGCGTAATTGGTAATTTACAGGTAAATATTGAGGGGAAGCAGACAGACTCTCTAAATGCCATAACCAAAATGTTTCCTTTAGCTGTCCTTTTGTATAATCACAAGAAAGCTTCTGAGAATTTTACAAGACCATTGAAATGAGCTCAGTCCTAGAGAGTAGCGGACAGTTGGCATCCCTAGTTCTAGTCAAGGGCTTCCACTTTTCATACCGTTCATAACCTGCTGACAATGAATTATGATGATACATCACAAGGTTAAAATCTGAAATCATCTGCATTCGCTATAGACCTGCTGTCAGACTTTTTCCAAACCGACACACTTTGGCGGAAAGATGATTAATAATCAGCTGGGCTCATGCTTGTTTTCCCACAAACTCAGTGGAAGAGCTGCTTTCTGGTTGGCAGTAAATATGATGCATTACATAAGAACATGTGCCATGTGGAAGGGTTTCTCTGAGCGCATATGTCGGCACCAATCATAAACGGACATTAGGAATGCCCCATTTTATTTGCACAATGAATGATCGCGTCTCAACAGCTGAAAGACAACAGGGTCCTTTTTGTTGCTTTCCCTATTATCAAACTTTTAGACCATAATAAAATGTGAAGCGGTAGTCATGTCTAGGCAGTTAAAGCAACATGCAAATAATAATTATTTATATATTATTATTATAGTTTATTTATTAATAAACAGCCCCGGGGCCCTACACTTGAGTGAAAAGCTAAGTTATTTATGAGCATCCAGCTGTGTTTGAAATATTGCTCCCGGCAGGGGCGTAACTTGATGTCCCTGTGCCCCTCCAGTAAAAAATATTTTCATGGCCTCTCCACAATGTGTGTGCCTGACCCATGACTTCCCCTCATGCATGACCTGTGACTTTCCCACTGCTGCAAGTATATATCATAGTTCAAAGATACATCAGAAAAAATGTTGTGTGGGTCCAGGCAACTTTGAAACCAAAAATCACCCATAAAAAGCACAGACACAATCATTCAAAGACAGTGTCTTTGCCCTGTACAACATATCTCCTTTTTGATCCTATTTCATGGGGGCACTCTTTATTCACAGACCTAAAAGGAGTAGGTCCTAAGAAATGTTATTGGAGAGGATTGGAGGGAGAGCCTCTTTGTGGTTGGTTGAAACTAAGCTTTAGCTTGGACAAGCTAAGCCTTGGCTAGGTCTTAGGCAAATCAGAGCAGTAGTGCCACACTAGTATGGTCTTCCCATATCTATATTGGTTTCTTCTAGATACCTCAGTTTCTTTCAGTTTGCATAATGTGTTGGTGCCATAAAAGAATAATAATATTTATGGACATTAATGAAGAATAGTGATAAAACATAAACCAATCTCTAGTCTATCTGCACTATGTCAACTAACATCTAACTCACTCTTAGTTCCTTTAAGCAACAAAGCTAGGAAAAACATTTGCTCTTTTGTGTATAACTCTTCTTGTTTTGTATTAATAAGTATAAATGTAATTGCAATAGGAAGCAGTGATGATGTTAGCACATTTGGAAGTTTAGTAGATGTTTTTGCAAATGAGCAACATGGTTTACAGGAACTGAGTGTCACATTACTTTAAATGGAAGCCCAAGTTGGGGGTGGTTATTCAGTGCTAACAGCTCGGCAGCTGACAGGACTGCAGCTTAGACAAACTCCTTCATGTTCATGGTGCACTGTAGCACTGGAAATGAATCCCCATCACTGCCCTACTGCAGGGCTTTTTTTCAGGAAATGTTGCACCTGCACATTATCTCCAAGAAGTCCCGCAGCTCAAGTGTTTCTGCAGCAGCAGTCAGTCATCTGTGTCAGTCTCATAGCAAAGCCCTTTTCCAGTTAATTACAAAAGCTTTGGGGAAGGGGGGGGATAGAACCAGAAGGCCAAGGCCAAGGCTGGAGGCTACAGGATACAGATCTTAATTTGGGAAACAGGAATCAAGGATTTAAAATATGCAACACTTCAGCTGTCAAGCTGAACAAGCACTAGGAGGGTGCAATTTGGGAATTCTTGGTAGAAATAAACACTCTAGAAACCTAACAATGGTAAGAGAACGATTTCATGATTTACGTCTTTTTATGATTGTGGGGTGGAAACCCAAGGCATATCCCCTTTTCCACGTGAATTCCTTCTAATCAAGTCTAGCTGGAGTTTGTGAAGACGTGGGCCCATCAGTGGCATGGCACAAATGACATAAATTACTGCCCTCTATCTGTTGTTGAACTGCAACTTCCAGCACCAACTGACAGCAGAAAAAGTCTACATTCTTCCATTACAGTTCCCATAGCACCTTTTCAATTATACTCAATAGGAAACAGCTGGTACAAGGATCAGTATAATGAAGTTCTTCCTCTAAGGGGTTTGACAAGGTAATGAGGAATGCAACTGTCCCTTAGAAAAACATAATAAGGCAAAGTTCCCATTCCAGTTCCTCACATTTTATTCTTCTCTAGCCCCCTTTATTTTCTTTATTGTTGTGAGCTATTGTAGACTGATTAATCCTCTTCTTTACTACTTACTGATGTCAGCGCTGCTTGTGTTGGCTTCCAGTGTTCCAGCACTGCTGTTACTGCCTATACTAATCACACATGGCAGGGTTATCCCCTACTAGCTAGATGGAAGACAACAGGCTAGATAAGTCTATTTGACACAGTGCCGCGCTATTGCCTGTTCTCTAGGTAATGCAGAATGGATTATAGTGGTACAGTACACTGAATATATATTATGTAGCTGGTACAGAAATTGAACAATGAAGTTCTACTAGCAGATATGTAAATATACACTTTATAATATTATAAAAAAAATTCCAATAAATCATGTCCAAAAAATATCAAGCAGTCCTATTAATCCATCACATGCCTATTCCAAGTCCTGGTGTGCCGCCCTCTGGCATATTAAGTAAGTCTCCACTGATCGAAAGTAATGCAAACTGGCAGGTGAAAATTGGAGCACATGACGCTGTGACATGCAGTTAGCAATGACCCATTTGTGTATAATGTGGCAATGGAACATTGCAGCTGATTCTGTTGTGCCGTGTGCCCAGAACATGGTTTTAGAAGGGTTGTGGAACTGGTTCACTAGAGAACCTAGTTGTCAATATTTATTCTGTCTACTATACCATCTGAGGGATTTTGTTTTAGACTAAAAATGAAATAACAGTAATGGGTTTGCCCATGTCTAGGAACCTAAAGCACCACCTAGCTAGTTAGGGCTTCTGTGGGCTACCTGAATGGGGCAAACCGCTGCCTATGTAAATCATTACATAACACTGGTACAATGTTATGGGAAACAAATAGGCATAAGTGCAAACTGTGAAATAAGTAAAGATCCCCCTACAAATGAGGAGCATACCACAGAACTGTCTTGCTAAACACTCATCATGAACTTAGCAGCCTTCTACTGCATGTGTTTGAAATGTAGGCCAAACTGAATAATACCCACCAGTCTTAAAAATGGTACACTGTGAATGCCTATAAAGGCTGTTCCCCTAAATAATTGCCTTTTCACAGTCAACTGGAATATACAAAGCAGATTCACATGCATTATACATGTCCCACTATGTGGATGGATCTCTAACATTGGAAGGCTACCCACAAATCAGGAGAAGAGCAGTAAGCACTCATTGGTTTGAATACACCAGATATTGACAGTGTTGGCACACTTGCCCCTAAGCACCACACAGCACAGGACTCTTTCTGAACCATGCATCCCTATAGCTTGAGCTAATAAAGAATGAACTCATAGTTGTAACTAAAAGCTCAGATACAAAATGTGGGTTTGGGATCCTTTATCAGGGCCCTTCTTAAAGTAGGATAGGAGGGTATTTGCCCTGTGCCTCCAGGATCAGAGAGGCCTCTTGGTGATAGTAGATGTAGGTATTAAATCTTTATTAATCCTCCTTTACCCCTCAGTTTGACGTCCTGCCCTTATGCATTGCTCGGGCCACTCTATTCTTCTACTCCATCATTAGATAAATATGGAAAGTAAAGACATTTTTTTTTAATTATGATTTTTAATGAATCATCTCTCTCTAAAATTTAAACTATTGCATTATTATCAAACCCAGAGGGAAAAAAACAGAAATCCCAAAAATAAAAGTCATGTATAACCAAAATTTATGAATACAAGCTCCAAAATCATGTAAACAATAAACTGGAGGCATTTGCCATTCCTAACGGCGTAATAAAAATGCAATTTCTTATTTTCTTATATTTTTTTAATTTGTGCATTAGGATGTGCTGCTCTGGTGGGAAAATAAAAGGATTAGGAATATACAAACCAAATACATGTGAATTACACACCTCAATTTCCTCCTGCAAATCCTTTGTAAACAAAAGCTGTTTCCCCTGATGCCGAGCACAGCTGTTCCCTCGCAAGGTGCATGAAAGGAAACAGCGTTGCACTCGCCCCGGCTTAGATTGTGGCTATGAGCTACTGCAATATTAGACCTTGGATGCTTTATTTAAAGAGCTCCCTCCTGACAAAGGATCACACTGTGTAAAGAGTACACAAATTCTTTTTTCAAGAGAACATCTTAAAAGCTGGTTTTTATAAAACGCCTTCTGGCCACAATATTTGTATGTATACTGACAGTCAGCGGGGACGGGAACACAGATGTGCTTTGTTTGGATACTAATGGATTCTGTTCTAAAAAGCGGAAACACTCCACAATGAAGCGCTACTCCAGTATTTATTGCCTGCGGAGATGTATTTAACTTATCTACACCGTCTTTTTTAAATGTTCAGTTTGAGGGATGCAACCTTGTCCAGCCATTTTTATAAAAAGCCAAGAGATTATTATTTTTTTTTACCACAGTGATAATGTTACTCGCCTACTTTTTCTTGACAGTTACATCATCTTACGTTTGAGTGCTACAAACTATGCATGAGAAACCCTGGGAGATTAAAGATAGAAAAGAGTTTAATGACCGAGCAATATCTATGGGTAATAGGCAGGCCCGCCACCCATCATGTCTGTCTTTAAATGTACATTACAGATGTACATAGCAGATATTTCCTTTTATTATTGACTAGGAGAAATACTAAAGGTATTTATAATTATAAATCTATTGCAGGACTTCCTCTTGCTTTGATAGAGGTCATTTTATAATATTGCAGATTTTGTCATACCAATAAATCCACTGATATCTCCATAATCCTCCCTATCTCCTGCCAAAGCTCTCCTGTAAATCAATACTTCAGGTTTTGGTCTGGTCCTGCCATAGGTACTTTGCCAGTTTGTGGTCTGTAAGTGAACCAATCACTGTAGAGAGGGTTACCCCAGTCCCCCTTAGCTCTGTAGACTAATTTAACTGCAAGGGCCCATGGCTTGTTTGGGGGATTGTTTTACAGCATATTGAACCTCCCCCATAAAGTTGCCATTTTCAAACAGAACAAAAAAAAAGTAATTTTCCATTTTACTTGTAAAATGGAAAATTGGAGGACAAATCTCATGGGTGGGTAAGAGAATAAAGATGCTAAGTGAGGAAAAGAGGACAATAGTGAGGACATTCGGTCTTCAGTTTTCCGGTGGGAACCTGACATCACAATGCAGCACTGCAAGTGTTAATCTTCCTTTGAAGTGTGTATCACACACACATATCATTACCCCTATGAGATTAAGTCAATAAAATGTGAATTTTTTTTTTTTTTTTGCAAGTAAAATCTTCCATTCATACGCTAGTCATTTCTCAACACCAATAGTCCGGGTGACTAAAAGCAGGCACGTCTAGCATTACATTCTTCCTTGAGAGAAGGAAAAAGTCCTCTTAGTTTATTCAATTATAATGGCTGTAAAGCCTATAATTATACAATCATTTGGTAAATTGTTCTCTATGTGACTCATAAATACATCGGAGGCTGGTAGTGCAGGTAGCAAAGCTCTGCTCACTGAACCCCTGGTATTATCCCCTAGTACATTCTTTTATTAGCTCTGATAGGGCAGACAAAAAGCCAAGGAGGGTGTTTAACTACAATAAGGAAACCACAGCCTTCACCTTGACCTACTGATTATTAGTTGTTCCACTGAGCAAGACTGATGTTTCCCATAAAGCTTTTGGCTCTGTGTCGGCTGCTCTTTTGATTTGTTTCCCTGGAATTTGACCACACATTATGGCACTTTTTTTTTTTGCAGTCAATGGGAACAATGGCATTATGTGGTGTTTATTCAAGGCATTCTACTGCAAATAGACTAGCTCTTGCTCTGTGCTACATTTCCTTCATGTTCAGACTGTTTTAGATAGTGACTGGGACACCTTACTAACCATACTGACCAATTGTCAATGTGCTTTGCCCTTTTCATACTCCAAACTGTTCGTTTGCCCTTGCTGGTGAGCTAGTTGTGCAGGTACAAAATGGCGCATGTCATTGGAATTTGTTCCAGTTTATTCTGGGTAATTCAAGTCTTTTATGTATAAATCTCTGAGGAACTATATCTGTTGGATTAACCAAGGCCAGATTTGGTGTAGGGCAGAAAATTAAATTGCTATCACATAATATCATAATTTTGTCACATAATTTCAAAGTTTATTGACAGGTGCTTCCAGATATAAATGATTACACATTTTCTGGATAAGGATTTTTTCCATAATTTAGACATAATTTAGACATGCCTGTCTGCTAAAAAATCTTTTAAACATTAATCAAACACAATAGGCTTGTTTTGCCTCTAAAAAGGATTAATTATATCTTAGTTGGGATCAAGTATCAAAATCTGTTACAGTACTATCATTAAACAGTAGACTTCAAGGGCCTAACTAAAGTTCTGTAGGAGGTTCTCTTTTTTAAGTGATGTTAAACTTTCCAATTCTTATCGGTTTTGTCAGTGGTTGAAAAAAATTAAAAACAGCTGGTGCCTTTCGTAACTTCTGGTACTTGAGAAATGTATTAAAAAATGGTACAGATTAACTCGTGGGGCAAAACTGCTAGAAACCGGGCTGCTGTTATGTGAAAGAATATGTTGAACCATAACAGCTTCTGTATATATAAATTAAGTGAAAATATACAGGGAGTGATTACATTTTTTGCTGAAGTCTGTAAAGTTGCCAAGCTTCATTCTACACCATTTTCCAAGTTCATATCTCACATTCATTAAGTTCTGTGTGAGATGTGTCTTGGCCAGATCATAAAAATATGAATGATGTAGTCAGTTAGTCTAGGAGAGGCTCGGGGTGTAGGGGGGGGGTCATATGTCTGAACATTGTTATCTTTTTATTTGTGTGTGTTTTTGTATAGAACACATTAACTAACATCACATTATTTATATGTCTAAAGTTATATATGTATTAGTCTTCCTAATTCTGGTATATTTACCAGGTATTATAAAACTAGGGATTAAAACACATTGATTACATTGCAGGAACCTTCAAAGCAATGGCTACACAAATAATTATTTATGATTAATAAAAAATGTTGGTCTGTATTTTTTTAATGGTGTCCTATTTATATATTCCATCTGTCCTCCATCTCTAACTCAGTAATTGCATGATTTTAATTATTCGTTAATTCGTTATTCTGCACGACAGTGTAAGAGACTACACAGTATGCAGTATCATATAGCACTATATACTGTATGAACATAATATCACACTGTGCAGGGTGTTACAAAGAAATGGCATTGATATGTTTAGTTTTTTAATGTTAGATAGAATTTTTTGTACTCTATAGGAGGTTCATGATAATGAACTTATATGAACTGATAATGATTGAATATTATGGTATTTTTCCACGGAGTTCTATGACATCTGTGATCCAGGTTAGTATTCTTCATGATAACACTGGGATTTGATAAGAAGAAAAACTGTTGAGCATCTTGTTCTTCTACTAGACGTTGAAACTGTAGACTTCCTTCATGGCAAGAATAGCATGTGCTCAGCTGTTATATGGTTTCCTATTTTTCACTTCTGATGAAGAATAATGCATCTGCAGGGGTTTGAATGGCATGGTATTTCTCCCTCTACCCTGTGAGCTGCCATTATAATACTGGAGCCCAAACATCTGCATTGATCTGCTTGGCTTATTGTGGTGCAAAATACTATATGAGATAAAAATACCTGACCATGAACATGGATGGTACCACTCAGCTACCATTATAAGCATTAACCAGGACAATATGGGCTAGTAGGAAAAGATCAGCCTTTCTCTACTCCATAAATTTTTTATGTAATTTAAAACTTTTTTTGCCTTATTTATCTACATATTCATATATTTTTGAAGTGCCATGGTTGCCCTGACTAGGTTATATAGTGTCCAAAATCTCTTATAAAACTCTGGATTCTTCCAGTCATATGATCATAAACATGATCATGAACCTAGGTACAATTTTGCAGAAAATAAGTTATTTCCAAAAAGTACACAAATCTGGCCTAGAATTTAGCCATGCATTCCGATTCGCTGGAAAAAAAATGCATTATGATGTACCCATTGCTTTCCACATCAATCAATCGATCAGAGAGCTTCCCAACTTCCAACGTAAGAACCATTTTTTTATCTGTGAAGAATGATTTTAGCATAGTGGAAAGGAGCTTCTTTAATAACGTAGGGCAATGTATATGCTTTTGCAGAACCACAATTTAATTTTATTATCCCATTAATTCTAATGCAAATTTTTCCATGATTTCTCAAATTTTGGGCAAAGTGATTCAGGCTAGTTTCACTCATCAATACTGCTTACAGCAACCAATAAAAACCAATCAGCAGGTACCAGTGAAAGAAAATATCTAATTTGGTTGCTTGGGTTAGAGAGACCTGAGTAAATGTTGTGCTTTTTATTACAGGGCCACATATGAAGTGAAATATTCAACAGTTAGCTGGCTAGAATGGGATAAAAGTCAATAAATAATCTGCCGACCTGCACATTTTAGAGTTAAGACATTTTGATGTCCAAAATGGAAAGAAAGAAAGAAAGAAAGAAAGAAAGAAAGAAAGAAAGAAAGAAAGAAAGAAAGAAAGAAAGAAAGAAAGAAAGAAAGAAGACTAAATTAATTAATCCAAGCTGTTACTATATAAAACAAATAAAGCTGATTAATCATTATGAGTTGAGAGTGTATAATAAGCTCATAACAATACATTTTACATTCCATTAAGCCAGGCATGTGCTGTCAATTTAAATACCAGATGGGATTTGAAAGAAAGAAAGATTATGAAATACCACAGACAAGAACTGAGTTTCAAAAGTCTTTTCCAGATGCCAAAACAACGGGGAGGTCACCAGAGTGGATAGTTTGAGAGCAAATGTTCCCCAAACAGCAGGTGATGCAGAAGCCAAACCGGAAGAGAAGTTGAATGCATTGTAACGGTCAGAAATGCTTTGGCATTCTGTGCATTCCCCTGTACTCTTTGATGTTGGCATGTAAGGGATACCCCACCGTGATTTAGTATTGCACACAACCATCTATCTCGAGAATGAGGCACAGTAGCACTAACATACAAGTCTCTTTATATGTACATTTATGTAACATACAGCTATGATTATAACTATTAACATAACCAAGCACTGTTTATAGATATATTACTGTATGTAGGATATGCCTGAAGAAAAGTCCTAAGAATCCTGGAAAACGTGTACAGGTATAGGACCCATTATCAAGAATGCTTGGGACCTGGGATTTGCAGGATAACGGATCTTTCCGTAATTTGGGTCTTCATGCCTTAAGTCTACTAGAAATTCATGTAAACATAAATAAACCCAATAAGCATTAATGATATCTTAGTTTGGATCAAGTACAAGCTACTGTTTTATTATTATAGAAAAAAAGGAAATCATTTTTAAAAATTTGGATTATTTGGATAAAATGGAGTCTATGGGAGACAGCCATTCCGTAATTCAGAACTTTCTGGATATCAGGTTTCCAGATAAGGGATCCTATACCTGTATTTGTAATATACTGAATTATCCAATAAAAGCCATTCCTAAAAAGACTATATTTTGCAGGATATTTTTTGTGTGTATGTGTATATATATTAAAATTAAATTAAACTTCCATGTAGTTGCAGCAGTTCACTTCCCAGTGATACCAATGAAAAGCTTGATCATTAGCTCCTGATGATTTTTTGGGATATCCTCATGACTGGTTACAAACAGTGATGAGTGAATCTGTCTGAAAAATTAGCAAAATGCAAATGCATTCAAGTCAAAGACTTGTGCCTCAGTGACTTTTTTTGTTGCAGCAAATTTTTGCTGCAGTTTGGCAAAAAAAAAAAAATGCAGATTGCAAAATGCAGAATTTAGCTGCGAATCCATGCCTGGAGAAAAAATTTGTCACTAGTTCCATCACTAGTTACAAATAACTGTGAACGTGTCATAGTCCCTAATGAGGTTTGAAAAGTTTTGAAGGACAAATATATATTATGTTCTCCTGCAATTGGAACTCATGGACAGAAAAACAGAAAAAGATAATTTATCTTCCAGGTTGATCCCCGGTTGACTGCTCTATTATAATAAAGCATTTTTGAGGAAACAGCTTCTCCTTTAACTTGGTAGTTATTTTCCTACTGTGTCTTGTAATATCTTTATCTCCCTGGCACGTTGGCTTTTGTTAGACTTCTAGCCATTTCACGCATCACCACGTTATGAAGGAGCTTGGATGAGTCAGCAGGGAAAAGTTATTTCTTGCAAGCAAATGATATTAACTTTCTCTCGTTGACCCCACAGTGTAATATGCCTTCTCATTCTGCTATTAAAAAACCATTGGGAATTATATATATGCCTCTTTACAGGTTTATGGGAGTTTTAAAACTAACAGGTGGGATATTTTGATTTCAGGTTTTCAGGATAGAAATTGTATTTAGTCCCCAAGAAGTAGGGATGGTTTTCTCATTTTCCCACAGCGGCATTGTTGGTACAGTATTCATGTTAGACTGATAATGCTCCTGACATGACCCTTTTATATCACACACAAGTAGTAGTGTGTACCTTACATTGCTAAAGTGCTTTAAAAAGATGTAAATTAAGTTTTACAGAATTACTCCTAGACTAACTGGGAAGCCTACATATAACCATGTACAACAAGAGGTAATAGTGATTATTGGCAAAATAAATATTGTTTGCATTACTCAAATGAATTAAGAATTCCCCAAATATTGAGCCAAATCTCTATTTACATTGCTGAAATAGAGACAAAACATTCAAAGGATATTGGGATACAATTTTTAACCAAAATGAAATCTTTGATGAGACTTTGAAATTATTCACAATAAAAGTATTTTTTTTTTAATATTCTCCCAGTTCTTAATAATCTGAAAGCCCTTCATGTACATGTGCAGTAATTGATATCCACATCTGGGTCTTATGGCTCATAAAGCGGAATTGCAATTAATGTACAAATATTTTAGTTCAGGATTGATTAGCTGAACCCGTTTTCTGTAGTTGCCTAAATATTTTAAGTCCTTTTTTTATAAAGTTTGTATGTTGAAATTGGCATGTTATGTTTTACTTAACTTCAAAGGGTTTCAGATTTTTCACCTCACACCTATTTTGAACTCTGACTTCACTCATCAGTTTCATAACCAATTTCCCTTTCAAACTAAAGCCAGAAAAAATGCACCTACTATTTTCGTAAAAGTTTGGTGTCAAATAGTTGAATAACCTGCTTTTGAACTGATGGGCTTATTTGGCCCTACTGATTATGTGTCAAAGGCCTTCTTCTGGAATATGAAACTGGAGACTAACTTATTATCTTGATTGCTTGATTATTTTAAGTCGTACAATGAGTAATAAGTGCTTTGGCCCCAATCTGAACTGTAAATCAAAGCTGAAGTGAATGTTGAACTTCTTTGATAGAGTCAGTATGCTAATCAATAGATATTTAGAACATTTGGGGTTATTTTGGCACTAAAATACTTTCCAATTGTTTCTGTTGCCTATTATTCATGTATGTGTTTGGGGGCTAGGGTTTAATAGGATGTAGATATCATACAGTTAAGCTTGTGAAGCCCCATGGCTGAGACCATAAAAATCTCTTAGAGGGTCATAGCCAGTCATGGGCCTCTAGAGAGACAATATAACATAATATTATTATTGTCGTTTTATTATACCATATATTCAGTATTCCAAACATGACAGCACTGAATAATTAGAGTGTAATTACTTTCTATATGCAAAGGCACTGATTCAGAGGATTAAAAGTACCTGGCATGTGTTATGGATCATAATAGGGTTAAAGTGTGTGGATGTGCTATCTCATATTCTTATACATATACATTATTCTGTTCCATAAATTCACTATGGTGTGGTTGCCTTTGAGGCCCTGCTCATGTTTCATATCATTGCACACCAATGCACATCCACAATTGCTCTTTTCTTTCTACATATTTCACAACATGCACTAAGCCCATCTAGTCATTTTCTGGTATTTTTTAATATATCTTATTATATAAAGAAATGGATTGTGATCGCTGAAGCATGTGATCCTTCTAAAGGGAATTTCTACAAGGAAAACAGCAGGGGTAACAATAGAGCTGTGGCTTTTAATGGACCAGACATCATCTACATCAGAGCAGATAATCTGGGCTTTGTCTAACTGCTGATGTACAACAATTCCAAAAGCCTTTGCCAGCCTCTGGCTGTGAATGATGGGAGTGAAGTTCAACAACACAGCTAACAAGCTACTCCTTTTCTCCAGTCATAGGCAGCAGAATACTTTAATTACTGGCTTTAATTGCTGACCATTCCCAAAAGCATTGCAGTTTATGTAGCAACAATGGCAAATGGTGACCTGGCCCAGTTAACTCCAGCAGGCAATACAACAATTAAAAGGTAAAAAGATACATTCTGATTGTTTGCTTGGGATTATTAAGATGGGGCTTCCTACCTCTCCAGTGGTTTTGAAATTTGGGGCATCCAGTATAAGAATTTCAAAGAGAAAAATCATAAAAATTATGACTTATTTCCAGTAATGGGTGAAATCGCGAAAAATTCTCTAATTTCTCGTAAACATTAGTGAAACGGCAAAACACATTTAAATCAATGGGCGTCAATTTTTCATTGGCAAATTTTCCCTGCAATTTATTCGTCAGCAGCAAAAATGCGGAAATTAGCAGTAAATTTGTGCCTGGAGAATTTAATCGCCTATCACTACCTATATTTAGTTTGTTTCTCACAAGGGTAATTACACAAAATAGTAACACAAAAGAGAAAAAGATTAACCCTTAAAGTTGCACCACCCCATCTTTAAATCCGATGACTCAAGGAACAAAAAAACTTAACTTTTAATAAATAAATTAAAACCGTAAGTCCAGAGGAGCGTTTAAAATAAGGTTAGGGACAGGGAGGCAAAGAACCCAGATTCAAATGGGCAAAAAAGTACACAGCATACAGTGGGTGTTTGGGATGTCAAAGAGTAACCCACGAGCCTACAAATGTAAATACTGGTAAGTCACATTCAATCATTTAACAGCCATAAGTCGGGGTTAACCTTGTATGATGGCTTTTAGGTAATTACACAAAATGTTACACATTTTTTTTTTATGTTTCCTCTCTTTTTAAAGAAGAAGGAAAGGTAAAAGGAGGTGTCTACACTTACTCTTCAATAAAGGTACCAACCTGGGGACTATTTGCATGAGTGTTGCACCGGCATCATCTATCATTCTCCCATGAGCCCTTGAGGCAATTCTATAAGGGTGCATGCACAGTATGTGTACTGTACTGGGTTCTATACTGAGCATGTGGTCAACTGATGGGGGGATATCTGGAAACCTGTAAAACATGGTACTTCTAAGAAGAACTACGTTTTACTTGGCTTGGGTTGGCAGCACTTTGTCACCCATGTAAAATGTTGGGCTTGAAACGCACATCTAAAGTTATGTTTTTTTAGTTTTACACTCTAGCAAATATTGTTGAAATCTCTAATGCTATTTTCTGTAGATGAAGAAGACAGAAAGATATAGTCAAATAGATAGACAAAAAGACAGCTATAAAGAAACCAAGAGAAAAAGTCCATGTTACCACCAGCAATGGCATTGGTAGTTTCTGTATAGCCAGATATATGGAAAGAAGGACAGATATACAGAATAATATAGCAAAGCATGTGATAAACACAACTGTGGGGAATGCAGTGCAAAGTGACAAAGTAAATGAAATGTGGAATACTGAAAGGTGGAAAATGACTAAAAACCATGCATTATCTAAATAACCCAAGATTTTATTTCAAGTTTTATAGGTAATATTCCTGTAACCTAAACAGAATATATCACATTTTATAAATGCAACCAATACAATAGTGAATAAAAAAGTAATTGTAATATCCAGAGAAACTAATTTTAAAGCCATATATTAAAAATAACATATCAGTGTAAATCACTGCGGATAAGTCTATATTTTCTTAAGAGGAGAATAAAGTCTAACCTGGCCTCGGGCCTGGATTCAGAGCAACGGCTGCCAAATAAAAGTACATCTGTGTTCATGGCAAGCAAATTCTTTAAAAAGGATAAAAAAACCTTCTTTAACTCATCAGTTTTGAAAAAGGAAAAAAAAACCAGGAGACTAATATGCAGCAGTGCAAGCTCCCATGAAATAGACTCCTGGCTCTGACTCTGTTACAGTCCAGAGTAAAGCAATGGAATGAACTGAATGGCTGGTGTCTCTGATGGCTTGCAATGAAATCATCATGCTGCTTTTGGGAGAGATAATTACTAGGTGAAGATGTGACAGCCAGCCAGGATTCTTTTAAAAACCTAGTTCTATAACTAATCAATTGAAAACACCTCTGTCAGACTTCTGTAACACGCATTAAACTGTAGGGAAAACTAAAATCTAAGACAAAGGATCTACCAGCCTTTTTAAATGTTTCTTCTGGACAGGAGTCTGAGCTGTTACAATTGACATCTGTATAGTGTCCACCAGCCCAGTGAATCAACTCTCCTTATTTGGTATGTGTATGCTAATTGTCACTCTATGCCCTCATATCCACCTCTATTTATTGTCTCTTTCTTCTCATTGCCAGCCTTTTCCCTAACTTAGCCCTACTCTACAGTCTTCCATCAAGGCAGAAGAAAGCTCCAGTCCATGTAGGAGGCACACCTAGAGAACAAAACCAATGATACCTCAGGTAGCATTTAGAACCGCACTTTAAAAAAATAACATCGCTGTTCAAGTTTATACATAGTGGCCATACAATCTCTTGGAGGGCCACATCTGGTCAATGGACCTCAAGCTGGAAAACTCTGTCCTACATCAAGCAGTTTAACATAATAAAATTATAAATCATTTGTAAGAAAGTTGCAAAATATATCTTTTTAGTATCATCTAATCACTTTTTAGTACCATATTATGAGAGTAAAAGGATTGGTAAGGCAGATGAATCCATTGGTGATGAACAACTAATTTGCCCGCAGGTAAGCACATGGGTTATTCAGGAATAAACTACAAACAGCTATGCACTTTCTGTAACTTTTCAAGTTAGAGAAAAGATAGTCCACTACCCAACTGGTACTGGTTGCTGTTCTCTTCTCATTGATGCAAAAAAGTAATGTATATTTGCTGATAAACTGAAACCTAAACAAAAAGGTATTTTAGGGTGTTGACACATGCAAAGATTCCAGGGAGATTAGCCGCCCAGCGACTAATCTCCTCTTCTTCAGGCGACTAATCTCCCTGAAAATCCTTCCTGCCAGCTAGAATGTAAATCACCAGCGGAATGGCACTTGGAGATCTTCATTTTCTGAATTTGCCGAAGTCGCCTCATGAGAAAACTTCAGGTGGCTTCGGAAAACGAAGCAATGAAAATCAATGCCGTCCAGTCACTTCTAACTGCAAATCCATATTACATAGCACAAGGGCATTAAAGACTCTCAAGATAAAGTACTGACACTTGGTAGAGGCACACGATATGCATTCTAGGATGTATACACACCTGCCATGTCTCTTTACGCCTGTTATAGAACAGCACAGCTCATTTACAAACTGCTGAAATAAGAAATGTTAGACATGTATTTAATATCCTGTAGGCCAGGCAGCAGTACTTAGCCTTCTAACAAGCAGTCAGTGAAGCCTTTCAAAGACAAATGCTTCAGCGCTCCCTTTGTGTCTCATGCTAGCTCCCATAATCAATCTACCTGAGGACCAAGTGCCATTCATCATCTGTATTTACTCTTGCATGGATTAATGTCTTCCATGCTACTGAGGTTTTTTTTTTTGCTTTTAAAATAAACAAATATGTCAAATAATCTCACTTAGGATATTGTGTTGATTTCAGCCCAAAAAGGAAAAGGAAGAAATGGCAATATATAAGCATGGTTTTCTGGGATCCCAATGCAATATTTCACACAGGGTTCATTTTATCCCAAGGCCAACTTGTGTATTGTTGTAAAGAAACCCAATGAATGATGATTTATTGTTGGGGTTCTTAAATGGGTCTGACTTTTTACCAGGAAAGAGCATATGTAGATCGCTATTAACCAATCATTGGCAAATAATCTACTGACCCCTTTGCCCATGTCTTGGCTCACTGTAGATATGCTGCACCTGGCCCCATTTAGGGGTCAGCATGTTCAGGGGTGATCCAATGCCGCCCCCCTCTCCCATTGCACACTTAAAATTTTGTGTTGGAGGGGGCGTGGTTTGGCTATGGCCGCGAGCAGACGCTAGCTGTTTGAGCTCCGCGCACAGAGTCAGCTTTGAGCTTGTTTCTGGACCTATTTTTCACTATGGGCAAGAATAAAAGAGGTCAGAAGAGTCCTGATGACCTGGAGATCGCTCAGAAGACTCGTTTGACGAGATTTTTTCAAAGACGATCCGTATCCTGCTCGGATGTCCGCGAGGGCTCACCCGACAAGGCGCCATCTTCGACACTATCGCACTTGGAAAAGGATCTGCCTGATTCCTCAGAGGACCCCGAGACGAGCGCTGACTGCCCAGCAGCACCAAATATGTCGGCAGGTATAGTGCCCTTACCTTATAATGACCCCGTATCTGCCGTGCACGCAGCGGCCTCACCGCAATGGGAGAGTGGGGAGGATTGGCAACTGTCTCTATCTCCCCCTCATGTGACGGCTCCCGATACACCTGCATCGGATAAAGGGGTCACTTTGGTCACTCAACCCGAACAAGCCTTTGAGCCTGTGATTCCCCGGCCACAGCAAACTGCGTCACAGCATTCGCCTCAAAATGGCGGTCTAGGACAGCGCATACCGCGCACTAGCACTGATACCACTGCTACGCAGATGGATTTGGAATTAAGGGCACATATTCTCTCATTACCATCCAGGAGAGATATAGACACACTGGTTCATGATACTGAATCTGCATTGAAGACAGAGATTGCCGCCTTACATGGTAAATTGACTGACATTGGGGAAAAATACTCTCAATTGGAGACGTCAGTTCTCAATAATTCAGAACATATCGCTCAAATGGATGTGACGATCACTCAATATGAAGCCCGTTTCTGTCACCTACAGACTCTTTTGGATGATCAAGAAAACCGATCTAGACTAAATAATATTAGGGTCAAAGGCCTCCCTGAGTCGATAGGCCAACAAGAACTTTCTACTGCAATAACTGCCCTATTTAATACGCTTTTGGGCAAACAACCTGAGAAATCTATTATACTGGACAGAGTCCACAGAGAATTGAGGCCGAAAGACCTTTTGTCTGATACTCCACGTGATGTTATTTGCAGAGTCCACTTTTACAAAGTGAAAGAAGCCATCATGATGAAAGGCAGAAACAAAAATGAGATCGATTTCGCTAATGCAAAAGTGAGGTTATTTCAAGATCTTTCCAGGAATACCTTACGTCAGAGAAGACCTAAAGCCTGTGTTGGACCTTCTTAAAGAGCACGACATACGCTATAAATGGGGATTCCCCTTTGCTCTGTCTGTTTTGAGAAATGGGAAGCCGATTACTATCAGGGCTCCTCGGGATGTCCACACTTTTTTGGAACACTTGGCCCTTCCGCAAGTTTCGGTTCCGAATTGGCATTCCTGGGACTGGCTCATGTCTACCTCTGATCAACGGAGCAACCCTACTACTATGAAGAACTTTCCGGTCAGAGAACATACTCCGCAAAGTGGCCCGAGCACTCCGACTAAGAAGAGAGTGGTAACTACCTGAAAGTATTATGTGACTTTTTGTACCAGTTGAATGGACTTATTATTTTCTCAAGTAAAATGGGCGTCTAACACTCTACAGGTCCAGAAACACTCAATATTACTGTTGCATTATGTTTGTGTTACTCTGTTGCACTAGCTAGGCTAGGCTGATGTTCTGTTTATATTACCATCTTCATGTCGCAGTCCATACTGTACCTTACTCCCCCACATAGGGTATTTGAACCATCCGAGATTTATGAAAGATTTGCCTTCATTATTTGCATTTTTACTGATGGTTTGGTTCATTTTTTCAAACAGTTAAAATGTTTTGGGAAAACATTGTTTTTGATGTTAATGCCTATTCTTCTTTTCCAGTCACTTGGTCACTGCTCTGTCTACATGAAAGCATGTCTATCTAACCATGTCTGACGTTAAGATTTGCTCCTACAATGTCCGTGGCTTCAATTCTCCAACAAAGAGGTCGCAAATATTAACAGGTTTCCATCAGCAAAAAGTTATGATAACAATGCTACAGGAAACTCACTTCAAGTCATAGACCACATTTTAAAAATAGATTTTATCAAACATGGTTTTTCAGCGATAACCCTGAATCTAAAAGTAGTGGCAATTGCTTTTCATAAAAATCTTAATTTTTCATTGCTGGATTCAATTGTGGATCCCAGGGGACGGTATATTTGAATTAAAATAAAGATTTCGGGCCAGATTCTGATGCTGATTAATGGTTATGCACCAAACCAAAGTCAACATAAATTTATGAAAAATTTATTGACCCGACTTGAAGGTTTATCTGAGGGGGTTCTTGTCATGGGAGGTGACTTCAATGTCTCCTTAGATCCTAGGGTAGATACATCGACTGGGAAATCCTGTGTACCCTTCAGCACAATTAGAAATATAAAATCTCAACTCTACACAAATCGGTTGATGGATACCTGGCGTATTTGTCATCCCACTGATAGGGACTATTCCTATTTTTCACAAGTGCACCAGACTTACAGCAGGATTGATTATTTGTTTGTGTCGCACTTTGCTCTGGATTGGGTGGTGGACTGCAGTATAGGCATTCAGTTGCTATCGGATCATGCACCCATATTTCTTACTGTTCTTATCCCCTCATTAGAACGTAAAGCATGGTCATGGAGGTTAAACGAATCCCTGCTCAAAGACACAGACTGTGTGAATGAAATAAAGGCCGAAATTGCCTATTGTAGAGACATACATATAACTGATACTACCCACCCGGTGACGAAATGGGAAGCGCTTAAAGCGGTACTCAGGGGCATCTTTATAAAACATGGCACTATACTGAAAAGAGCAAGGTCTAAACGTATATCTGATTTATGTGACAAAATAACAAAATTAGAAATGTTGCACAAAACCTCTTTATCTGATAATGTCCAAAGGGAACTCCTTAGTGCTAGAGAATTATTAAAAATTGAATTGCATAAGAAATCAATTTATGGTTTGCAGAAATGTAAATGCTATTTTTATGAACATGGTAATAAGCCTGGGAAAGCTCTAGCACGTGCTCATAAACAGAAATTGAACACCTCCTTTATTTCGGCTATAAAAACCCAAACTGACAAGGTGGTGTTCAGAACGCAAGAAATCACTACTGTATTACAAAAATACTATACAGATTTATATAACATTCGGAACCCCCTGCAGCATACTGATAAACAATTTGTAGCCAAATTGAAGGATTATATTCAGCAAACTGCACTTCCTTGTCTTAAGCAGGATGATATTGATGCCTTAGAGGACCCGATCACTATGACAGAATTATTACAATCTATGAAACATATCAAATCGGGGAAAGCACAGGGCCCGAATGGGCTTACCGCTTTCTTTTATAAAACGGTACAGGATGATATTTCAGATTTTTTACTTTCTGCATTCAGTAACTTTGATTCTACTCTTAGAACCCCCATGACTATGCTGGATGCCCATATCTCTCTGATTCAAAAACCCGGGAAAGACCCTTTGACCTGTTCAAGTTACAGACCTATATCACTTTTAAATGTAGATACTAAGCTTTATGCCAAGATACTTGCAGAGCGACTTCAGATTCACCTCCCATATTTAATTCATTCAGATCAGGTTGGTTTTGTACAGGGCCGTGAAGCTAAAGACAATACTTTGAAAGTTATCACAATCATGGATATCACGCAGCAACAGGGGAACCCTATATTGGCTCTGTCTACTGATGCTGAGAAAACGTTTGACAGAGTCAATTGGACCTTCCTGCAAGAAACTTTGTCACAAATTGGATTAGGGTCCAAGGCTAAACAACGAATTATGGCACTTTATTTGACCCCCCAAGCTAGAATCAGGGTAAATGGGACCTTATCAGATCCAGTGACGATACACAATGGGACGTGACAAGGGTGCCCCTTGTCCCCGTTATTATATGCTTTAGTTATGGAACATCTGGCTGTAGCAATTAGAAATAATCCAAACATTACCAGAATCACTATAAAAGGGAAAGCATATAAATTGGCCTTGTATGCGGACGATCTGTTGACCTTTATCTCAAATCCGCTCATATCTCTTCCAGTCTTGATGTCTGAATTTAAAATGTATGGGAATTTTAGTAATTTTAAAATTAATATGGATAAATCTGATGCATTGAATGTTTCCTTACCAGCCAATATACAAAATGTACTGCAGTCCAACTATCCATTCCGGTGGAGGGCGACATCGATAAAATATCTGGGTGTCAATATTTCGGCGGATTTCGGCTCTACCAACTTAACCATGAACCCCTTCTCACCCAAATCAAAAAAGATCTTGTAAAATGGAGCCCCCTTCACATCTCCTGGTTTGGGCGTATAAACACAAAACAAATGAATGTATTGCCAAGAATTCTTTATTGTTTTCAAACCATACCCATTCGACCCCCTAAATGTTTTTTTGATAGACTACAATCTGCATTTATTGATTTTGTCTGGGGGGGGGGCAAGAAATCCAGGATAAGTAAAAATATTTTAGAACAACATAAATCGAGTGGAGGCTTAAGTCTTCCTTGTCTGAGAAAATACTTAAGGGCAACTGTACTTAATAGAATATTGGAGTGGTTCCACCACCATGGGACTAAACAATGAATTCAGATTGAACAATCGTTACTAGATAGACAGTTACAGGCCTTATGTGGTTGAACCCTTTATTAAGACCTGACTCTTGCACACTTCCCAAGCTATACAAAGATACTCTCCAACAAGCCAATCAATTTCTTAAAGTGTCTCCATCTCTTATTACACGTAATGGTCCCCTTTCCCCAATAATAGGAAACCCTGATTTTCCTCCAGGTATGACCCGAGGCCTCTTCTTGGGGAGGAGATATAATGAGAATCTTTACTGTTCACAAGTTTTACAGAACCAACAGCCTATGTCTTTGCCGACCCTATGCCCACTAGAGGCTGACACTTTCCTCTTGCAACTAAAATATACACAGCTCCAACACTGGCTAAAGAAGCTGATGAGTACTTGGCCTTGCAATTTGTCACTTTCTGCCTTTGAAGTGTTGTGTTCCCAAGATTTCCCAGTGCGGCATGCAATATCAATGTTGTACAACCTGCCTGATCCTAGATCGGATAATGTGTTACCTAAACGATTAAGTGGGAAAATGAGTTGCAGACACTTTTTACGAGGCAACAGTGGGAAAATAGTTTTTTATTGACACACAAATTCTCCATTGCGTGCAAAACTCAGGAAACTAATTATAAAATTTTATTCAGGTGGTATAAATGCCCAGATATTCTACATACAATTTACCCTACCGTCTCAAATCTTTGTTGGAGATGCAATAGGGAGGTCGGTTCTCCTATACATATCTGGTGGTCTTGCATTAGCCTGCAGCCGTTCTGGGCCTCGGTATTTCGAATAATGGGTAAATTAACTGGATTCGAATGGCAGCCTACACCGGCTGTGGGTTTGTTATCAATGCTACCAGGTTCTGCTACGAAATACAAAAGATCGTTAATTGGTTTTTGCTTAGGAGCAGCTAGATCTGTTATCCCCCGCCACTGGAAATCTGTTATTCCCCCATCCATTGCTGAATGGATCTGTGAAATGGGTAATATCATGCGGATGGAGGAATTACTCAGTTATTTCCACATGAAGCAAGAGGCTTTTATAGGTACTTGGTCTCCTTGGGTATCTTACCTGGAACAAAATCGATGAAAATAGCCACACATGGACTAGGAGCTTACTAGGATTTACTAGACTGTTATACTATGTGTCTATTTTGCTAGCCTGCGTGTTTATTTTGTTGTCGGATGGGCGAGTGACCAAGTGACTTTTCTTTCTCTTTTCTTTCTCTTTCATCCTTTCCTTTCTCCTTTGGTTTTTTTTTTGTTTATCATGTCTTTTGATTTGACTGATGACACATTACAGAGGCTTATTTGTACGGATATATGCTCTCATTGGAGTATGCTTCTGATTATGCTGAAACTGATGAATGTATTGTTTCTTCATGTGTTATCATATTGCATTTCCTTGTACTTCTATGCTCTGCAATGATTTCTTTGCTTTCTTGAAAATAAAGAATATATATAAAAAAAAAAAAAAAATTGTGTTAGAGCGGGTCAAAGGGGGGTGCATCGCTAGTGTAATAAGCGCTATAGCTATAGGTAACTGGCCACTCACTGCCGCTTGAGACAAGGTTCTCACCTTGCCCCACCGCAGGAGCGGCCCTGAGCATGTTCTCCCGCACCCTCCACCAAGCTGACTACAGGCTTTTTCTCCCTATTTTGCCTTCCATTGGTATAACTTGGGAAGACCTTTGGAAGGGTTGGACATGACATATGCCATATAGAGTAACTATTATCTAGACCAGTGATCCCCAAACAGTGGCTCGCAAGCAATATGTTGCTCACCAACCCATTGGATGTTGCTCCCAGTGGACACAAATCAGTTGCTTATTTTTTGATTCCTGGCATGGAGGAAAGTTTGGTGCATAAAATCAAAGTGGTCTGCCAAACAGAGCCTCTTATATGCTGCCAGACCACATAGGGACGGCCAATAGCCAATCACAACCCTTATTTGGCATCCCCAGGAACCTTTTTCATGTTTGTGTTGTTCCCCAATTCTTTTTACATTTGAATGCGGCTCACAGGTAAAAAAGCTTGGAGATCCCTAATCTAGATTCTAGAACTTGCATTTCTATGTATGGATGTGTATAGATATAACTTTATTTATAAAGCACTACACGCAGGGAGGGCAATTTTATAATACTGGCATTTGTATATTGTTTGTGTGTCTTTACCCTGAATGTTTTATTATGTAATACAAAAGGTTAACTCAGAAGATATGAATTGAATGCAGCTCCTTTATACAGAGTATTCTCCAATGTCATTACGACTTAGAATTATTAAGCATTAGTTTTACCTTTTCCATAAAAATAAAAAGTGAGTTGAAAACAAAGCGGAACATTGCATTGCAGATGCAAAGGAATAAATTGGAACTGGTAGTGATTACAATGCTGGAATAAGATTCATTTATTGTAATATGGAACTGAGCATTCTATTGGTTTATTAACAAATAAATACGGTACATCCATAGCCTAATATTGCAGAGGAACCCTCTACAAATACAACATTTAAAGAATAGCTGCTACGAGGGATCTATTCAAATGAATGCTGTTCTCATGCACAGGGTGATAAATGGTAACTATAACTATTTTGCTCATGTACAGCTGAAATTGGCTTATCCCTAGGGATATTACTAGATTCTGTATGTTGCGGTACATTTAGAACAGCCAAATTTTTAGTGCAAATATTGTGTCTACCACAAGTATTTGCCAATTTTAGTTATTCCCCTCAATGACTCAAAATAGCACTTAAATGGACCTGAGCCAGAATATAAAAGGGAATATAATAAACCACAATAATATGTGCAGAGCCAAGTCAAGGGTAATAGCCAAACACTATGAAGAATTGAAAAAAGAGACTCCCCTCACAGACCTCTTCTTAAAAATGCATTATAGCGCCATTAAATCTACTTTAGTAATAAAAAGCAACCCCAAACTATCTATCATCACCATCTACCATCTATGGAAAGATAGAATGGGGATATAATAAAAGCATGTATAAAAAACTTAAATTTTTATTATTTACATTAGATTTTTCAAACCTTTGCTTCCCCATTTGACAAGCTGCCACTCCCATCAACCAGCCAACAACCAATGGCTAGGAATTTTGGGAGTTCTGGTTCCATAACAGTTGGAGGTCCAAATATTGGGTTTTTCCTGCCTGTCAGTTGTGGGCTCTAGTCTTCAGATATTGTGACTTATTTCTTCTTCTCTAACCCTTGCCTCAAACACCCATGCTTATAAGCCCTGTGCCATACCATACACCCCTGCATACTGGACTGTGTGTGAGTCTTGTTAGAGTTTATTTTTTTGGCCCCATTTTGGCCTGTGCGGCTACTCATTTAATTGTGCTTTTCAGTTGCTTTCTATAAAGGAACCCTAGGACAAGGCAGACAACCTGGAACTTTAACCTACCAAACATGCAAAGATCTTTACCATATAAACAAATATAATAACATTTATATAAAGAAATAATATAATGTACTATAGGAATAGACATGAACACAGAATCTTAGAAAAAATACAGTTACAGATTTCCCATTTATAAGAAAGAAATACAGAGGTAACATTTACTGGCAAAATATTATATAGAGGTTGCATGTATGCTGATCCATCTTATTTATTGTGAAAACATTTTTTTATGCAATTCAAAAATATACAAAATAAAAAAAGATTATATTTTGAAGAGCTGGGGTTATTTAAGCCTCCTGGTGGGCAAGCGGTCTGTGAAAGTGCCCTATGACTTAGACATAAAATAAATCACTCTGCAATAAAACAGATCTTCAGTCGTTCTGGGGGAATGGAATGTCTCTAATTCTTCCTTTTGGGGGGGGTAGGATTGATTGCAAATAAATGTAACACATGGGTGGTTGAGATTTCAGAAAAAAGTTCTAAAAATAAAATGACATAATCATACTTTGTATGAATAATAGATATTTGTTATGGATTTCTATATACAAAAAAACACTTTAATACATTCACTTAGAGCTTGGATAAAACATGGTCAGACAAACAGCTGTACAACTATAATATTTGCTATTATCTATGATATATACATGATTGGGTCAGTTGGCAAGTGACCATAATATGATGGACACCTCTTTGTGAGCCAACATCATAAATTTTCTGCTGAAGGGAATATCCTTATTTCCCATTTCCTAACTTATCTAGAACAGCTCATCTGGAATAGCACTGGCATTCAATACGGTTTATTAAAACTTTATCAACGAAGGCAGCGGAATGGCAAAGCATTTTCTTAAACTGCATTTTTCCATGCTCAGTGCTTCGGCCATAAAAATCTGCTTTTAAACCCGTGCTTGTTTACTTCTTCAAGTAAGGTCAATAAATACTTTGTTGTGCTCTGCTACATTTACTTGCTGGAACGGCTCTACATTCTCTTTTTGACTAATGGAATAACAAAACGTGTTTTTTTTTTTTACCAAGTCTGAAACCTCTTGCCCAATCGCATTTCTGTAAAAAAGCAGCAGGGATAGACAATGACAACGCAGTGCTGTCTGCATGGGCAGACAATATCCATGAGAACGAATTACTAGAAGTCCTTGAAATGAAATGAGTTTGTCATTGTGATTACTAGCATCCTGGAATTTATAATAATACTCTGGGTTACAATGCTATTAAAAAAAAAGTGTAAATGCAATGTAAGGGATTTTAAAGGGTTTATAGCTTTTGGACTCAATAGCTTTACTTGCTAAGTACACAAAAACACAATAATTCCCCCAAAACTGAGAAGTACTTTGTTCAAAACTTGGTAAAGCAGAGCAAACTATGTTTGACCACTGTTAGCGCTATATCAGTTGAATCTGTGGAATTGTATTTTAGTTTACCTTGGGGAGAAACATATTTGAAGGGGAACTAAGCTTCATCATATTGAAATATGCAATTTTATAAATATATTCAGTTAAAAGTTTCCAAAATAATCAAGTTACTCTTCATTATCCCTATCACAACATCTGTCTCTCTTTATTCTCTCTGTATGGAGGAGTTGGCAGTCTCATTGAAAGACATTTAGGTCTAATATAGCCTTTGGGGGCTCCTTTTCCTAGGAGATGTATTAGAGCTCACTCTTTTGATATAATCAGAAACCATGTCTCTCTAGATGCAGGATTTGTCCCAAAGTCAGTTATTTTGTTAGATTTTGTTTGTGCTGGAGTCAGTTACCTGAGTGAGCTCTAATACATCTAATAGGAAATAGTGATGGGCAAATTTCTCCCATTTCACTTCACCAAAAATTTTGTAAATTTGCCACAAAATTCGTGAAACTGCGAAATTTTCGTGAAAAACGCGAAATCGAAAAGTTCACACAAAAATTTGAAATTCAAACGTTTTCGCTAAAAAATCGTGAAATTCAAATGTTTTCACTAAAAATTCGAGCAATTCGAACGTTTTCAGAATTTAATCGAGCAATTCAAAGTTTTTACTAAAATCGAGCAATTAAAATTTACTCTCTTACTTTATTTCAGAAGCGGTACAGAATTTTTAATGAATTATACTGTATTTAGGAGGTTTCTTATTTCAGTATGATGGTTTTCCTTTTTGAAATAGTTCCTCTTTTAATTTCATTACAAGGTACTATACTAAAACTGTGGACAATAATGCTGCATTGTGGGATAAAAAAAAACATATAATGTGTTTTGTAAATAGAGACCTTTACTCTCCAAAATCTCTGCTGCACTCGACAAAAGGGCGGTCTGAAGATTATCCACACATAAATGTAAATAAAGCTTCACTCTTTTGTAAGCTTATATGGCTGTTAAATATATTTAAATCCTATGTTCCATTAAACGTAGTCCCTATTCCCTATTTAACTTAATTTCCCATCTTAGGTTTCTTCCCCTGCTGTTTTCTTCATCTCTTCTTAAATGTATACATACAATTAAGACTATATAAGAATGTATTGATTAGTTACATACACATGGTAAGTTAGCAGCTTGTATTGTGTAGATCTCTAAAGCACATAATGCATATACCAAATCTTACTGGATAAAAAGCGATACTATATTAAATATATAACAAGGAAAAATATAACATTGTATTCCTTGTTTGCCTTAGCTGTTCAGCAGCACTAGATCAGTGTATTTATATACTAATCTATAAGAATAAAAGCATCTACATAAGGATAACAGTATGACCCATGCTATTGTTTGTGATATAAGTCAGTCAAGTTACTGTTAGGGATCCCACCCTGTCTTTTTAAATCAGGCGTGTTATACAGTGAGGCAATGGAGGTCAAACTAGGTGATCTACAGGGTCTTGTAAGAACGGAAAGAGTAAAAGTAACAATTACAAGGGCAAGTCAAACAAGTTAAGGAACATCAATTACTGAAATGAGTGTTCCTTAACGTAATGAATATTCCCCCTAGGCTTTCTTTTAATGAAAAGGAGATCTAAAGGTGGAAATGTACTTATGCCCCCTTCTGTTGCCAGATAACCCCCACCCTAAACACACATGATTTAATGAAATACTATTTCATGTTACTTTTTAATTTTTAGTTGGCAGCTTAGAAAGAAGGACATGACATTCTGATTACCTCTATGGTGATGAAGACAAATGTGGAACTGATCTGAATTATTTAATTTCTAGGTTCTTTTTTTTTCTTCAACTGACATTTCAGCCATGAACCATGACCATAGAAACCTGGAAATGGCATGGTGGTTTGGAAGGTATATGAATGAGTGAGAGCTTGACGAGAGATATGAATTCCGCCCATGGAAGCTAATGGCCAAAGGTCCTTCAGGTACAGCTCCTGGGAGACTGCCAATTGGACACCAGTTTAATATGCTAGAAACCAAATTTAATGGTGCGTCCCCTTTAAACACACTGGTTTCTGGCAGCCCTCATCACTGATGAGTAAACTCCCATACCTCTTGGTTACAGTAGAACAGATTTCCCTTCTCTGGGACATCCTATCCTTCCTTGCGTACACTTTCATGCTTTGCATCCTAACCTCCTGCTGTGCGCCAACACTGCTTACTGCTTCCATCAGCTGTTGCCAAACACTGCAGAGAGTTGTTCACATCCCCTTCTCTGTATGACCACCCACTAATTTGGAATCGAATCTGTTAAGGCTGAAAAGAGTTGTCGAGAATAAAGATGCATAATAGAACAAGATTATCAGTGAAGCTGATCTCTCCAGCTTTACATAGACCCTTGTCAGCACCACACACTGATATGCAACATTCCACACAAGCTGGTACATGACTTGGACTTAAACTCTGGATCCAAATACTAACACTTCTTGACAGACTAGACATGCTCTGTGACATTCTGTAATTCCAACAACTAAACACACTGAAGCACCAGGGATAAAGCCATGACATGGAAATCCATTATGTTGACTTCCAGAGAAGACTGAGGTGTCTGACTAGATATAAAACAGGTACAACAGCAGGAGTAGTTGCCAGCTGTCAATAGTTTCCAAAAAATTGTGAGTCACTGTGTCTGGCACTTCTCCTACAAATGCTCCTGGATTTTGGTCAACTGACCAACTGCACAAAATAATTCTGATAATATTATGACCACAAATTCATTTCAGTGGTGATTCTGACTCTATAACCCAGGGGTGCCCAGAATTTGTCATCTTGCAATCTACTTTTGCCACCTGATGCCATCTTAAGGATTTAGGCAATTCCATGTATAAATACCCCCCAATACGCCAATTTGAAATACAATTTGAAATACATTGAAATCTAATGGGCAATTTTTACAATTTTTTTTTACATGCGACCATTTTTTCTGCAGTTTACCAGGACATTTAATGTGATCAACTGGTAGACCAGAATCAATGTCTTGGGCATCCCTGCTATAACCTGTAGATATTTTAACACAAGATACTTTAAATGCAATGGAACAGTGATGAAGAAGCCCATTAAGAGTAGGAGTGGCAAAATTTGCCCTTTTTAGAGAAATACATATATGGCACACAAGCCTAGCAGCAATGCATCCTTAAAATGTATTTCAAGGTTGCTGCTGCTTTGAAAACTGATAGAACAGAAATACCAATTCCATATAAAAACCTCAAAGCCACCAGATTTAAAATAGATTTTGGACCCTCTTGATGGGTTTGGGAGGTTCATAAAAATGATTGAAAGGCATCATGGAAAAGTTCAAGGGGCTGAAACACTTAAAAACAGCCTTGGCAGTTTAAGTGCAATAAACCAGTTTTATGCTATGGCAAGATCTTATTTGATCCTTTAAGAAAAAAATATTGTACTCTGTGCCTGAAAGGTCAGCCCTAATTGGTTATTTAGCCATGTCCATTAAGCTTGGTGTTCCTTTTCATTCTTAATAATTACATTACAGGGCTGGTTTTATGATGATTTTAATCATTAAAAGCCAGCTGCATTTAAAAGTAGCTATAGGATATTTATTCACTGGCGTTTAAGCCATTTTTAATGTGTAATGAAAGTCATTTGCAAGCATGTATTGTGATATCATGAGTAATTTAATAACTATGTACTCTATGCCATTAACCATTCATTTTATTCTCTTCCCATACTTGTTGCAATTATTAATTTTCCTTCTTGAAATATTAGTTTCCTACTCCTTAACCTGCACTAGCTGTACAAGGGTTGCTTTGCCTTATAAAAATGTCAAGGATGTAGGAAATAGCAGTAAAACATGGGAAAGACACAGTTAAATATATGTACTGTATGGATAAACTAGAAATGGACTTCTTACTACGAAACGACATTATTTTCTATAGAAACTGCGCTACAAGTTTTATTATGTGTAGCTTGTCTCATAGGAAACAATGAAATGTATTCCTGAAACAAAGAGGCAGCTAGAAATCACTTTTGTATTTCAGCCCTAACTTTAGCCTAAGCCTTTTCTTAGTCCTACACTGAGGCACAGTAGTAAACCTATATCTCTTATAAGTGTGTTTTTTGAACAATAGTTTAAAAATAACATTCCATGGGAGCAACTTTCTTGTTACACATAGCCCTACACAACCTGTACATGGGATACCTTTTCATCTACGGAATGGCCCATTCAGTTTCCCAGTGCAACAATTATCCTTCCACACACACAGACCCCATGCAACATAACAATTTGACAACTTTAGCGTTCTGTTGATGTTGATGAGTTGATGTTCTCCCTGGAAGTTTGTGTGGGTTTCCACCTGGAATTAGGGTTTTGCCCACACTCCAAACATAGAAGCAGGTTGATCAGCTTCAGAAAAGATTGGCCATTGTATTTGTGAATGTGAATCTTAGATTGTAAGCTCCACTGGGACAGGGCTTGATGTGAATGATTCTATATAAATATGCATGATAATAATAATAAGGTTCCTTTTTCAGATAGGCTACATGCTACTTAGCCATACAATGGTTAATGATCCAATGTGAAGAAAAATATTATAGAACCAGCTCTTCACTAAAAACAATTACCTCTCAGCAAAAAGTTTAAAGCAAAACTGCTTTTTTTTTACCATCTTAAGGTGGGATTATAATTATAACATTATGATAGCAGCCTGGAGTCTATCAGAACAGTATCTAATAATGGTCACATCTGGCCGGCAGATTTGCAGTTGTAAATTTCTGCTTTAAAGGTTAAAAATAGCAAGATGTGTAATATTAATATATGATAGAGTGGATAAAGTCTAACGATGGTCTGACCTGCCGATGAAATCAAAATCAGCTTGAACTTTGAATTCTGCCCATGGGAAGGGCAAACGTTAAACAGCTCAAGAGTAAAACACACAATTACAGCGGAAGTGTCAATCAAAAATATCATGGGAAGTCTGAAGAACAAAAATAACACTGTGCTTCACGTTCTTCAATCTGACATTGTTTGCAATGCAATATTTTATGTGACGTTTTATTTTTGTGATGTTTCTTCATTATAGAACCAGTCTGTCAATAGAACATTCACTCTAGGACTAGACCAAATCAATTGTGGTTACCTTAACTGTGAATTTGTCTGTTTGGGGGGATACGATAAGTCATGTATGTCTTATGGTGTGGACTTTGTGCTATGGATAATTGGGCATTGTCCACCATATAGTGTTAGGACTTTAAAACCTTGTAAACACCTTGAAAAGTCTGGCACTGTTTCCCTTTTGTTAGAGCTATTCTATTTTTGTGAAGTGGACTGGATACCTGGCAAACCTCATTTTTGTTTAATCTGGTTATGGCAACGTGATTAATGCACACACTATTGGCCCCTTGGCAAATTAGTGAGGCTCTATGCAGCTACATAAACCACTTGGTCTTCAGTAGGGTCTGTACTGTGTGTTGTCCCCTGCATAAAACCCTTCTGTATATTGCATACTAAGGGGCAAATTCATCAAGGGTCGAATATCGAGGGTTAATTAATTAGTTAATTAGTTAATTAATATCGAGGGTTAATTAACTCTCGCTATTCGACTGGGAATGAAAATTTTGCACAAATACTGCGATCGAACGTTCAAAGGAAAAATCATTCGATCGAACGATTAAATCCTTTGAATTGAACGATTCGAAGGATTTTAATCCAACGATCGAAGGATTATCCTTCGACCAAAAAAACGTAGCCAAGCCTATGGGGACCTTCCCCATACGCTAACATTGGGTTCGGTAGGTTTTAGGTGGCGAACTAGGGGATCGACGTTTTTTCTTAAAGAGACAGTACTTCGACTATCGAATGGTTGAATAGTCGAACGATTTTTAGTTCGAATCATTCGATTCGAAGACGTAGTCGAAGGTCGAAGTAGCCAATTCCATGGTCGTAGTAGCCAAAAAAACACTTCGAAATTCGAAGTTGTTTTACTTCGAATCCTTCACTCGAAGTTAATGAATTGGCCCCTAAGTCTCAGAAAATATGAGGCGTCATTTATGATCACAGCCGCAAGCACTAAAGGCACTCTGCATTTTATTTGGATCTGTTACATTTTTAAAAGTGTGTCTGGGTGGGGATGTGGGGTGATGTTTTTAACAACTGCATTCCAAAAATGGCACTTGCTCGACAACCTGGCACAGCAACATGAAAAAGGGAACTGGTATGGATATACAGGTATGGGATCCATTATCCAGAAACCCAATATCAAGAAAGCTCCAAATTACGGAAGGCCATCTCCCATAGACTCCATTATAGTCAAATAATCTAAAGTTTAAAAAATGATTTCCCTTTTCTCTTTAATAATAAAACAGTAGATTGTACTTGATCCAAACTAATATATAATTAATCCTTATTAGAGGCAGAACCAGCCTATTGGGTTTATTTAATGTTTACATGATTTTCTAGTAGAAGAGGTATGAAAGTCCAAATTACGGAAAGACCCATTATCCGGAAAGCCATGGGTCCCGGATATTCTGGATAATAGGCCCAATACCTATAAATAGATAAAAATACTCATATATGACCTTATCATTATCTGTTCTACAATATTCAGTCTTTCTTGCACAGAAATCCTGCACAGCGTTGCCGTGATACAATAGTTAATTTTTAAATACAATGGCAACTGATCAACATGAAATATATAAATCAGTCGCTACCGTACACAGAAATGTGCTGCGAAAATGTCTCCTAATTTACACTTCTAGAGCAAAATCGATCGAACGTTCAAAGGAAAAATCATTCGATCGAACGATTAAATCCTTTGAATTGAACGATTCGAAGGATTTTAATCCAACGATCGAAGGATTATCCTTCGACCAAAAAAACGTAGCCAAGCCTATGGGGACCTTCCCCATACGCTAACATTGGGTTCGGTAGGTTTTAGGTGGCGAACTAGGGGATCGACGTTTTTTCTTAAAGAGACAGTACTTCGACTATCGAATGGTTGAATAGTCGAACGATTTTTAGTTCGAATCATTCGATTCGAAGACGTAGTCGAAGGTCGAAGTAGCCAATTCCATGGTCGTAGTAGCCAAAAAAACACTTCGAAATTCGAAGTTGTTTTACTTCGAATCCTTCACTCGAAGTTAATGAATTGGCCCCTAAGTCTCAGAAAATATGAGGCGTCATTTATGATCACAGCCGCAAGCACTAAAGGCACTCTGCATTTTATTTGGATCTGTTACATTTTTAAAAGTGTGTCTGGGTGGGGATGTGGGGTGATGTTTTTAACAACTGCATTCCAAAAATGGCACTTGCTCGACAACCTGGCACAGCAACATGAAAAAGGGAACTGGTATGGATATACAGGTATGGGATCCATTATCCAGAAACCCAATATCAAGAAAGCTCCAAATTACGGAAGGCCATCTCCCATAGACTCCATTATAGTCAAATAATCTAAAGTTTAAAAAATGATTTCCCTTTTCTCTTTAATAATAAAACAGTAGATTGTACTTGATCCAAACTAATATATAATTAATCCTTATTAGAGGCAGAACCAGCCTATTGGGTTTATTTAATGTTTACATGATTTTCTAGTAGAAGAGGTATGAAAGTCCAAATTACGGAAAGACCCATTATCCGGAAAGCCATGGGTCCCGGATATTCTGGATAATAGGCCCAATACCTATAAATAGATAAAAATACTCATATATGACCTTATCATTATCTGTTCTACAATATTCAGTCTTTCTTGCACAGAAATCCTGCACAGCGTTGCCGTGATACAATAGTTAATTTTTAAATACAATGGCAACTGATCAACATGAAATATATAAATCAGTCGCTACCGTACACAGAAATGTGCTGCGAAAATGTCTCCTAATTTACACTTCTAGAGCAAAATCAGAACCAACTGTATGTACTGAAAATGCTGAAAGACTAAACCACCTCATTGTGGTACAAACACATTCCCTTTACAAAGGAGATCAGTTTACAGGCCAGGACTAAAGCATTGTGAGCAGTTAAATACTGGGATTTAATATCCACTCAGCCAGAAGATATTACACTGTACTTGTCCCCTGCTAATAATACAACATGTATACCCATGGCCGTCCCTGAATGAATGCTTGACTGCCCCTTTAAAGGAAAACTACAGTATAACTGAACTGAACGTATTGATAAAAAATGGAAAAGCTGTTTGCTTGGTTACAGAAAAGTCTTAAGGAGCTTTCATACCTTCATACATACAGTCAGGGGAGGATAAGCACCTCACTTGTATCATAGGAAAAAACATTGACACACAAGGGCAGGGGAATTTGCACATGGAATTGCCCTCGTGTGTCAGTTGCTTGTCCTTTCTCTATATGAGATAAGCACCTAAGACAATAAGCTTTACCGGAGCAGGAATATGTCTGTGCTATATAAAAATGGATAATAAAGTATATAAATGCAGGGTTATTTGTTTATTGCAGGTTGTTTTATGCCAAACTGCTGTGCAATGAGATATTATATGTCGATACTGGTCAACTCAATAATCCAGTTCCCATTGGCAGGACCTGGAGTTGTACTGAGTGCACCACTAACAATCTTCCTGGTTATCAGACCCCTGACAAGAGTCTATATGTCCTACAGAGGGTCCTAAGCTATTGTAGCAACAGCCAGATTAAGCAATATACATATCTGTTTTCCAGGGACATGGTACTTGGATTTGTTTCCCTATTAATATTGCTTGCTATTTCTTACAACCTCAAGTTATATTTTGTTACTGGGTATTGACTGTTCTGGGAAAGACCAAAGTCTCCACCAGGAAAAGCCTCTCATAAAAGAGTAGTAAACCAAATCCTTTGATCAGTGGGATGTCACATAATTGGCAAAAGGAAACAAGAGCTTCACAGAGAAAAGGAGACACTTGTTTGCAACCCTACCTGTGACTTTTTTCAGTGGTGAGTTTGCAAATTAATTTTCCCTTTACACGTTGGCCATGGATCCTAGGGTGGGTTACGTTGGAATCTGGGAAAGCAAAAGACCTGTCTTGGAGAACTGTTCAAACTCACATCTGTATAGCAATAATAATGATACCACACCACAATGAATACATTTAGGGGGTTATTTATTAAAGTCCAAAAACTCAAAACATTTGAGATTTTTTTACTAGAAAATCCAAATTTTTAGTGGGAAAAAAACTAGAATTTTTTGGAATTTATTAAACCCTAAAGGGTGTTAAAGGTCCAAATCAAAGAGTACTACAATGCAGACTTGCTGAGTTCATGTAGAAGTCAATGGCAGAAGTCCCAAAAATATCCTGATCGGCACTGGATTTCATGCAATAATCCTAAAATTATTATAATAAAATAATATAATTAAAAATAATTGAGTTTTTGATTCAAATTTTTTCACAATTTTATCATGTTTTTTCCTGCACAGGAAATTTTTGGAAAAATGTATTGATAAATAAGGGGGAAAATATCTGGTTGGACTATTTTACCGAACATTTTCCAATTTTGATAAATAATCCCCTTAAAGTGATGACTCTGTGCAGCTCATTCTGTACTGAAATATGATACAATAACTGGCACATCCAATACAGTAGTTCTAAAAAATTACATTTTTAATTCTCAGCCATGGCTGATTAGGGAATTGTGAATGAATAACTGCACCAAGAACTTCAGATTTATTTCAATCCAAATAATATTGAAAACAATATAATCGTTTTTATTAACCTGGCTAAAGGAAGTGTTCATTGTATCCAGACCTCTTTGCACAGCACCACAATACAATGAAATAAGCAGGTATTGGTGGGAATGGGCACGTCCTCCTTTTCTACTATAATTGTGTTTTTGCCTATGGCAGTCTAATCAGTCCAAGGGGCCAAATGAAGCTGTCAGGTTGCGTAAGGAGTTCACAGGGAGGATTCTCTAAACCACCTTTTATCCTCCAAGGTTTACTCAAATGTCACTCACGTCTCCAGAGAAAACAGGCATCCAACTGGGTGCCAAATATTTCTAAATTGTCATCAAAGGAAGGAGTAAAAACAATAAAACATTTTTAATAAATTCAAGACTGTTTGAAGAGTCCTGGCACCAATTATGCACATTTGCTCTATTTAACAAACAAGTTATGGGTTATATAGTAATAAGTTATTAATTGTTTGAGGTTAAAAGTTATAGGGTTTGTTATGATTCAATGAATTTCTTGAATTTCAAAACTACATAACGACAGACTAGTAGAGATGGGCGAATTTTTTCGCCTTGTTTCGCTGCAAAAATGACGCCCATAGACTTTAATAGGCGTCTGCGACATTTCGCCTGCGGCAAATTTTTTGCCAAACTAAAGGGGTGAAATTCGCCTATCCCTACAGACTAGGGGAAGGCTAATGTCAGTATTTTTGCTCTAATGCTAAGGAGAGTCTAGCTGGGGAATTAAGAAGTTTCATACCAAGTGGAAACAGTTTGTCCAACTACTTTACTCTAATATTACAACTGGAAAACTGTTGATAAAAATAAAAAAAACTTTTTTACCTGTGAACAACATTCAAATTTAAAAAGAGTTAGGGAGCAACACAATCGTGAAAAAAGTTCTGGCTCCAAATAAGTGTGAACTTGCAGCCTACAGGAGGTTCTATTTGGCAGGACATCTAGTTTTTATGCAATTAATACTTGCCTCCATGCCTCAAATAAGCACCTGCTTTGAGGGCAAAATCCCAGGGGTTAGTGAGCAACATGTTGCTCACAACACTCCGGTTGGGGATCACTGTTTTCTAGTAGAAATAAACTCTGCTTATTTTGTATTTCATTTACTTTCAATAATATACTGTATTTTCATGTGTGGGTCCACATTGGATCACAACCAGTCAAGTCATAAAATCCAGCATTGGGTCATATAAGGAAAGTTAAACGCCAATTAACATTGGACTGTTTTGGGGTTTTTTTGAGGTTTTTTTTTGCTATTGTTAATGAAATCATTACTTACTTTCATGAATGCTTTGATTTTGTTTTCTGTCAATCCAATCTTGGTTGCCATGTGGTTTATCCCTGGGCATTGTATTACAAGTGTATTTGTTTCAGCTGTTTACACACAACAGGCTTTAGGATATACAGTAGGAGCTTTCAGTTGCTAATTCCTAATCTTCTCATCTACTGGACAGGCACAGAAAGGTTTTTTGGGATATCACAATATTCCTTTTAAAGTACCTTGGCTACTGGACTGCCACTGCTAGTGATTATATTTTTTTAAACTGGCCTTGTAATAAATGGAATTCAAGCAAAGCCACGTCATTACATAGGACGGAGAGTCACAAAACATTATTTGATCATCTTCCAAACAGCCTGTCATAGTAAACAACACATTTTACTTTGTATATAGTATTTTTAACATTTCAACATTTTATGGATAAAGGAACTTTCCATTATTTGGATCCCCATACATATAGGGGGTTATTTATCAAGCTCCGAATATCCAAACCTCGAATAATTTGTACTTTTCGGAGAAAAAAACGATGAATTTTTCGAGATTTATTAAAGTACGATGGTCTAAAAACTCAGAATCCTAAACCCAGCATCTAAAAGCTCTTGAGGTCTTGTAAAAGTCAATGGGGAAGGTCCCAGTTTCTGCGCTGATGGTCATACCGATATCTGATTATTTCAGGGTTTTGGGCAAAATATTCCGAAAAATCATAGTTTTTTCGGAAAACTCTGAACAATTTGGAGTTTTCTAGGTAAGCTGGGAAGTTTTGCCCGACCCCATTTTTTTGGACTTTTTCCTTCATAAATAAGGTCCATTCAGGAATTTGGAGCTGCTCGGAGTTGGATATTAGAAATACTGAGATAAATTCGGACATTGAAAAATAACCCCCATAGTCTAACCCAATAGGATTATTGCATTTAAGGATTAATCATATCTAAATTTGGATCAAGCAAATATACTCTTTATTACAGAGAAAAAGGAAACCAATTAATATTATATTAAATTAATTATTGAATTAAAATGCAGTCTATGGGAGATGGCTTTCCAAATAATGGACTCCATACCTGCATTATGTTTCATGGTGATATACAGTAACAGCACAAGTTAGCACATGGAGCACTTTTCTATAGGTCTCACCGCTCTATGGCAAATGCTTCCTTACTTATGTATTTACTGTATCATGTGCGTTTGTGCAATTATGGTTTTGGAGTGTTTAATTGACATTTGTTGGAGTGCATTGTATTTCCTCTTACTTGTTGATTTTGCCCTTTTTTAAAATTGGATTTGGAGATGTGGAAGTCTTAATATTACTCTAAGAGGAAGCCCTTTGGGAGACAATACTGACTGTTGTTTGGGAGATTAAGAATGGACCCAGATGATGACAGGGTGCACAAACCTCTACTGTTCCCTCACCCTTTCTTTTGTTTTGTCCTGGGCTAACAGATCAGTGCAATTTGGCCATCGATGTATGTGGTCAAATTGTAAAACATCCATCTCATTGTGTCTTTATCATCTGTCTCTATGTATCTACAGTGAGCCAACATTCACATTTATCCTGACTGGTAGCCAGGACATGCATGAATATTGCGTACATTTTTTAAACATGGTAAACACTTTTGTTGCCTTATGGTTTGCTATGGTGTTCAAATCGCAGTAGTGTATATTTTTTGCCAGCATATCAACTGTTGGAAGCTATTACCGCAAACAGATTTAAGTATTTTAGGGTTTGCTTTGTTTTGTAAAATAATTAAACTGCTTAATTTCGGTTTGTTCTAATTAGTAAGTCCGAAATCCATTCCCCTAGAGCTTACTGGAAAGAATGAAGAAGGGAAACCCTTATTGCAGCAGATTCATCAGCACAATGTTTTCTACGCTTGGTAAAATGTCTCACATTCCAGTCATTTCTTCCGTCTATTGATGTCAATGCAACATTTCATGGTTGAAGAATCAATAGAGAGTGTGAAAGTGTTTGATGATGTTGGATTTATTAAATGCAGTGAGATTAAGATAATTCCGGGTAACATGTTTATATTATTGCTAAAAGCCAAGAATTGATACGAGATGATTAATAGTCCTTGTTATTAAGATGAACAACTGAATGCAAAGGTGTAAATCTTAAAAGCAAACAAAAAGCTGTAGATATTAAATACGGTTCATTTTGAGTCAGTGATTTAAAAAAAGTATTTCTGATCTTGTCTTACATTGGAAGGGATGGTTGGATTCGCTATCATAACTATATAGAGGCCATGGTTCTCTTGTTTTTAGATTCAACCTAGCTTTGTGTTTTAAAAGATATAACCAAATAACATTTGACTCCATTTCAATCAATACAACTGGGGCAATGTGGGCTCTAATTCCAGAACAACAACTGGCAAACACTAGATTCCAAAAAATCCCCAGAACTGCTGAATATTACACTTCACTTTAGGGAACAGAACTGTCAACTTAGAGGCCCATTTATTAAAGGAGAAGGAAAGGTGTTTTTATTTGAGGGTGCCAAAATGTAGGCACTGCCTAGTGATTGTATCTACTTACCTGACATGCACCAGCCTGGGGTTATTTTAGTGAGCACCATGGAACAATCACCTTCCTGTTTCTTCTTTCTTCAAATTTCCCAGGGCAGACACATGTGCAGTCATGAGAAGAAGCTTCAAGACGATTGTGGTGCCCTTGGGGCAGTGCAGTTTTCTGCTGATAGGAGCACCAGGCGGGGTATAAGGTAAGTAAATAGAATCACTTGGTGGTGCCTAAATTTTGGCATCCCCAAGTAGAACATACTGTACCTGTACCTTTCCTTCTCCTTTAAATGTTGAGTTTTATTGATAATAGAGCTTTTTGAAACCATGATTTTCAATTAATTTAAAAAACCACAAATGCTATGAAAGTTATTGAAAGATCCGAAAATAGAAATTATGAAGGGAAAAAAGGTGAACAATGTGCTAAAACATATGACTACCTGTAAAACCTTTAGTTTTTCCGAAAATTACTAGCAAAAAAAAATCTGAAAATCTTTAAAAGTCTGAATGGCTAAATAAAGTTCCAATTGGACCATTGCAGTGCCCATTGACTTCTATAGGACCTTGACTGCTGTTACTTGCTGGTGTTTTTCGTGGTTTTTAAAATTCATATATTTTTTGTGTTTTAAAGAAATAACTTTTTCGAGAAAAAAATAGAAATCTGAATGTTAGTAAATTGTCCCCTTATATTTAGGGAAAGGAAATGTATACACAAGATCCTTAGATTCTAGTTCAGAACAGAACCATAGAACAATTGACTCAACCCAGACCATACATTTACATTTTAGTGACTTTCAGCTAATACGTTCGATAGAAGCATTGTGATTATAGAACAACACATCTTTAAAAACACTGTTTATTTTACATCATTTTTACATTTTGGGGGGGCTTAAAATATTTGTACACATGTACGCATTGTCATTTTGAAACAAGCGCTTGATGTTGTTTTGTCTTATTCACCATATTATTAGTGCAAAGGGAGGCATATTCTTTAAAAAGAATACACCAATAGAATATGTTATTTGGAAACCCATTATCCAGGAAGCTCCAAAATATTCGGAGTCTTTCTTTTTTCTGGCAGACTTATGGAATGGCGCATCAACTTAGGGAAAGACCCCTTATTTGGAAAACCCAAAGAATTCCAGATAATAAATCCCATATAAGTGCTCTGAAGTTCTTGGCCCTAAACATAAATTACTTCTATATAATCAGTTCCCATAAGAAAAAAAAAAAACTTGCACCCTGAAACATACAATAACCAATGTCCTCTAAAATTGCTTTACTTTGAACAGCAATAAATAAAAGCTAAAAATATAACAGAAGAGAGACCTCTCCTACATAAAAAACAATGTATTTTTTTTTCGGTGGCACAGTGTCAAATTCCACAAGCTTTTGAAAGCCACATTGTAAATATTCTTGAGAAACTGAGATTTTTCAGTGATTTATTTTCTGTGTTGCCTTTTTCCCATGATGCATTTATTAATAATTCATATAGAAAACATGCTAATAACGTGCTTATTTATTTTCCTGTAGCATTTTCCCAAGTGTATGATTTAAGATGAAAGCATTTGTCATGTGCTAACAGTCTAACCGTACACTAAGTATAATTGGCTTTTTAAAGCATGAAATGCTACAACTTTTTTTGACTAAACATTTCATTGATTTGCACAAAATGTTGCATTTGCATTTTATCTACTTATAATAAATACAATTGAGACAGGTAAAAAAGTATATATGATTTAAATCTTGTAAAAGGAGCTCAAATAGTCATCATCTCCAAATACTTTTGCTTAAAATTTGAAGCCAACCAAAATTTGGACCAACAAGCTAATCCGGATATTAAAAAAAGAGAAGGAAATGTTGTGGCTCTTTAAATATCCCATCAACTAGTCCACTGGACACTGAGGGGCAGATTTATCAAGGGTCAAATTTCGAAGTGATAAATACTTGGAAATTCGACCATCGAATGGCTTTACTTCGAATATCGAAGTCAAAGTTTTTTTCACCGAATTTGACCGTTTTGCAGTCAAAGTAAAATCAAAGGATTCGAAGGATTTCATCCATCGATCGAACGATTTTACTTCGACTTCAAAAAACTTAGAAAACTGCTCTAGAAAGTTTCCATAGGCTAACATAGCACTTCGGCAGGTTTAATTTGGCGAAGTATTGAAGTCAAAGTTTTTTTAAAGCGACAGTACTTCGATTATTGAATGGTCGAATATTCAAACTTTTTTACTTCGAACCGAATTCGAAGTCAAAGTCGTAGTACCCTATTCGATGGTCGAACTATCCAAAAAAAATTACTTAGAATTTCAAATTTTTTTTCTTCGAAAATTCGCTCAAATTCACTTCGACCCTTGATAAATCTGCCCCCGAATGTGACGTTGCTTATATGCACGAAACTTGACATAAGGTTTCATTGTCACTTCTACCTGAAGTTATATTTGCTACCTCCTCAAACTTTCACAATAATGCAGTGACATCTAAACAAATGAATTCTGATTGTTTTCCTATAATTGTAAAAAGAAAAAGACTAATCTTAGGGATTTTGTTACATAAGCAGTAATTACTTGGTCACTAATTAGGACCACCTGTGCCGAATCTTGACAGCTATAAATCTGTTTTTTGTATGGGCAACAACCAATGGTCACCACTTGAATGCCCCACATACAACCTCCTCCCTATACTTAAGAACACCAACACTTAAAAAGAATAGCTGTTTTGAGAGTCTTTTCTTAACCCATAGTCTTAAAAGACTGTAGACCTTTTGACGTTGACAGCTCTTTCACTGGTGCTGGATTCTTTATAGGTTTTGATTTCAGGAAATGCAGATAGGCGCCACAAAGCAGGCAGGGCAAATGTTACATTACTCCAGGCTAAAATTAAACAGTCCATATGGGTAAAAACATTTCCAGAGCAAAACACTGCAGGCATGATAAAACATTAGAAATTAGAAATCCAAAAATGAACATTTAATATGCAAAGATTTTGGTTCTGAGTGTAGAACCGTAGGAGAAGAGTTATATAGCCACCATAACACATGTAGAGCCCTGCTTATCCACCATACTAACAGTAAAACTGCCAATGTTCAGTTGAATATTCCAATAACATATTTATTACTCACATCCTCTCCCCAGAATTATTTTATTTCAATAAAAATATTCCACTTTTTACTGCACTGCTATCCTGACTATTTTGGTTCTTTGGATATTGCATATGAAATTTTTACTCCACTACAGACTTGGTGAAATCCATTATTTGCTCTAGGAAACCTAAGAATTTATTGATTTACATAAAAAAATCCCAGTTGTTAGAATTTCATAGGTGCTACTATAAGGTATATAAATAAGCTTCTATGTGCCCATGGGGGCAGCCATTAATTTTGAAATTGGACTATAGGGCACACATTTTTATAGTCTATAGCAGATAAGCACTGAAGAATACACAGGTTTTAGTTCTTATAAATTAGCACTACTATTCCAGGTAGAATATGTTCATATCCAAATTCTTTCCTCTTTTCAACAAATTTCCTGCTCAACCTCCAAATATAAATATCAAACATTCTATTAAAAACATTATTTGTATTTAGAAATGAGGAAATTTTCAATGGAAACACGTTATAAAATAAGCAGAGTTTCAATTACTTTCAGAACTATTTTGTTCTCTCTCCTGCTTATTCCAGTGCAAATAGTTCTACGAAGAGAGAAATGCAGGCCTTTTCTAATTTATACTACAGGGCCGATCACTTGATCCACTTGAAGTGCTCACATCCATATCCATAAGACTAAGGACTGGAATTTGAGGAGTATGAATATTTTATAATGCTAAATATAAACAAGACAAGTCTAGACAACAGATACAGATAAATATCCCTCTGCCTGCAGTGGAAACTAACCAACCCTCTGTGGGTCACAAGAAGTCAAGTGGAAGGGACTATATGTATGGTGTGACACCCTAATGATAATGGAGTAAAATATGCGGGTGTAGCGTATTTTGTTTATTTTTGGATAATGCTGACCTGAGCCCACGCTGTGGCATTATCCATAGGGAATATTACAAAGCCTTATACTTATCGATTGTTCAGTTGCAAAACATTAGTGAGCAGTAGTAATGAGCTAAACATTTTACAATGTTTCGCTGCCAAAATGATGCCCATAGGCTTCAGTGGATCAAAAAATTTGTTGCGCGTCAAAAAATTATAGACTTCAATGCATTCTGGCGAACTTTTGCAGTTTTGCAAATTTTTGGCAAAGTGAATTGGGTATGCCAGCTCCCACTTACAATATAGGCAGAAAGTAAAATAATCTTGAATTGAATGTACTGAATACACAAAGATTCTGCTACGACGCTTTAGGAAAAGCCCAGATGTCCATATACAATGACAATATATTGCTATTGGGAAGCTTTAAGGTTCAGCATCCCCTCAGCAGCAGAGCTTGGAAGTCTGCTCATTCCCCCCACCCCCAAAGAAAACATCTCTTGTTCCTAACTGTTTTAAACTAAAAATACACATCTTCAATCTACCATGAAAATATGTTTCCATTTTTGACTGACTGCCTATAACAATTAATACACATTGGTTTCAATTAAGTTCACATAGATTTCCGTTCACCTTTGAAATGGAAACGCTTCGTTTAGGATTGTTTAGAAAAATGTATATTTTAATAGTTTGATGGTGTCTCGATGGGTTACAGATTATAATCTGGGCTGGTCGAAAACCATGGGAATCAGATAAGAGGAGCAATGGACGGATATGGTTGTCACACTGCATTTGTGCAGAGTATATGCATCAGATGTATAAAATAATTTAGTTTCACAGATTGGTGTGTGAATAGTGTCTAGAATTGTACTGTGTGATTTGCAGTTTAAACTTCAAGAATCACATGATACCTACAGGCTAGTCCACATGCACTTTATTGTTACCAAATGTCTCTCTAACTCAATCAGTGATGTTCTTTAAGTCCATCAACATATATCCCTAGGGTCCAAGGTCCCTTTACAGTCAGAACACCATATGAAAAGGACTAATTTTCACAGCCGCAAATGCAGTTGTGCTAAAACAGTTGCAGTTGTTGTGAGTATTGCTGCTATTCATTCAATAAATTTTGTTTCCTAACTCATACTTCTGTGGATTTGATTCAGGCACCATAGTGCTCACGTCACTAGAAAACATCATATAAATGCAGAGCCCTGAAAATGATCCACACATTTTTAGCTGCCATTACAATACCTTAAAAAAAGAAAAGGTAAGCTGTAGTTGTGGGAGATCATCATTACCATTGTTTATTTATATAGCACCTACAAGTTATGCAGTGTTTGACGTTCATTTATAAAGAACATCGGTCTTATAATAATTAAACAAACAAGGGTTACAGAGTAAAAAAGGATCAGAGAGCCCTTCTTTCAAGAGCTTACACTCTAAATGGAAGCAAACCCAACTTCGGCAACAATAATGCTGGAAAAGTGTGAAAAAAATGCTACATTGGGGGTAAAAAAATTGCAAATTGTGTCCCAAATTATACACTTCCAGACCTTTACTGGTTACTAGTATAATCATCATCATCATCATCATTTATTTACATAGCGCTGTCAAGATACGCAGTGCTTTACTGCAGTTATAGCAAACAGGGAATAAATGGTGGATAGCAGACAAGGATTACAGAGTACAATAGGGTTTACAAACTAAAAGGTTAGGGTACAATTGAGACATTAGGATTGTATAAACAATTTGTCATTTTTCATACAGCAATGATTAATTAAGGTACATCGAATAGGCCTCTTTAAACAGATGGGTCTTTAAGGAGCGCTTGAAAGTTTGGAAAGAAGGGGAAAGTCTGACAGCTTGTGGCAGAGAGTTCCAGAGAAAAGCAGAAGCCCGAGAGAAGTCTTGTAGGTGAGAATGGGCAGAAGTCACCAGAGGAGAAGTGAGGCGAAGATCAGAAGCAGAGCGTAGGTTTCGTGAAGGAGTGTATTTGGAGATTAGAGATGAAATATAGGGAGGGGTTTCTTTATTAAGGGCCTTGAATGTGAGTGTAAGTAATTTGAATTTGATTCTAGATGAGATTGGGAGCCAGTGAAGGGACATGCATATGGGAGCAGCTGATGTTGAGCGGTGAGCTAGATGAATGAGTCTAGCGGCCGCGTTTAGAACAGATTGGAGTTGTGAAAGGTGACTTGTTGGAATACCAGTGAGGAGTAAGTTGCAGTAATCAAGGCGGGAGATGATGAGAGACTGAATCAGTGTTTTAGTTGATTCTGAACTGAGATAGGGTCGTATTCGAGCAATGTTGCGCAGTTGAATACGGGAAGATTTTGCAAGTGTTTGAATGTGTGGTGAAAAAGATAGATGAGAGACTGAATCAGTGTTTTAGTTGATTCTGAACTGAGATAGGGTCGTATTCGAGCAATGTTGCACAGTTGAATACGGCAAGATTTTGCAAGTGTTTGAATGTGTGGTGAAAAAGATAGATGAGAGACTGAGACATTAGGACTAAGATGACTCCTAGGCAGCGTGCCTGTGTGGTGGAATGAAAGGTGGTGTTGTTTACGGTGAGTGATATCTGAGGGACAGGGGAAGATCTTGGAGGATCTATATAATGTCTTCGGTAGCTGAGGGTCTCACCCCAGCACCCTCTCATCACTACTTGTACATCTAAATGTGGAGCAATCGGCCAATCTGACTCCATGAGACACGTCGGGGCTCATTTATCAACACTGGGCAAATTTGCCCATGGGCAGTTACCTATAGCAACCAATCAGTGATTAGCTTTTTGAAGCCAGCTGCAAGTAGGACAATGAATGCAGCAATCTGATTGGTTGCCATTGGTTACTGCCCATGGGCAAATTTGCCCAGTGTTGATAAATGACCCCCATTGTCTTCTCCATCACAATCTTCAAATGAAAATACATGGGATTATATAAGAATGAGTGTTTTAATGAGTGGGTAGATGAATGCTGAATGAATAGAGCATCTTACTAGGGAGGCTGTAACATTCCAAGACACTACCCGGGGAGTAGGGGAAGAAAAATCTAAAACAAGACGCAGTCCTGTATACGCTTGGGCAGTGATGTCAGTAGGAGAACTTACCACCTGTTATTTAGCTCTCAGAGCCCCATGAGTTATGAACAAGGGAAGAACAGAAAAGCCATTCTGCCTAATGATTGTCAATTACAGGGAAAATATTTAGACTCCCAGAGCAGTTGACAAGAAAGTGATCAGTCTGTTTTTACTAATTCGACTATCAGCACTTGCCTCCAGCCCAACAGTGTGGGAAAATTAATTCTGTTTAACAATAACAAAATCCGTAGATGCTGAAATGTTGGCCATGCAGTCCCAACCAGCTGTTGCTAAGAATGGAGACTAGTTTAGCTGCTGGATATGAAGGAGCGTATATGGCAATAGGGAAAGCTTGTGTCTTTGGCTCATTCTTTATCTGTTTGTGAAATGGAGATGCACAGTTTCAGGAGTCATTTTGTGCAGTATTTTTTTGTAAAGGCTATTTTATAAATGGGGGCAAAGTACAAAATACAGGTGCAATGATTATTAATGTTTTTTTTTTTCTTACAATGCATCTTGTCTCCACTGTTTTGTGCTGCTGTCAGATGCCAATATTTGCACCTCTGTTATAGGGTGCTGCTTGGAACCTGACATAGCCCATTAGTGGGTGCAACTTGCTCCCTACATGCCATTTGCAAGGCACAATCAGACAGAGCCATGTACTGTGCTTTGCTGAAGTCAAGCTTTAATTACAGAGCTTATGTGCATTGCACCAGAACGGGCAAGAAAGTTACAACTAGCATTGCACATTGCATATGCACTAGCGCTAATGGTGTCCTTAGTGGTGCATTGATGTGGCAGCACTTGTCTCTGTCCAATAATAATTAATCCTTTAGGTTTAATAAATGTAAACGAGCCCCTAACGTTTCATTAGAAAAAAAAGTCAATGCTTTGCATCTCGTGTACATTTAATGAAAGCAGGAGCAACAGTAGATTAGCACTAGGCTGAAGTTGCACAAATGAAATTTAATAGTTTCCTGAATTATTACTGTCAAACATCACAGGAATGCACAGATTTTGTATCATGTTGCAACAATTTATCCTGAAGGGGCGCTGTTCCAATTCAAGTCTATAGAACATGCTTCCTGTTATCTCAGAAGCCAAAGTAGTGTGGCAGCTGATTTTCATATTAATAGATATGCATATCTAAATAAAAACGTCTACTAGTGTAGGTTAAGATAAATTTACTGTAGCTGTAAGCCTTTTTATAGTGCCAGATTATCCTAATTCGTTTTTTAAAACATAGAGCTTTTTTCCCAAAACTGGTAAAACCCCAGAAACCTTTTTTTTTCTCCTAAGTATTAGTAAATGGCTACTTGTCCATGGGTGGGATAAATACACATCAAACTGCTTTTCCTTTTATTCTCAGCTCATTGTACTTGAATGCACCTGGGACAAGGGGCCCTGAAAGCCATTTCAATAACCTACTGAGTTTTGAGGATACAACTACTTGAGCACAGGTGTCAATGAGGGCACCACTCACTTTGATTGATATGTCCTTGTCCTAGGGGAAACTAAAACAAGAGGGAAAAGAAAAAACTTTTACTATGCTAATTGTGTTTACCCTAAGGGCTCCCATTTCAGGCCCATATGCCCTTTAGTTTATCACAAGCAGGAATGTTAAAACTCCCATTCCAGCACTTTTCTGATGTCACCCTCTGTCTCTGGGAGCTGTCAGACCCCTGTGACTGCTATTGGGATACAAATGTGCTGATATTCAGGTGGTACGGAAACTCATTATTACACATATATCACATTAATGATAGGTTAAAATCCAAACTATATATATATATATATATATATATATATATATATATATATATATATATATATATATATAAACAAACCACCGGGAGGCCAGCACTCTCGAATAAAGCGTTTGTATGCCTGGGTGCCAATCGTGCACCCAGGCATACAAACACTTTATTCGAGAGTGCTGGCCTCCCGGTGGTTTGTTTATATATATATATTCCCAATTTCATCCAGCACACCTTCAATGTTAACTGACCCAGGTGCTATCCACAGATGCCATAAATAGAAAAATCCAAAAAGTATAGATGCATACTGGGTACGTTTTTAGAGTTAAAAAGTCCAAAATTGTATTATTTTACATATTTAAAATTAGGTTGATGTTTCGGTCTGTTCCATGGTCTTGAGAAAGGTCTTAGGAACAGACCGAAACGTCAACCTAATGTTAAATATGCAAAATAATAAAATTTTGGACTTTTTAACTCTAAAAACATACCCAGTGTGCATCTATACTTTTTGGATTTTTCTATATATAGCGAGAGAGAGAGAGAGAGAGAGAGAGAGAGAGAGAGAGAGAGAGGGAGAGAGAGAGAGACCTTCATTTCTGAGACTACAAAGAAACAAAATTAGTGCAATATAGTCTTTAAAAAGCTATATAGATAAAAAAGCTATAGATAAGTGACAAGTAAGACAGACAAGTCACTTCTTCTTGGTGCTCTTCTTCAGCACTTGTGTACCTACAAAGGAAAGTTCTAGGATATGTGTCTGTGCACCGTGGTGGAAGGCTGATTATACTGCCATTGATATCTTTACAGAGTCAGGGTGAGCTCAGTGGTTAGCAATTGAGTACAATAAAAATGTTTTTCTTTAATGAGCAACTGATTTTCATTTTAAAAAAATCTAGGTATCAAGGTAGATATATAGATGACGTGACTATAATCTTATGTCACCATCGGTATTTCTCATTAGAGATGTACCTTCTTGATTTTAAAGGTTTTTTTTCTACTACATTTTATGCAGTTCAGGCAAAGGTTATAACCCACATATAGCCAGAAGCACGCATACATTGGCCAGCCAAAGAGTAGCATAATAGAAAGAAGCAAGATTCTTGTTTTTTTAAAAAAAAAAAAAGCTTCAGCCTTGCAATTTACCAGGTACGTTGACATGTCTGAACGTTTGGCCATTTCAGTGGTATTTTGCAGTACATTTATCTTGATAACTAGTCACCCTTCACATTAACACCTGCACAACTCCTTTCCCCTTTCTTTCTTAACATTTGAGGCCACAGGTGTTAGTTATTTAGCCTGTCCCTTAGCTGCCTTGTTAAGCTGAATGTCTATTATGTTTGAGATTGTGATTTTATTGTACTTCATGCAAAAAGACCACTTGAATTTGATTTCCCTTTATCTGACGTTTTGGACATGTGCTGCTGACATTTAAAATTTACACACTGATTAACATGTGCAGCTGATAGCACTGAACTATATACTGTATAACTTTCCAAGATGGTCACCCCCTGTGACAAGTTTGAAGTCCTGGATCATTGATGCTATTGACAAGCTGAAACTTTAGGCTGATGCAATAAGTTTAGCATATAAAATATGGCATTTTTAGCCATATTCATTATTAGGGTTTAGTTGTTTTTTAAGGGGGATGAAATACAAAGTAAATCAAACTTGAAAATTTTAGATAATCAGTGTCATTTTATCCTGTTAGATTTTAGGCCTGTCAATTTTATGAACAAGGTGGTAAAGTCCTCTAGAAAGCCTGGAAAGTATTTAAAAAAATAAATAAAAAAAAGATGCCATATTTTATATACTGAACTTATTGCACCATCTTGAAGTTTGAGCTTGTCAATAGCAGCAATGATCCAGGACTTCAAACTTGTCACAGGGGGTCACCATCTTGGAAAGTGTCTGTGACACTCACATGCTCAGTGGGCTCTGAGCAGCTATTGAGAAGCTAAGCTTAGCTGATGCTACAGGGCTGATTATTAAATTCTGATGCTAATTACACTGGTTTCTGTGCTGCCATGTAGTAATTATCTATATTAATTACTAATCAGCCTTATATTGTGACATTTCTATTCTATGTGTACTGTATATTGTGAGTGGGTCCCTAAGCTCAGTAAGTGACAGCAGCACAGAGCATGTGCAGTGAATCAGCAGAAAAGAAGATGGGGAGCTACTGGGGCATCTTTGGAGACACAGATCTTTACTGCTAAAGGATTGTGGTTGCCTTGGGGTGGTACAGAAGCCCAAAACATCATGTACAACATTTCTAGCTACTTCTTTAGTTAGTCTTTAGTTCTAAATCCATTAAATTACATGGATATTATACACACATACTGGGAAGTGGTTCTTGAGATCATAGGCAAGGTGACAGATCAGAAACTACACATAGATAAACCTGACACAATCATATTAAACAGGCACTCTGGGAATGTAATAAAAGACCCTCTTACTTTACATCTTCTACAAGCTGCTAAGGCATTAATCCCCTTAAAATGGAAGTCAATAGAAGCTCCCTCATGGAGGGAATGGTTATCTAAGGTTGAGGAAGTAAGACAAATGGAAGAAATTACATGTTTAATGCATAATCAGGCTCCCAAATATTGGAAAATATGGAACCCCTGGGTAGAGTTCTTGAAGTCCTTATAACATCCTATGTGAGAAGTACTGTTGGATATTTTGCCTTACCTATGAGCGCATATTCTAGGATGCCTTTACCATTTCTGAATGACTAAACATTACTTTTTCTCTTTAGGATTTATTGTAAAATGTTGATAAGTATATACGAGTGTCTATATTACCTGTTGTGCGTAAAAACTTGTTGTTTCTTGTAACTCTTGTACAAGATGTGAGTTTAATGTGCAATTTTGTTACCCTCCCTTCTTTTTTTTTCTGTATCCCCTCCTCCCACTCCTTTTATTTTTGCTGATAATTTCAAAAATAAAGAATTGATAAAAAAAAAAAATTACATGGATATACCTGTCACTTTTTCTGGCTACACAACCTCTGGGTTGAACAGTCGATTATCTGATCTTTTCAGAAGACCACTTTACTTTGGGTTAACAACCTAAACTAGAGCTGTTTAACTGAAGGCCCATGGGAGGTTTCATTGGATGACATACTCATTTTTATATAATCTGGCCCTCAGATATGTGTTAAATCAAATAATCTGCCCATTGCATGTATAAAGTTGGACACCATTGACCAAAATTGTTTGGAATGGAAGTATGGGGTAGATAAGAATTCTCTCAATTCTGAAGTCCCATTCTGGTATTGACTGTCTTGCTTGCTATTTTGTTTTATGGCTGTGATTCTACATACAGGATACAATCAATTAAGACTCCTGTTAAAATCAATGCTCATTAATCTTAAAGGCTCATTATGGTTCATAGAACTGTTGGCTGAAGAGGCCCATGGCCATTAAACTTGGTGTGACATTGGTCATAGTTGTAAATTAAGAGCAGGATAACTCAAAACTAAATACAAAGACTCAAATTATAACACAACTATGCAATTATATGTCAATTTCTTATCTTAACATGTTGTCTATACCTAAAAACAAAGCTAAGGCCAAAAGAACAGTAATATATTATATTATTTTGTCATACTGTATTTGTTTTCCTTTAAAGTTCTCTATATGTCTCATGGAAGCCATTGATTAAGATTCCCTTAATGACAAAGTCAGATGTGCTACTGTGTGCACTGTTCACTAATTTACATCTCTTTGTTTTTGAAGGCTCTTTTAGGTCCCTCCGGTCTCCATTTATATTCTTCCCTCACCTTCAGGCTTTACTTTGAGTAAGACGTTATGTTTTCCAGATGTAGCAGCATGCATGTAAACCGCACCTCTTAGGCTTCCAGCAAGTACCACAATTACTCGGATCTTGCACTATAGACACTGCTGTTCATATTCCTGGAAAAAATCTATAATACAAAGTTATAGGCACCATGCTACTTATAGAAACTTCTGACAGTGCTAAGCAATCTATAGGGCCAAGCTCATTGTGTTCTACCCCTTTCCAAGTAATATAAACAGTGGGTTAAAGAAAGTATCTTGACCATTATGACAGAAGGCACTTTTATAACGGTAGCTTATTACTTTGCCATAAGGCATGACATGAGATACTGTCAAATCACAAATGTGAAATACACAAACCCCATACAAGCACATAGGTCACTATCACTTCTTTAATATACATTTTTATTCAAACACTTCCCTGTTGCAAATTATTATATCACGTTAGGTACTAATACAAAGTTTGTGTTTTGTTGATGTTGTCCGTTTAAAAGGTGGCATGTAAATTAAACTACAAACCCCTTTAAAAGGTGGCATGATAATTAAACTACAAACTAGTTCTACAAAAACTTATTCTGTTTTCCCATGCCATTTCACACTGACAATCCTCTTTTTCCTCTGAAGGAAATCCCATTCAGCATTGCTGTGAGATTGTTCACACTCGCAAGGAAAAAAAATTGCAGTGTTTAACCTGTTAATTGATTTAGGGGCATTCACAAGCTAGTCAGTGGGATACTGCATTCCACGGCCAGATCTCCACCCAAAAGAATCGTTTTGTGGATTATCATAACCTGAGTCACTTTGCTTCTTGTAATCCAGTCCTGGGCTGTGAAAAGATTTATGTTAGGGAAAAAACGCATGCCAAATACAGAAAAGCTTTGACAGTTTTGCTTTATACTAATTTATGTCAAGGTTCCCTGAATAACATTGATACTTAAATTAAAATTGTAGAAAAAATCTATATACAGTAGATCTGCCTTGTTGACCTCCAGTTAAAGATATTCCAAATGTTAAATGGGTCCTATAGACCTATGGTGGAAATATGAAGGAGCTAAAGGAATTTTTATGGAGAGATCCTCTAGCAGCGCAGTCTGACTCGTGTTTAACACATTTGTTAGGACTAGAGATATAAATGAACTCAGACTTCCTAAAGAACATTCAGCCAAAAATGGCTCATAACAAAGGGTGATAACTTGGAGTTGTCACATACGGCTCCCTAAATTCAGAACAAGTGATAAGCTCCCTGGTCACGGCTCAATCTTCCACCTGTAGCAGCCGCCTTTGGCCTCGGGGAGGAGCCCTTAGCTATTCTGATTCCGCCAGGTCTTAACTTGAGAGGAGCAAAGCACGCATTCTGAACGACACAATTGTTTACAAGGATAGGATGGAAGGCAACAACAGCTTTAAGGATTAGACAATAAAGCGTGGTCAGGCAGGCCGGGGTCAGTACAGGCAAAGTTCAGAATAGTCAGGCAGGCCGGTATAGGCAGAGTTCAGAGAATGGTCAGGCAGGCAAACGTCGGGATTGGCAGGAGAGTCAGACAGCCAGGAACTAATCAAATAGACCTAGCAATGGTCAATGAGTTTCAGCTTGAAGCCCCTTTAAATATTTAAACTTTGTGCCAAAGAGTGATGATGTCATCAGGCAAGACGTGTAAAATGTGGAAGTGCACACCATGCGCCATAGGTGAGACCGGTGACAAAGGAGGAGGACTAGGGCTGTGGGTGTCCCCGTCGGACCCTAGTCCCCACTAGACCACCAGGGTAAGTCTTAACAGTAATCAGTGATATATCATCGTAAATATGCAAACAATGTGAACCCTATTGGGTTTGGTGAAATTGCAGGGACTTAACTGCTCCAAGAAGGTTTTAAAATGATTTGAATGCGAGTCTTTGGCAGGTGTTTGCCTGTAGGCATATCAGTAAGTGTCACCTAAGTTGTAAAGACAGAACTAAGGGATCATCAAACTTCTATGAAAAGAAGAGTTAGTGGTGCATGCAGTGAAACTATAAACTATAAGTCGGTATGTGTATCTAGTCCTTAATTTAACTGAAGAATTAACTTAAGAATTCCAAAAAAATTCTTCCACAAATTCATTCTCAAAAATAATATTGACTGTTAAAGGCAGTACAGTATATTCATTGTGCTTAATCTGCATGCAAACAATGACGTTCAATGAGACAGGTGGGCACCCCTTTTGCTTTGCCATTTGGGAAATCTGGAACAATAAGAGGTTCATTGTGAAGATAACATTCTTTTGGTAGGAAACATCATCTCGGTCCACATTCGTTTAATTAAAATTCTTGCATTCAGTAAGTGAATTAGAACAGTTCATAACTATGTATCTATGAAAGATGTTTTGTGCAACCAAATCATTTCCCAAGACCTTGAATTCTTGCTGTGAGTTATGAGATCTGAGAAGGGTATATAATCTGTCATCGTTAATTAAACGTTTCACCCCTTTGCTTATGGGAGAAAGAGAAGAATATGGTAGCTTTTCATAGAGTAACTAGTTACAGATTGGAGATTTCCTGTTAGTGTCTCAGTTCCTTTTCTTGATAAGGACAGTCTCAGCCATTGCACGTCAACAAAAAAATCTCTAGAGGAAAAGGTTTTCACATTCTTTTAGGGGAAAGGAATTTTAGGTCAGCATTTGCCCAGGCCTATTCACCCATTGCAACCAGTCAGATGTTCCCTTTCAAAAAAGACACTTCTATGCACAACATGATGGTAGGTTGATGTAATGAATAGTCCTGTACCAAATTTTGCAATTGTTTTATTGACTTTGTTATCGATGTGGTCATATCAACTATTCTAACATCTAAAATCACAGCTAATAACCATCCTCAACTTTGCATACCCATACCCATCATTTGTTTTGTTAAATTAGAAATAAACACCTAATACCTCCACATTGATCCCCAAATAGAGAGTACTGTATTAATTATATTCTTGTTTCAATCTTTATCCACATACAACATTGTGACCTGTATAGGTTATATCAGGGGTCCCCAACCATTTTTTACCCATGAGCTACATTCAGATGTAAAAAGAGTTGGGGAGCAATACAAGCATGAAAAAGTCCATAGGGGTGCCAAATTCAGGCTGTGGTTGGCTATTTGGTAGCCCCTATAAGGACTGACAGCCTACAGGAAGCTCTGATTGGCACAAAAGTCAACCTTTCAGTAACTAAAAATGATCCATTCATTCTCATATAAGCTTCTGAGAACTATATTCTTCACATGGATAGACTATTGGTTTGCCAGTGAGTGTCCAATCACTTACTTCAATTAAGTTTGTAGGGTTCAACAGGCTTTTCTGTAGGCCCTTGCTGCCACCTAACCTGCAGTAATGGTTATTGCTTAACAAAATATATTTAACAGTTTTCTTTATTATTGCAGACTGGAAATCTGGTGATCTTACATAACAGCAACATGTTGACTTTATCTTCCATTCACTGGCCTCGACAGCTCAAAAACAGAGATGGATGCATCTGACCTGTTTCACTTTGCCGAAAATTCTCGAAATGGCAACAAATTCCCCACAGGCATTGAAGTCTATGGGTGACAAATTGTTTTTGATGCACAATCAATTTTTTGTGAGGCGCAACAATTTTTTTCACCTATTGAAGTCTATGGGCGTCTTTTTTTCAGCGAAACCTAGAGAAAAAGTTCGCTAATCACTACTCGGGAATTATGTATGACACGCCAAGCACAGTTGGGGTATTTCTACAATGTTACATTTAAAAAAAACTAACTTTTAAATTTCTACTTCTCAGAACTAAAGTCTTCTCCTGAGTTTTCATCCATATGTTGCTCTGAGTGCACTGTTGTCAACAATAGCAGTGGTCCATTTGATCATCAGAGCACAGTTTCCTGCCAAAATTTTTAACAAGGTGATCTGCTCAGTAAAAAATTAAGTGCTATCAAAACGCATGTGAACCTGCTGTATTTCTTGCACACAAACCCATGTCTGTTGCTAATCTCCTGTTTGACAGATGATTATCTTCCTTCTCTGTTAAGATATGTATTAATGTGTGTGCTCTCATACAGATCCCATACTGATCTGATACTGATACAGTGCCATGTGACAAGATCTTTGTCTGCTAATGCAAAAGTGTTAATAAAGATTTGTCTTCTTGAAGCAAGAGAAGAAAGCTGCTTCTATATAACTTCCTAGTTTTCCTTACTTTAACTGGTCTTTAGGCTGGCCCATCTATCCACACTCCAATTGCTTGGTATGAAATTACTTCCTCAAGGCTGTGCAATTTGTAACATTTTTTTCCCCAAATTGGCTACCCAGGTAGTGTACTAAATCAAGGCAATCCAATTGTTTGCTCCATGACCTAAAGAATGGACCCCATCAACTGGCCTGATTTTAAAACTTTTTTATAGTCAATAATCAAGGCTGTTTTTGCTTAGCCAATATATGGCCAACTTTATCCAATGAACATTAAGGGGCAGATTTATCAAAGGTCGAAGTGAAAATTTGAATTTTCGAATTTCGAGGTTTTTTGTGAAATTCGACTAGGGAATAGTTGAAATACGGTTAGATTTTTTTTTGAAAAATTATAATTTGATTTTTGAAATTATCGGCAAAGCCCAAATTATGGGAAGGACATTTCCCATAGACTCCATTTTATCCAAATAATACATTTTTTAAAACATTATTTCCTTTTTCTCTGTATTAAATAAACAGTACCTTGTATTTGTTCTAAATAATTCATATTTACGGGAGACAAAACCAACTTATTCGGTTTATTTAATGTTTAAATTATTTTCTAGTAGACTTAAGGTATGTCGATTTAAATTATGGAAAGACCCTTTATCCGTAAAAACCGGAGCATTCTTGATAACTGGTCACATACCTGTATCTCTTTCTTATAAATCCACTTGTTTATTTGCAAGATGCTTAAGCCAGAAGCACAAACCCAGTTAAAGAACATAATCATTATATTTTTGCATCCTTGCTCTGTGCCTGCAGGCACCAAATAATAAAAATATTGTCATAAGGTAATTATATTTATAGATCAATAAAATGTCAGATTTATTCATTAATCAACTCAAAGAATCATGCTGTGCCAAGCTGAAATAAATTAATTTCAGAGCAGTAGCTAGCAAATATAAATTCCAGTCCTATTTCGGGTTAAGTGTTTCTAAATAATAGCAATGGGCAGAAAGGATACATTCACATTTCACTGACCAGAACATACTAGTTAGGCAGAAAGCATTATTTCAACTTTTGATTAAATGTGGGACCCATTTATATGTTGTGCTTGAGGATTCAAATATATATATATTACACTGATTACAATTGCTGTTGTGATTTATTGTAGGGGTTGTTAATCCTTATTCTAAGTAGAACTGGTATTTAAGTTTTTAATGAAGCACCCTCACCTACTATTTATAAATTATTAAGCCTTTAAGCTTTTTTTCGATAACCAACATTTTGGTTAATCTGTACTTTTTGCCCCCTGTACTTGTCTAATAGAAATGATGCAAGCATGCATAGATTAGTAGACTGGGACCAGTGTATATATAAAATTTAACTGGGCTTTTGTGCCCATAGAACAAGTCACATGCAAGTTCACACTATCGCCATAAAGCCATTGCAGCTAGACATGGAAATATTTGCAGTAAAGACTGCAGCAGCAAAGTTCAAGTCTTTCTAGTATATAAAGCTGTGTCCCATTTCATATGTATAGCGATTAGGGATGGGCGGATTTGACCCGTTTCGTTTTGCCAAAAATTCGCTGCCGGTGAAATGTCACCAACAACCAAGTCTATGGGCATCAAAAAAATGTTGTCGCGTGCCGCCATTTTCTGCCGCCATTTTCTGCAAATGTATTCATAGCACCATCTTTGCAAAGTAGGCCAGCTTTTTTTAATATAGAGAATGCCAATGTCAATGTGTGACCCTTAAAAACCTTCTATATATTTCCCAATAATTAAAACTCCTACTGCTGTCCAATTCAACCCTGGACCCTTTTTTTTTCACTCCATTTTCACATCTATTCTTTTCATTACTAAACAGGATTATATTAAAAAAAGAGATGGACAGAGCAGGATGAGCATGTAAGCTGAGCTTTTGTGTGCAGGACCTGTAAAATAAAACAAGTAAACATTTATTTTACGTTTTCCTCTCGCTAAGTAATAGCTTTCTACCTCCAGCTGAGGGCTTAGATTGATGACAGACCTATTATTTACCCAACAAGGCAGCCTGTGGATAACTGCAGCTTATGTTTGAGAAAGACAACCCTGGCTTCCTCTGTAATTGTAGCAGGTTTCTCTCTTTAAAAACACACTGGGGGTCATTTATAAACTTCGCACAGGGCAGATTGGTTCTAAAGTGAATATATTTGCCCTGCGCATGGTTATATTTATAAAGCTGAATAAGTGGGTGCATACAGAATAGCGAATTTTTTATTCACAATGCGAATATCTAAAGGGGCTTTATAAATATGTCACAATTTGCAAATTGCGAATCTTTATGCGCACGCTCTGCGACTCAATTACGCCACAACTTTGGTGGCGGATAAAATATTCGCAAAACAGTTTTGCAAACTGCGAATTTAAAGCTATTTTCGCGCACAACAACCTCGCACATTGGGTGGGCTCGCGCAAACTACTGTCTCATTTGCGCGCCATTTGCGAAAATGTATTCACACTGCGAATTCGCAAAAACCGGAAAGACGGGCAGAGCAGTGCAATATATTAGTGCTCAGCAAAAAACATGCGCAATACAACCATTTGCGAAAAATATGTGCTGCACGAACTTTATAAATGACCCCCACTATTCCTAAACAAATTAGCACATTTTCACTTGCAAATTAGAGGCTACCAACAAAAGCAAATTTGTCAGCTACCTAGTCTGCAAAATTAAAAAAAAAGTATCTATAATATACGTTTATAATATGGCAGTAATGTAATATGTAATATATGAGACAAGTTCTAGCCCTTCATTTACAAATCCCTGACTTTCCAAAGGCACAACCATATGCTGTATATATAATTGAGTTGGAGACATGCTACAAGCTCAATATATAGCAAATGTTTTGAATACTCAAGACCAAATGTAGCCCCCTGTTAGCCTGTTTTGTCACCTAGCACCGTTCTGATTACAAAAAAAACTCATTATTTGACTTAGCACCTTAAGCTTACTTTAATAGGCCACTGAGTCATCATAAAGGGGAACATTCAACTCTAAAATACTGTAAGTCTGCTTTTCACAGCACATCCCATGTCAGCAATAAATGACTGTATTTTTCAAAAGAGAGATTAGGAGGGACTGAATCCCACCCAGAGAAAGACTAAGTCAGTGTATTTTAGGTGCTGCTCTAGGAGCTCTTTTTTTTTCTTTAATTAACTGCAGAATTTTAAGGCAGTTGTACAATTTTGTTCGAAACTTTTTTCATGATTGTAGAAAAGTTTGAGTAATGTAATGGTGGCCAAACATAGACTGATAAAAGCTGCTGACTCTGTCCTTCCAGACAAGGTTATCCTTAGGGGTACAACAATCATTTTAGGATCAAAATGATCATCGTTTTTCAGAAAAAATGTGTAGTTATGGGCAAAGGACGGTTGGGGCATTCATAAATGTTAGTGACATTTTGTTACTATCAATGGAGAATAAATCCATAAATGGAAGCAAAACAGCAGCTCTCGTTGACATGCTTAGATAAGTTATTTTCAGGGAAATAATAAAATATTGACATTAATGATATAAATACTATATACAAATAGCCATCTTATATACTTTAAAAAGCCAGAGCTACCACTGTGTTTCAAGCTTGTCCCCAATAAACAAATATGACCCAATGAATGTTGATGGGCCACAAATACTTTAGCAATGTGCCTTATTTTACCATTAGTATAGATGGGTTAAAATCAAAGGTTGTTGACCGTTCTTAAATTCGCATTACCAAAGCAGATTGCATTGCATCTACTGAGGGGCTCAACAATGTAAGCTTACACTGAGCCATTATTGGGGAAACAAAGGTTTCATTTTAAGCCTTTGATAACAAGCATAAAATGGACAAAAGGAAAAATTCTTCTGATGTAAGGACAAGGCAAACACTACGTCCTTTTCATGCAGACTCAATTCCAGAGGCATGCAACATGCACGAAAATTCAACAAACTGTCTCTGCCAAAGAGCCCATCGTGAACTTTTGTGTGATCAGCAAGTTAGAAGAATGAGCTGAATTAAAAGATTGTTGTCTGTTATGAAAGTACATTAAACAGATGCTCTCACTTGCCAAATTCATTTATCTTGGCTGGCAGTTACATAAATGCCATCTAGTGTGAGTTTGGACAGCAACAATGAATATGATCTTAGGTGTATGGCACATAAAGGAGAAGGAAAGGTATTTTAACTTGGGGGTGCCAAAAGTTAGGCACCCCCAAGTAATTGCATGTACTTACCTGAAACCCCGGGGCTGTTTCTCCTATCTGAAGAAAACTGCACTGGCCCAGGAGTCTTCCAGCGAGCAACACAGAGCGATTGTCTTCTGGCTTCTTCTTTTTTCTTGCAGCTGCACATACGCAGTAGAGCGAAAAACCGAACTTTAATGAAAAAGTCGGTTATTTCGTTTAACTGCGCATGCGTCTGCCCCAGGAAATTTGAAGCTCCATGGTGCTCGCTGGAAGAATCCCACGCTGGTGCAGTTTTCTTCTGATAGGAGCACCAGCCCAGGGTTTCAGGTAAGTACATGCCTAACTTTTGACACCCCAAGTAAAAAGACCTTTCCTTCTCCTTTAAGGTGTTGGAATATTCACTACAAGTCATGTACACGGGATTGATCATGGGTCAAGAAGTGCTCTTGACACAACATATTCCAGAGAAAGAGAAGATATTGGTGATACTTTTTATTGTGTTTGTTTATATCTAGTTTCCATTGGTCTTAGGCCAAAGTCTTACTAGGCATTTTGCCCACTTTGCCCCAGGACCCTTCCATAAGCATGACATACCTTAAGTGCTTGGAAGAAATTCTGGTACCATCTTTTTGCAGGAGAAGTTGCAGCAACAACATCAGGACACATGATATACAGTTCAACTGACTAATGCAAATGTAATATAGAAGTGATAGGTAAAAGGCCTCAATATAAGTAGATATTTTATATTCAAGATCGGGAACGATTTTTCTGACAATATGAGTATATTAACTATGTCTTGCTATGTGACTCATTCTTAGAATGGCCTAGTAATACCCAATTTTTCCTCCCTATAAACCCCCCCCTTCCCCGCAGTGTCTATCATTTCAGGAAACATGTGGACATCACATCAAAATGCTTAGGGATTTCAACATCCAGCATACATTAATAATGTATATAAATATTTTTCTGCTAATGCAGAATGGTTTAAAAAATATAATAATCCTGAACTACACATCAACTTACTCAAACAAGAGACAGGCGGCAAGTACAAGGCCAATCCCTGCCAAATAACCACTCCATCGGAAAAATAAATTACAATCTCTATTAAGCAAAATATGTTTTGTTTCTCCAAACTCTATTAGCTGCTAAGGAAAAAATAGAACATTTTAATCAGATCTGGATTTTGATCAAACTTTGAGAAAACTGGCCAATAGTTCATTTCAGTATTAATAGTTGCTGTGGCTGTCCCGGGGGTTATGGAAATAACGTTCAGCATATTCTAAAGTGAACTCCCTTTAGTTGGCACATGCTCATGGACTGCACCTGAATTATCTTTAATTAGGATTTGTTAATGCTGGTTATCGTGCACGATGCCAAAGTCTTGGCAGTTGCATTAGTTTTACACTGGATGAATAAGGTAGATATGAATTATTATGCCGCTAGGGATAAATATAGTTTACTTTTACAATGTGCCGGAGTTGTAAGTCTATAAGTAAAGGCTCAACCTAAAAGCATGTATATAGAATATAGAAAGACAAGGGAACATATTTAACAAAAAAACCAAGATGAAAAAATTTAAAGTAAATCCCTGAGAACCAGAAATAAATGTAGATGCTTGGATTTCCCGCTTGACTTTTCAGCTGTCATTCAAACTGACTGCGCCTCGGATTAAACTCATCACATTGCCCGAGAATGGATTGTTAGTGACCCTTGAAGGCGCTGCTTTGTAGCTGTCATATAAAGAAGATTATTGCTTCTACGACTACAGACTTCAGGGCTTATTGTAAATTCTAGGATCTCAACTGTAAAAAAACCCGAAAAATGACATCTGATGTATAGCTAATTGAAATACTCAAGCGTTTAATAGGAGATACTTCCTATTTTATATTTCACGTGGCACTCATAGATTCCACCTTTAAAACAGAGACGTTTCCTTGTATATATCTCATTTAGGTGACAAATGTAACATTTAACAATGGAATTTGCCATCAGCATTAGAACAATGCCATCCGGCAATGATCTCACTGGCTGCAAATGCATGTGAATAAATTGACATGCAGAATACAGCTAATGTTGCACTAGGGCAATAATGTATTGCGTAAAAACAATGGAGAGACTTATTAATCAATATAGAGCTTTTACCCCGACAGTATAATGTTCTTAACAAATTGGAAGAGATGCTAATGTTACCTTATAAGACTGATCTGTTGTTTGATCAAAAGAATATGGTGTAAGCGATGACTGTTGGCTGTATTATATTATAGTTCAATACATCCAAAAATTTTCCATTTTCAATGGTTTTAAACACTATTATATTTTCTAAATTTGTTTTTTCTGCCTCATATGAACAATAAAGTGCCTTATTACTGGGGAGAGTGGGTGGCCAATTTATCTGCATTCTCATTTTACTGGTTTTAGAGATTTTTAAACCATGAATAACCACTAAAATCACAAATGCTATATAATTAATTAAAATATCCCAATATAAAAAAAAACAACGATGCACTAAAAATATGAAAACCTCTAAAGCATCTAGTTTTCTGAACAATTACTAGTGCAAAAAAAAATCTAAAAACCCCTAAAAGTCTGAAAAGCTGAAAAAAAACAGTTTTGAACTTGGATTTTTTTCAAGTTTATAGACTTTTAAAGAAATTAAAAAAAAAAACCAACAGGATCTGCACAACTCCCATTGACTTCTATTGGACTTCAGATGCTTTTACTAGTTGAAGTTTCAAACTAGGATTTTTTTAAAATTTATAGAATTTTAGAGAAATTTAAAAAAAACAATTTGATTTGTGAAACAAATAGAAATTCGAAGGTTATTAAATAGGCCCCAAATAGAGGGTAATATCACTATATAAATAATGAAATCGCTAATCACTGTTTAGAAAATTATGTTTTATCATGTAAACATTCAATAAACTGGTATTGCTTCCAATAAGAATTAATTCTATCTTGGTTTGAATAAAGTACAAGGTTCTTTTTATTATTACAGAGAAAAAGGAAATCATTTCTAAATATTTGGATTATTTGATTATAATGGAGTCTATGGAAGATAGCCTTTCCGTAATTCTGAGCTTTCTGGATAGCGAGTTTCTGGATAACGGATCCCATACCTCTAATAGGCTTCATTTCAATATCCAATTAAATCCTGGCTGATAACCAAACTATATGGGATATTTATGTGTATTTGAATGCTATGGATTTCAGTTAGGTGGGGCACATTGTGCATTCACCCTATTTAATGTTCCCTTTGTATTTAAACCTCACATTGCTTTTTTATTTGTTAGACTGGCGTTAGAACTTTCCATTTTATATATTTCTAATATCCTTTAAAATGTATACAGTATATTACAGCAATAGTATTTAGGGATATAATCAGTTATAAATAGTACAAAGTGGTGATGTTGCTTGCATTGGAATGTTTTCTGATACTTGCAGTTCATTGGCAGCTGAAGGTTTATAGTTGGACAGCTCTGATCTAAACATAAGGCTAGGAAATCTCTGTTCCCACATGTGAATATTAAATAAAGTAGCCTGGGAACAATCATTTAGGACCCAAAAGTGCCCTTTATACGTTTCATAGTTCTTAAAGCCAATTTAGAGACGGGGGAAACTTTCACTCTAATCAAAACCTTGATTCAAGCATTTTTTTTGCTGCCAATCTGTTAAAAACATGATGACATACAAACCAACCCCAAAGGGACTCCATCAGACTTCTAAAAAAAATGCAAGAACTTCTAAATTCAAAAGACTTAAGCTAATTATAGTCAAGCCATAATGGATGAGCAATAACTAGCTATTTCTGTGGTTATTATTTTAAGATGTAGTATGTCTTCTCAGTTTATTTAAAAGGCTGTCTGGTCTTACATTTAGACATACTTATCGGCATGCTAAAAAACACAAGGCCAGCCATAAGCGTTAACAGAAACTCGCTCCGCTGCGGGTCGTTTTATTAATATTTACTTTACACTGTTTATATAGGAAGATTGCTGCATATTCCTCAGCACATTATAATGCTTATGTGAATAATGACATGCAAGCCACCGTCACTAAAATATAAATGGCTATAATGTTGAAGTAGAAACAATAAAACACCTTTTATTCTCTTCATAGGCTGAAAGTTAGGGGAGGTGCCAAGTCAAACGGGTGGGGGTGGTTACAATATACTGTATATATATATATATATATATATATATATATATATATATATATATATATATATATATATAAAAGTATAATGTCACTGCTTATTCAGCTGAAAAGCATATCATCTTACCCACAGTTTGCTACCGTATTTTTGCCATCATTATGATCATATTGGTTGCTGTGCATTACTATACCGGGGCACAAACTCAGCATGGCTATCTGCCTTGAGTATTAACACTTACAAAGTTCACCTTGATCAGAAAATGAACCCAGAACAAATATCCAGCCTAAAGTCCGCTGCCTAACCACCATTATTATCCAAAAGAGTGGAATTGTAGAAGTTGTAATTCTACAACAGATGGAGATTGGAGAGTCTTACGTAAGACATAGTCCATTTCTTGTGGATAATATTGGTGACCTTGTCTTTCACCTATACTACACAATGAATGTTATATAGGAATTGACACTAAGCAAGTATCTCCCTTCATATATTATGCTTCAGGAGATATCCCTGATGTTGCCTGTACCTCACACAGTTGCCCAGTTATCTCCAAGCTCATAAAATCATCCATGAAGCCATTAATGAACTCCCCAACCAGCGCTGTACCCTGCCTGTTGAAACAATATAGCCTACAAATGAGCTTGCTATCTTCAGATCCCGTTAGATACTGTAATTTGTCAAACAGACAAATTAGGCTGACAATGGTATTTGTATAGGCTTCATTCCTTTTAATGGCTGAAACATTATATGTGACTGTGGAGGAGGCAGCCGGGTCTGGGTAATGTTTTCCAGTGATATTTCTGATTGTGTTTCTGGTGGCACTAAATGCTTTCAGCACATCGGCACACATAGCAATTCATTATAGCACTAAACAATTGCATCCAAACAACTTCAGGGTGGCGAGACCATTAAAGTAATGTTATGCAGGACCAGGTGTTAAGAAATAATGGATTTGGTGTGGTGTTAAATGAATAATATTGTCCATTTGGTGGCTAGATTGCCCAGGATAACTTGTGAATTTCTGTATGCCATCTAATTTAGCAATAGTGAAACCAACTGCTTCCTTAACATCCAAGAAATGCTTATGCTGTTTATCCTAGCACAGGACTTTCCTTTCTTGCACAAATCAGATCTCAACAATAAACCTAAAACCCATGTTTGCTTCTATAAAATGAGCCAAGAAAACAGTCAGAGTCAAGTAGTGTGAGTAACTCTCCATATTGTGCTTATTTTGCATAGTGACCATGCAGTGACCTTTAAGTCAGGGGGCAGTTCCTGCTGTAGTTTAACACCACAGGGGTCACCTTTTGAAGCTCAACACGTGCTGCGGCTCAAAGTTAAAGTGTTCAGTCCCACAAGTGCACTAGGGATAAAGCAAAGCCACATTAATGCTTCCAAAGGATAGAACAGCGGGTTGCGGAATTTAGACATCTAGGGCACCGCCACCAAATGATTTCATTCTACAATACATGGAAAACACCCTCAATATTAACCTATACAAAGGCAAAGAATATGTCCCTTTATCATTTCCCCATAACTGTGTTTGTTAGTCTTTCTGTGCGGCATTCACCATGTAGTGTTTTTAGGTGAGGCTCACCTGCTAGATGCAGATATCTGAGCTTCAGCATCGCTATAAGGATACAATTAATATTAAATTATATTATCGCCACCAATATGCAGGTCTAGGATATCCATAGGTACAAATGAAAAGTCATCAGTCATGACAGGGGCATCTTGTAATGGCTTTATAACTCTCTTAAGAATAATATGAAGCCCTTGTATTCACCCCCTCCCTAATTTTTACCATGCATCTTTGAAACGTTAAAGTATTCACTAGCCCATGAAGAATCCTTTGTTTCCCTGCTGCCGTTTAGGAATCTTGCTGGTATTTTTTCAGTCCTGGTTCTGCCCATGCTCACAGAGAGAGAAAACATAGCAGTACATGGAGGGAATCGAGGCATCAGATGCAGAGCAAGCATTGTATGGTACAGGAAAGCAATGCATGCGCCAGCAACCACTTGGAACGCAGTCAGTGTCTGCAAAAAAATTGCTAATTGGGGAAAATGGCTAATTATGGAACAAGAAAGACAGTAATAAGTGCATTTTGTACACCTGGGAGACTGCGTTCAGAAAAGAACACATTTCTTTGTACCTTTGATACAGGGAAGTTCACTAAATGAAGGTTATATGACGCAAAACGGGTTATGTAATAAAAGGCACTAAGTTCACCCAGGTGCATTAACCTATAGCAACCAACCAGTAGGTGGCAAATACTGGTCCAAACAAGCTTCATGTTGGCTGCAATGGGTTTATGCATGTGGGCAAACAATGCTTTTATTACATGTGGGGGTTAGAGTTTTAAGACTTTCAATGTGCTCTAAAAATAGTTTAATGAAACAACCAACAATAATAAAAATGCATTTATGATGTTGCAAATGTCCTTTAACATATTACTTGCACATTTCTTCAGAATTTCATGCTAATTTATGTACAATGGCAGGGGATGCTGGCTTCTTTAGGGTTTTCCCTTTAACGTTCAAGTTACTTCACCATACATTGTGTGTATGCTCTGCTTAATCTTGGAAAGTGCTTATACTAGTACTCCACACTACCTCTACCTTGCATCTATTGCAGATTAAAAGAGTAATCCATGTACTAGGTTCCATGAATGTTTGGAGTCAACATCTTGATGTCCAGAAGCAAACTTTTCCTGCATTTTTCACAAGCCAGAAGCAAGAACTCCTTAGTTTCCCATGAAGAGTTAGGGAGCAGCATCCTATCAGCATGAAAGACAAACAGGCTGCTAAGTATTGCTGGAGATCAATCTGACGAGGCAAGAGAAGGAAATCCATTGGATGGTTTCTGTACAGGAGATGTACTGCAGACAGAAAAGAGGAAATAGAGTTCTCACCCAAGAAACCTGCTTTGTGTTTGAACTCAAATTGTTGTTGTTTTTACATACCCTACTATGTTACTGTCTCTGCTTCTGCTACCATTGATATCTCTTTCCAAGGTGACACCAGAAGTGCAAAAAAATTGTAATAAGTGATGAGCCATGGATTCACTGCAAAATTCCAAATTTCACCAAGTGTGAATTTTTTGTGAAACTGCAGTGAAAATTTTTTGCCAAAAAAAAAAAAAAATGCAGTTGGAGAAAAAGTCACCATAAGAAAAAATGCCCATTGACTTTTATGTAGTTGGAGAAAAAAAGTCGCCATAAAAAAAAAAAAACATTGATTTTAATGAATTTGGAGAAAAAAGTTGCTGTAAGAAAAAACGTCCATTGACTTTAATGCATCTGTTGAAAAAAAGTTGCCATAAGAAAAAATGCCCATTGACTTTAATGCACTTGGGAAAAAAAAGTCCCCATAAGAAAAAACACTCATTGACTTTAATGCATTAGGACAAAAAATCGCCATAAGCATAATTTTTCCAGGACAAATTTACTCATCACTAATTGTAATGTAATGCATTAGTAATACGTTTCATCACCCATATTTTATGGAGCTTTCCAAACAATCTATACTTTTATTTACAGTTAGTGATGGGCGAATTTGCGAAAAATTCTCGTTTTTGACTGCGGCGCCCGTTTTTGACACCCGCGCCTGTTTTTTTTTACGCCGGCGAATCACGCAAATTCGCTGCAAATTCGCTGCAAATTCGCGCCTGCCGAATAAATTCGCCCATCACTATTTACAGTCTATTATAAAATGTATAAAATGTACCAGCAGGAGCGCATGTAAATGCGGACTGCAGGTCTTACACTAAGAGAGAATTATATTAGGATGTACTGCTCACTTAGGTACTTCTTGTTGCAAGTAACCAAGAGGGATTAGTGTCTACATAGCTATTACCTGGCGGGTGCTACAATAATAATGGTTCAGCATAGAATGAAAGAATACAGAGCTTTTATAAAGCAAACATGGACTCCAGGACTAGCCTGCGCCTGACAGCTCGTCATCTATCACTAAAATCGAATACGTAGAAAAATACCTCTGCATTTGTGGTATGTTGTCTGAAGGTATTCTCTAATCACTTGTCATGAAATAATAGACATCGAGGATGATATGTAAGTGTGGCATGGCAAAAATAAATCATTTTAAACACCCATGTAATCTTTAAGACAACTGTGAAATAAAACTTAGAGACGAGAGGCTGAAAACCTATTTGGGTTCTACATTTAATTATATTAAATGTGTGTGTGTGTGTGTGTACTCCCTACTGTAAAACACTTTTATTAGGTGTGAATGAAAACTTCTGTGACCATATAAAGACACAAGTCTGTTAGAGGGGGTGCATTATTCACTATATAATGCATTAATAATAGCATTAGTGTACTTTATTTATTATAATACACAAGTTTCAGTGAGTCATGTGACAGAAATGACATCAGAACTCACCGTTTATAACTGATGACATCAGAACTCACTGTTTATAAGGATATAATTTACAAGATATTCATGGCTTTTGTGTATTATATGATGATAAATAAATGGAAGGTAGATGAAGTCAACATTCAACATTGTAGAAAGATGTACATGGTGCAAGTATGTGTTGGGGAGGGGGTGCAACTTGCGGGTACATGGTGGGGGTTAGCAACGGTGATAGATGCTTCTGTGGTTGGGGTGTAAGAGTCCTCCAGGTGGACCCTGAACACCCTAGTCCGACACTGTCAGCATTTATATGATGCTACTTGCAACTATGAACATATGCTTATCTTGCCCACAAGTTTCGGGGGAAAACCTACTTTGTGGGTAACCCATTTTACTTGCTCTATAAATTAGCTGATCCCTATAAACTACTTTTTTCTTGCAGAATTTCCACTGTCCCTTTTATGGCTAAAGTAATACTTTGAAATACTCAATATATAATAATATATAATACCATATAATAATGACCCTCCTTTCAGCTGTAGCATAGATGATACTGCAGTATTGGTATAAAGGCTGACTATAAATGAGCAGGAAGCTTTAATGTCTGCAGAGCCTTTGAAACACTAGAGCCTAGTCTAAAGCTTGATGTCTTTCCATTATAGCCGCGGGCGAGTTACTTTATCTTCCTGTGTCTCAGAGCAACAACAACCCAAATAAAATCGATAGCAAACTGTAAAGAAGTGAAGCAGTAAATAAAGAGGTGGCTGGTGTGATTGTGCTGACTCTGGGCACCTTTCCAATAATTGTCTTTCAAGGTGCAGCGATGGCTGAGCTTCCAAGAAGAGTGTTTCAATGACACTGACACTCAAATCACAAAAGTTCAACCTGAATCCAATTTTCTAGAGATTTTTTTTTTCTTCTCATTGAGATTTTTTTTCCCCTTAATACAAAAGGAGAAGGTGGCTCAGAGGTTAAACGCTCTTGACTGTGACCCAAGGTCTCTAACATGGTTATATTTTTACCAACTGTTTTGGGACTCTACCATTATTTCCAGATCTGCCATGAGGAATAATTTACATGCCTAGTTCTTAAATTCAATAAGAACTAGGAAGGTAGTTTTGACTCTCTGCTCCAATTTTTCTGCGTTTGAAACTGAATAACTATTGACATTTTTTAGAATATAGCATATGAACTGGTGGTAGTAGTTTTGCAGTCTCATGCACATACTGGGACTTAGGTACTGTATGTCTGTAGGTCATTGTGCATGTGTTGTTTGAATTCTTGAGAGATTTTGGAACTTTCATGTTAACAATTCCCAGCATAGTATTACAATTCAGAAAATTGGGTAAATTTGGCTATTATCAAATCAAAGCAACTACCCTGTGACCAGCCACATCTTAATCAATTGATTGTTGTCAGCCTCAGATCGTAAATCTATGTCTGTCAAGTACCTGAGTGTCATCCATGTTCATCCATGTCATCCTTGATCTATGTTGTGTCACATGTTTGCTAACACATGTTGTGGCATAAGGGTTAAGCAATGTATTTTTTTGTAGGGGACACTGGAATTGACCTATAAGGAAAATGATTGTTCAGAAACGACGTCACTCTGGCGAATCATCGCCAGCGTTAGTCACTTTGCAATTTAGTAAATGTGCCCCATTGAGTTCTTGTCTTATTGGGGGCAACATGTTGTATTGTGCAAGTCAGCCCCTATTGCTTGGGAAATTATTGGCAGCAGAAACATAGATTAAAGAACAATACCCCCATAATGTATACTTAAGCAACAGCAAGAGATTATTTCATATTAAGTGGCATATTAAAGAATCTTACCATACTGGTATATACTGTATATTGAAGTAAATATTGTCCATTTTCATCTCTTGCCTTGAACCACCATTTTGTGATTGTCTGTGTGCTGCCTCAGAGATCACCTGACCAGAAATACTGCAGCTCTAACTGTAACAGGAAGAAGTGTGGAAGCACAAGACACAACTCTGTCTGTCAATTGGCTCATGTGACCTAACATGTATGGTTAGTTTGGTTTGTTTGTGTGCACCGAGAATTCTAGGATCCCAGGGGGCAGCCCTTATTTTTTAAAATGCCAGTTTTCTATTTATAATTACCCAATGGCAAACACTACTAAAAAAGTATATTATTATGAAAATGGATTATTTACATGCAGCAGGGTTTTAATGTGAGCTGTTTTATGCAATATCTTTTTATAGAGACCTACATTGTTCTAGGGGTATAGTTTTCCTTTAAGAAATGGAGAGAATCGGGAAAGAGATACAAAATGCGTAGAGGAGAAAAAGCTGGTTGGTGGTAAAGATAGTCATGGATAGATGTTGAATCTATGGTAGAAAGAGAGCAGCAAAGCAGATGCTCCGTTAACTGAAGCACCATGAGATGGATGACTTGCAGGTGCAGGAGGCCAATATATCTCTATATCTTGCTAAATACCTTTCTTGCACCACTTCTTCTAAACTCTAACCTAATCTAAATTTACCAGCGGAATGCTCATGCTCATACTGCGAGTGCTGAGCTGGCCCCAGGACAAATTTCATCATTTTCTACTGAGTACCAAAAAAGGTTTGAAGCCCTGGACCCCTGCTGTTCTTAACCACTGGCATTCCTGCATCTAATCTTGTCTCTAGAGAGAAGATAGGTGAATGGTTGGAGTGGGAAAGAGGCACAGAGAGATCATACAGAAAGAGAAGTAAATAGTAGACATATGTTATGTAAAAGAGAAAGGAGAGAAAGTAGACAAGATTGCAGTGAAGGCTGAAAGGGAGGAATGTAGGCATTAAATGTATGTTCCTCCTCTGGGAACTCAGTTGCTAAAATTTCACATGACTTGAGATATAACAGAGGTTATTGAAACGGCAGGATCCCCCTTCCCTTACCCCTAGTGGGGTCTGGAGCAGCAAGAGTCCGTTAACATTAGAAACTCTGAAACTGACAGGCTGAGATGGGACAGTCAGGTCGGCAAAACAGTCAGGTTTAGAAACTTCAACTAACAATTACTTACAAAAACAAACCTCTCAGCAAAAAACATGACCTATAGGTAGCTTTTAATATACTTTCGTATTTTTTTAGTGACAGTATCACTTTAAATCTCAGTTTAAATATCAGTTATGGTTTAATTGAGCATGAACATTTATTTGCTGCCATAGATATTCTTGGCACTGTGGCTGACTGGCTGATATTTTTGTCTATAACCTTGTTCTGAGCTAAGGGGACCATGATGAAAGTCTGGACCTCCAAAGGGAGGTAAAAAGTCTGACAACCACTGAGCTCAAAGGGTGCTGGATCTTTCAGGTCTGCCAAATCTCAAGCACAAACTGAAATTCTCAGAACTAGAATGGGATAAAGTATATATAAATTATTAAAATTTATCACAGAGTTGGGATTTCAAATTCGAAGAGCTGCCTGTATTTTCTCTGGAGTTCCCTGGCTGCCATTTTCACAACCTCTCTGAAATAGATTTTCGGCACTGATAACTATTAAAAGCCGAATAAATCTTGTTTGCTTAATGGATTTATATTTCCCTTGTTTGCATATTCTTTCATTGCTAAGCAATTAGTCTGCTTTTGGTGACCGTAAAAAATTCTCTGCAAACTGAAACTGACATCCTTGCAATTAGAAAATGTCAAGCGGCTTTAAAGAATCGGAGTGGGTGTTAAAAGGTATACAGTAAAGAATTTCAAGAACAAAATATTTAATGTGCTTTGTGAAGCTGAACTGAAAAAATGGAATTCTTGCCACAGGAAAATAGAAGTGTTGCCATTTAAAAATCAAGGACAATTAAATTTGGGATTGTTACAACAAACTGACAACTATGTACAAGAGGTCTGGTTCCTTAAATGGGTGGTTCACCATTAAGTTATAGTTAGAGACTGGCCAATTCTAAGCAACTTTTCAATTGGTCTTTATGATTTAGGGGCCCATTTACTTAACTCGAGTAAAGGAATAGAAGAAAAAATACTTTGAATTTCGAATGGTCGAATATGGCTACTTCAACCATCAAATTGGTGGCTACTTCGACCTTCGACTACTACTATGACTTCGAATCGAACGATTCAAAGTAAACCATTCGATAGTCGAAGTACTGTCTCTTTCTTCGACCCCCTAGTTCGCCACCTAAAACCTACCATGGCCAATGTTAGCCTATGGGGAAGGTCCCCATAGGCTTCCTAACAATTTTCAGATCGAAGGAATATCCTTCGATCAATGGATTAAAATCCTTTGAATCATTTGATTCGAAGGATTTAATCGTTCGATAGAAGATTATTCCTTTGATCATTCGATCGTAGGAATATCGCTAAATCCTTCGACTTGGATATTCGAAGTCGAAGGATTTCAATTCGACAGTTGAATATTGAGGGTTAATTAACCCTCAATATTCAACCCTAGGTAAATTTGCCCCTCAATGTTTATAATTTTTTAATTATTTGCCTTTTAAATCTTTCCAGCTTTCAAAAAGGGGGGGGGTCACTGACCCTATCTAAAAACAAATGCTCTGTAAGGTTACAAATTGTAATGATACTTTTTATTATTCATCTTTCTATTCAGACCTCTCCTATTCATATTCCAGTCTCTTATTCGAAGCAATGCATGGTTGCTAGGGTCATTTGGACCACAGCATCCAGATTGCTGAAACTGCAAACTGCAGAGCTGCTGAAAAAAGCTCAAAAACCACAAATAATAAAAAATGAAAACCGATTGCAAATTGTCTCAGAATATTTCTCACTATATCATACTAACAGATTATTTAAAGGTGAACATCCCCTTTAAGCCCAATATTAGCAGTGTCCTTTAGACATTGGTCTTCACAT